>UFQX01000571.1:0-63205 GCA_900497675.1 Arapaima gigas | reverse complement strand
GGGGGGGGGGGGGGGGGGGGGGGGGGGGGGGGGGGGGGGGGGGGGGGGGGGGGGGGGGGGCTGGGGCAACCAACATTAACCTCATTGTTCTGTTCATCAAATGGTACTTCGGTCACCACTGGAAGCAACTGCTTCTCTTTGAATGCTGGTGTCCCATCCAAGGTCGGCCCTACCTGCCCCAGCGCCCTGCGCTGCTGCCACAGGCTCCGGACGACTGCTACGCTGCTGTCTGACGTGTTTGTTGACAGCGAAAGTGTGTGAGGGCTTCTCTTCAGTCCATCTGCCCCTAGGTTGGTTTGTCCAGTAGCACCGCATCTGATCAAGGCTTCCGGATCTCCACACCCACAGCTCTTCACTCAGACTGGCAGATTCAGCATCATCACAGTCCCCCATCCAGCAAACACCAGCATCCACTTCAGGTGCTACTTACTGCGTTGTGCATTTTTTGCACCACGTTCCTGTCATAAATACATCACTGTCTAAAACCATCAAACCTTGAATTTGTATTGTTTGCCTGAGTTTTGCAGTGCTTTGTCCAAAAGTTACCCCATTTCAAAGCTGCTGTGCCTGCATGAACAGTTTACTATCCTGTCACAGAGCCAAGGAAACATCAGCCTTGAAAAGGGCCTCACAGTGTTTTACATACAGAATAAACAATATGCTATTCAATACATTCAAGCATTTCTATTCATCCCATTTTAAAATACTGTTTTTCCACACACACTTTTCAGCCTGCGTTACATTAAAAAGTCTTATCCAAACAATGCTAAACTGACAATGGAGCTTGCAATTACCATCTGAGTCACAAACACAGCATACACACCCCCTCAAACCAAGCACACACCTCTACCATGTTCAGCACCTTCTCACCGGTGAGTGCTATGAAAAGCAAGGGTGCAGTTTTTTTTGTACGTCAGAATTCATTTTCTCTTAGTGGGGTTTTAATGCAACCAGCTTCAACATTTCATATTGTTTCGTCTTACTGATCAAGGACAGTGCATATTTGTAAGAGTACATTTTATATTAAATATTTTATGCACAAAGTTGATGTTATAATGTCTGGTTACACTCCAGTTTATATTTTTCTCTGGAATCAACAGGATGCTCTGACCATCAAAGCTGCTAAGCTGCCTTCTGAAAACCTTATGCATCTGGCATCTCCACAAAATCTTGAAACATCTCAATCTCAGTTCATCTCCTCAAGTTCAGATAACCTCAGTAAAGGAACAGACCCAGTATGAAACACACTAAACACACTTCTGCAGGTTTCTTCCACATGAACACACACTGTGGACTTATCAGCCTTTTACAGATTTCCACTTAGGACAAAAAAAAAAAACAACACAAAACTTACAAATATGTTCTGCTGTGACCTTACAGCATGTTGACCATTATGCGGCCAGAACAGAACTAATGCAGGTGCAGGACATGCATAAACCATCAGTTGTAAAGAAAAACGAGGATCTCCAGCCTTTCTCAAGAAGCATCACTTGTCCACCCAACTCTACAGACCAGCATCTGTCCACCTGGAGCAGTTGGTTGGAGAAGACAAATTGTGCAGAAAGTGCACTTCAGATGCTATTGTTTCGTATTTTTAGATATTCCTAGAACATCGAGACCCCGAAAGAGGGCAAACATTCAATTACAAACCAGCATGAGGCTCTGCAGCCCAACTAGTCACACTTGTTTCCGTCATTCTGCTCCACACACACGCCAGTTTCGCCACAGTGTGTAAAAGACACTGAGGGACGCCAAAACGCTGGAGAGAGACCGACTCACTGTGCTTCATCCTGCGGTGGTCCAGCCGGCGCGCGCATTCCCGCACACGGTCCAAACGAAGTTGTACCGCGCCACATCTCGCACCGAGGGAGCTCGCCTCGTTCTCAAGCTCGGAGAAGACGTCGCTCGCGTGGCGGGAGAGATCCGCGAGCTGCCGCAGCAGGGAGGCGAGCGCGTGGTCGCACAGTTCCTCCATGGAGTCGAACCCGTGTGTCCGGGGGTCGCGCGCGTCCAGCCTGCACAGGTACACGGGGCTCACAGTCCTCTTGTACAACGGCATTTTCACACAGTAAAGAAAGGGAAAAAAAACTATGAAAAGTGAACCAAAGATGTCAAACTCTCCCCACCCCCGTGCACAAAAATTATATAATAATCCAAAAAGGTGCTAAATCTGCGGTTGCGTGTTATAATCCGGGCGCATTCCGCTCATGACGCTCCCGCAAACCTGTTTGACACCCATTGACTGAGGGGGATGTGGAAAGACGCAGGTAAACGCGGGAAGAGATCGCACGAGAACCACCTGTAGAGTGCTGATCGGAGCGGGGACGCGCACCTGGGCTGCGCGCTCACGATCAGCGGGGCGGAGTGTGTCGCGACCAAGTACAGCGGCACCGGGCGTCAGAACATCAAGACGCCGTGCGCAGCACACACACCCTCTGCCAAAATCTAATTTAATTTTCTGGGTGTGTTGATTTTTATAGATTTAAACAATATAAACAAATTGCAAAAAAAAAAAAAACCAAAGACGCAAAATCATAGAATATTGAAGTGACACAAACTAGCGACAGTTGAAGATACATGCCTTTAACTTTTCATTAAAATAATAACTAAATTCATCTGTTAATTTACCAATATTGACTTTTGTTTTTTTTTTTTTTGTTTCTTCGTCTTTGGTTTCTGAAGAGGTCGGCGATCATACACAAGCTCACCTGATAAGAATAAATGTAAACACGAAAGCGTGAATCAAGTAAAGTTTTCCCAAAAAGTTACAAATGTTATGAAGTAGTTTCTGTTCATAAATGGGGGGGGTTTACTCGCTGCGCCATCGTGTGGTTCATCGTCAATACTGCTAGTTTGTAAGGATTTCCCCCCACTTTTTAGACGCGATATACAGCGTTTTAAAAGAATTTTATAATCCATTCTTGCTATGTTGGTATTAAACTGACATAAAAACTTTTATTGTAATTTTACATGTATTACTTTGCAGCGATATATTGTTTTATTCATCATTGATATTCGTTAGTCTATTTTGTCAGGCAGTGCAGAATACACACTAGACAAGTTCTTTTTGGTAGGTGTCACTAAGAATTTTAAAATAATTTTGTTTTCATACTCAAACTACAATTAGTACAAAAAAATAAATTTATCATCAAAACTACTGGAGAGTTATGGATTCAAAAGTCACATGCAGGCTAAATATCTGTGATTTGGTCTTCTTCGCAGTCTTCCATAGAAGGAAATATACAGTCGTATAGCAGATCCAGTGATGTCATATACAGTATTAAAAAGTCTGTTTAACCTGCTGGTCCTGCGAAACGAACGCCATCATTTACAGTAAGACAACGTAGAGAGCGCAACGACTGGTCACGACTGGTTTGAACACCATTTCCCATCAGGCTGTTGTCATAAACAGTAGGTTCCGGAACCGCATTTTTATGAACTTCATTTCCCATCGTACTCTTTCCTATAGTCAACTAACAGAGATTCGAACTTCATTTCCGATCACGCACTCAGCAACTAGTATGCGGAAGGATTGAAAAGGAGCCTACGTTTCCCACAATGCCCTTTGGTGTACAATACGCACGAAACGTCTCAGTTATTCTGTAGAGAAGGAGGAAGTTGGATGTGACAAACTTAGAAGTGTGTTGACAACCCTTTCTTTGTTGAAATGTTTTAATAAAAACAAAGTGTTTAAGCGGTAAAAATTTATATGAGCTAAAATACACTAGGTACAATTTTTATGAGCTCTCTTGCGTTAACTATTCGTACTTTGCACACCATGCCCAGTTTGACAGCTTGAAGTTTAATCTGTAAGGATAAATGGCAGCCGATGGCGAGTTTATTCCGTGTTGCGGATCTGTCTTGTTTTCTTTGCTACATTACTGGCTTTGTGGATCTGGCAGGAGTGCGGTCGCACCTTCATACAGATGGAGGAGAGGAAGCTGAAGCGAAAGAGCCCCAGGCCGTCCACGACCCAGGCGACTGCCCCGGTGCCCGCCCGGAGGAACGCGGCCGCCGGCAGGAGCCTCGTCTTCAGCGGTGTGGGGACCCAGAACAGCCAGAAGATCAAGGCCCGAAGGTGGGTTTGTCAGCCTCCCTTGTATCAGACCCACCAGATTGTTTTACCATACCCCCAGTAAATACAGTAGTATCTGTTATTATTGTTAACCTTTAGGTAGCCAAAACCTCTATTCAAGGTGAATGAAAGTGTTAAATAATCAACTTTACACTGGTTTATCCATTTATATACAGCAAGGTATTGCTACCATATTAGTTCCAGGTAAGATCCTTAATTAAGGGTGCAGCAGCAGGAGTAGGATCTGAACCCACAATGTTCGGATTGCAAAATAACAGCTGTCACCACTTTACACCCCTGCTGTCCCACATTTCTTTACTTGGTTAAAATTACTCCTCCAGTCTATGCCTGTCGAGTTAAATGCACTTAGATTTTCATTTGGTCAGGTCTTCAGAACAGATTGGGGACCTGGTTTATTTCTGAGCTAGTTTTGTTTTTATTTTTAAATAATAGGATTTATTTTGCAGTAGAAGGTTTTTGTGACCCTCTATGAGACCAGCGGATAATATGGATGAATGGATGCAACTATTAAGTTTTACATTTGTTCAAGATCATAAAGTAATGGATGTAAATGATTTTACCTCTATGTTCTGTTTCTTTGGAGGTACAGAAAATGGCCAAAGTCGTGACAAATGTTAAGTGATTTTGGCCAACGTTGTGTTTTTTTTTCCTTTCTTCCTCCCTCTTAGAGGTATACGAGACAAGCCCAGACCGCAAGGTCCGACGGCGAAAGGTGCCCAGCCCACCCCCATCCAGCACTCATTCCTCACAGATGTTTCTGATGTCCAGGAGATGGAGAGGGGTCTTTTGAGCCTCCTCAATGACTTCCACTCAGGCAAACTACAGGCCTTTGGTGAGCCATGTGACAGCGGCAGTGACAACACATGTTCCATGTGGAACCTGAAGAGTAGGAAGCTAAATGTACATCATTGTTTCATTAGAGTGCACCTGGAGATTTTCAGCTGCGAATACACTGTTTCTGATTGCAGGTAATGAGTGTTCGATTGACCAGATGGAGCACGTGCGCGAGATGCAGGAGAGGTTAGCTCGATTGCATTTTGAACTCTATGAAGAGGTGGACCAGATGCCAGAAGACAAAAGAAAACTCGCCAGCGATAAGAACATGAACAGCCTTTTGATGAATGTAAGGCCCTCAGTCTGCCAGACTGCTTCCCTATGAATCCTGGCTCTTTTTATGCTGCCATTGACACCTTTTTCCAGCTGTAATATGACTTTTTTCCTGTTGCACTCATGTTCACATCAGTAATCTGGAGCAAACTTTGTGTTGATTAACCACGTTATGTTTTGTTTTTGTTTTTTTTAGCTGGAAGAGCTGAGTTCATCCATGTATCCTTTCTTTAATCTTAGGTAATAAAGTCCTTTGCCATGTACTAACCCTTTACCATGCAGTGAAAAGAAGGCAATTTTTGGTTGCCATTGTCAAATGTCAAAGATGTATTTCAACATATATTACATTTCAAAATATATTCTATATTATTTATGAGGTTTATTGTAGGACGGAAATGATTCAGACTCAGTGAATAAGTTTTAATGTTTCATTTGGCTTCAGTTTAAAATCTTCCTCTTTAATGTTAAATAGTTTGAACTGTTGTGTTGCATCTGACTGCAATTTCCAGCTGATCCTTAACGTACACTTTTGCAAAGTCAAAAGCTGAACCTTGCCGACAGCCAGGATGTACCCAGAACGTCCGGCATCTGACTGGATGGAGGAGAGTCCTCTGTGTATCTACCGGGCATATTGAGCACCATGGTGTTTTAAGTTCCACAGTACAAAGACTAGCATGGTTTTTACCGATTTAAAGCCAGTGTTGAATATATGCAGGTGCCAGGTGGCCACATTGAACAGGGCTGAACTGACAGCAGTGCAGTTCTGTTCACAGGTCCTTGTTTTGGGAGCTCAACCAGTGTGATTTCAGTCCAGTCAGTAAAGCTGCCCAGTAACAGGGAGTTCTGCAGCAGATGGACATAACTGTCGTCATTCCTTTATGGGGGGGGTGGTCAGGGTGACATGCTCCTCTACTTGCTGTGTCAATCCTCCCATCATACCCGTGGGGCACCTGTGGGTGCCACTTTCCAGTAGTCACCAGCAAGAGACATGGTGCTCCAGCTGGCACTTGCTTCACTCCTCGGGTCCAAGACAACCAGCTGGGCTGCCATGGAGGAATCTATAGGGACCAGTGTCTGACAAACAAATGGGAACAACAGTATTTGGGAGGGCAAGGGTGGTTTCTTGTTAAACAGTTATCAGTAATTATGTATTTATATTTAAATATATTCAAGTTCCCAAGTGTAAAATGTCAAACTATTCCTGTGTGCATTTCCACTCAGGATTAAGAGCTTGAGTATTTTTTTTCTTTCACCAGCTATGTAATTCTATAGCAACAGTCATTCTTGCCCTCGAGTAACCCCCCCCCAAACAGGGTCCTGCACCTAGTGATGTGAATAGACAGAATTTTATTTAAATTGCTTATTGGACTTTTACAGAGCAACCAGCTGTTAAACCATTGAAATAATGTGAGATATCTTTTTTTGGTGTATGTTGTAAATATAGGGCTTCCAGACAATGAGGACTGACTACAATTGCTGTGCGACTATAGAATAAATGTTGCGTATATACAGACCACCAGCCTTACTTCTGGAATGACTAGTGCAATTCTGTGCTGCAAAAATACTATAAAACCCTTTGAAGCTGCTTTATTTCTTTAATTGAAATGATCTTGTGTGATACATACCTGTCTATTTACTGTTACATTGTCAATAAATGTGAATTATTTAATGAAAAATAACCATGTGCTAACATGAATGGTATGTTGTGGCTCAGTGATTTATGCAACCACAGGCGGAGTCCATGGCGAAGCCCTTTTGCAGGCTGAACGCGAGCATCCCGTCCATCCCGTCAGTCGGTCACTCTTTTGTTTGTGCAAACTGAATGTGTTTTACCATTAACGTTGACCTGTATCTGTCACATACTGCTGTTTCGTTTTATTAAAACGTGAACACCAAGATTATTTGCTATGAGCCAAAAACAGGTGGGGTGGTGGACGGTCCCTTTGCAATGTGACTGTTGTTCGAATCCCACTCCTGTGGTGCCTCTGTACTGTACTTACCCTGACCTGGTACAGTAAGAATACCCTACTGTATAAATAGCTAAATCACTGTAAACTTCATCGTTTAACACGGTAAATCGCCTCCCAGAAGAGTAAATTAAAGTTGACTAACCAGCTACTCCACAAAATAAGGGTTGCAAAATTGTTTAGTGGTTTAATCCGGTCATTTTTACTACACCACAGGTAGTTGTCCCAGCAATACCGCGGATGGTGCGCCTCTAGCGCCCCCTAGGTGCAGGGGGAGGGGGTGGATTTGTTGTGCCGTTTCTATGGAAACGAGACTTCCCCTGGGGGTTCCCTGCAGCGCTCGCGATCTCAGGGGTCCCGTCGCGCTCGTCGTGAAGGATCCCCGCGCGGTAGGAGCTCATTTCACCTCCTCGAACGGCACGTAGAGTTTTACTGACATCATCGGTTTGTCCGGTTTTATTTCACTGGCACAGAAACCGAGCCTTTCATCCTGATCATGTAGCATCTTAATTTCTAAATTAAATGTCCTTTTTAAAAAATAAATACCATTCATCCATCCCCTCATCATTAGTGATCCTGAAGCCGGTCGCGGCGTTTCGGAGCCTATTCATAGAACACTAAATAATTTGTTTTGCATTTTTGTGTTTGATTTATTTCTTTTTAAGTGTTTACCATGATTCTTTTTTTCTTTGTAAACCACTCTGCATTGCAGACTTGTATGAAAGTTGCTTTTTAAAGTTTAAAGTTTATTATTGTTATTATTAGTAGTAGTTGTAATTCACGTTTTACATTTCATAAGATCTACATCTACTAAAATTTGGAATGAGCTCTTTCAAAAGTTGAGTACCATATAGTTAAATTTGGTCAAGTTGCTCAGTTATAAATTAACTTACTTTTATTGTAATACTTTTTTAATTTGTATTCTTTACTTTACCACGGACTTATGCAGTGCATTTTATTCACAGTCCCACAGTGTTGTAGAAAGATCTCTGCACTGAAACTGTCCAGGTGTCCTGCTGGTGAGGAGGACAGCAGCAGCAATGGGGCCAGAGATGTTCAAACACACAGGGTTCAGACCCCACAGCGTGAACGCATGGCACGTGAACACCAGCGATGTTCAAACTGCTTGGGTCACATCCGAGACCCGCTTTAGTGCCTGGACTCCAGTGTCTAACAAGGCATCAAACCACCAGGTTACATGCCGCTCCCAATTTGTAATTATTATAATGTCTATTTCAGGAAAGTTTCGAGACCACCAAGACCCTTTACTGGACGTGCAGTTATTGATGGATGGAATGCGATCTGATCATCTGAGCTGCAATAATGTAGAAACACAATCTAATTAAATTATATGTATAACTTAATATGAGTTAAAATTACAGGAAATCACTAAAATTTTGTCTGACTGCCAAGAACCTGACACATTCCTTCATCAATTTTTGCAGCTTTTTCAGGAGAGAACAACACTCATATTACACTGGTTTGATTTATGGACTGACCATCAGAGAAAACAATTTATTCATAGTATTTTGACAAGATGCTCCAGATCTCAACTGAAGTAAGTAAAGAGATATTATTATTATTATTATTATTATTATTATTATTGCATGTTTTTTTCATAATTCAGACTTGACATACTGACCACCTGCTGTCAGGAAACCTGTACCTACCTATTCATGCACATACCATACCTGATCTGATACGCCTCCAGATTCACCAGGGACTGGGTCATGGTGGCCGTTCCCGCTGACCGTGCCGACTTCACTGCTCTTCTGCCACGTTTCCTGTCCCTCTACATCCTGTCCTTCCTGAACCCACTGCATCTTTGCAGTGCTGCCCAGGTCTGCTGGCACTGGAAGTTTCTGGCAGAGCAGGTCAGTGGTCACCAACCAGACACCAAATACAAAGCTAGACTGTAGGTCTGGTTACCTTGTCTGAAAAGTCCTACACTTCAAAAATGCATATGAGTGAATGCATCAAATCAGCAAACCAAATCAGGAATGGACCTCATCTGTTCTTAGTTTTTTTTTTTTTTTTTTTACAAAAGTGTATAATTTATACTTGTTATACATTTTCTTATTTGCCCTGACAAGTTCTATTCTTATTATTATTTATTAATTTATCTGATGCTTCTCTGAAGTGACTGGCGACGTTAACTTCTGTACACTAAGCTATATACAGTTATTTACCCCGTTACACAGCTGGATCATTTTTACTGGAGTAAGTACCTTGCACAGTGGTACTCCAGTGTGAGGTGAGATCCAAACCTGGGTCCTTTAGGTGGAAGTTGACAGCTCTAACCAGTTTGTCCGTAAAATTTCTCAATAGTTTGTTAATCTTACTATGTGTGTAGTTTTCTTTTTCTACTTAGTGTGGGGTCCTGCTAGGCAGCAAGGAGAACGTGGCCTCACCAAGTAGCAAAACGACTACGTGATCACGGACCACTGTGTCACCCTAGGACTGCCTTTGGCTTCCCAAGTGTGTGAAGCGCGGGTGGTTTCTCCCCTATACCCCTGGTGACCGGGAGTACGGTGCCTGGAAGTGCCACTATGTGGCCTGTGCCTGCAGCTTGGACTACCTGACTCCCCGGGAGGCGGCTGAGGTGTACGGCACGCTGAACGAATCCCTTGGAAACACAGCAGAATTGGAGGAGAGGCAGAGGGAGAAACAGATCAGGCAGCTCATCCGGGAGAAGGTGGCCGAGCACAAGAGTGAGCAGCTTTATTTGCAGTAAAACATTGTGGGGGCTGGTGGCACAGTGCCTGTACGTTTGGACATGGGTTTAAATCACAGTCTGTATGGGGTTTGCATGTTCTCCCTGTATTAATGTGGATTTCCTCCTGCAGTCCAAAGATACATGTTTCTGGTGGATTGGTGACTGGTCTGTATATGTGTGAGTGAATCAGTGTGTGTGTGAATCTACTCTGCACCGGGCTAGTGTAGGTATCTAGGGTATAATCTGCCTTACACACTCTGTTTCTATATAAGTTCTGAACCAATGACACCCTGCATTGGACAAGTGATTATCGGCATAAAGCAGGTCATTCTGATAAAGAACAATTTGTAAAAAACATAAAATTTCTGTTGTTTCTTTCAATGTGGCTTTTGATCCGCATAAAGTCTTCAAGTAGTACAGAGGGAATGACTATGCAGTTTTGAAAGATGCAGTTTTCGTTTGCAAGGCAAGTACTTAATGTTATGGCGCAAGATCACCGTTTTCAAGTTGTCCTCTGGCTGTTCTCCAGAAGAGATTCTAACGTCCAGACCGGAGTGGAGGAGTTACAGCCGGACCACAGGATTTCCCAGCAGCAAGGAGCAGGAGGAGAGGCTGCAAGTCAGTAATGACCAGAGCAGTCTGACAGCCGCTCTGGTGCTCCTGGGGGTAGGTTACTGACTGAGCATCCTTATGGTGCACAGTGCAACTAATATGGAAGGAACATACCATTCAAAGTGCGATGTCATACACAGCTAAACCTACTGGAGATGCATTACTCATAACCACACAAATACCTGCACTAGTTGTGGCTGTTTGGATGGGATCAATGATCATGATGACTGTGGTGGTGACACTGTGTATTAGGATAGGAGTCGTTCCCAAGACTCCCTCTCCCAACTGCTGGACCAGGAAAGACGGTTCTTCTCAGCCCAGCAATCTGTCCTAATGAAGACCCGTGTGGTCAACTCTCTGCGGTCACTATCCATTGGGTGAGAAGGTTAACGCTACATTTGTAGGAGTAGGGCTTTCGTTTTTTTCACTATTTTTATTCAAGTTCATTACAGGTTTTTAGTAATTTGGTATAAACCAATACTAATTGTGCAACATGATTGATGTGGAAGTCTTTGGTCCTGATGTTACAATGTACTGTTTGTGACAGGAAGGGTGTGTGGAAAAGCTCCTACAGCTCACTCACCCGCAGATCACTCCCCCAGACACACATCCTCTCCCCACACCTTCCATCCCCCCGTTTGCTCCTCATTTCGTCCAGGATACCTGCGTATGAGGTGAGGTGAAGGTGGCAAACGTTTCCACTCTGATGGTGCTGAGCTTTTCTGCCAAACTGAGGAACACAGGCAAATTAATCGGACGGTGATGTTCCAAAAAGAGACGCTTTATAATTTAATCCACCTCAAGAATGTAGTCCTAACTATTACTTTACTACTTAGTATGGGCACTTTCTTTTTGAAATAAATTAAGTTCTATTCCATTCAGTCAATAAAATATATTTGATTGTATGCATCACACCTGTTTGTTGAGGACACAACTTTCCCCAAGATGTTCTATGTTGTATGTTAGTCCTACCTGGACATATTTCTGCAACATGATCCCAGATGAGATGCCCCTGCCTGAGATCTGCTCCCCTGTGTACCCTCAGATGCTGCTGTCTGCTGCCCGGGTGGGAGTGGTACCTCTGCTCTATGACCACAGTGGGAACACACTGGAGGCCCTGCTGTCCAGGGTGGAGAGATCCCTGCAGGGCAGGAGTGCCCAAAGCATTGCTGTCCTGGCAGAAGGGGATGAGGAGCAGATTAATATGCTACAAGGTGTGCAGTTTGTCTTCTGCCACTGTTATCATCATTATTATTAGACTTATCTAATTTATTTCCCAATCCATCAGGAGCGGAACAGTATTCACAGTTCAGTCTGGGTTAGATGATTTTAATAGAAAGGCTTTTCCCTCTCATAGGCTGCCAGGTGACAAAGGACACTGTCCTGAGGCCAGACATCAGGGAATTCTGGGAGAAACTGGGGGGGTGGGTGGTGCCACCAACCGAAGGAGGGAGTCTCTTCATCTTTGCTCCTCTAGCAGCCTCAGGTCAGTTACAACATCTAAAATTGATCTGTTCTCACAGTGTGCCATATATTTCTGTATTAATGCCATTTTTATACCACCTCAGAAACAGATTTTCACCTGCGTTACTCTACTTTGAGAACCAGATATATTGTTTTCAATGCATCGACAGCATGTGTGAACAGTCATTCTTTTATTTTCTTTAATTTTTTCACTCCACAATTTAATTTAGTCCTGTTTTCTTACTGGGAAAATGAGCAGTTATTTAAGTGTGTATCATTTCCTAAAAGAGAAATCGACCCCCCTTTTAGTTAGACACTATTTTCCATCCATATCAACAGCGACGTTAAAAAAAACCTTTTCCAAAGTATCGGTGCAGTTGTTGAGCCATCTGGTCTGCCTTCATAAATCATGACCGCCATCACAACCTGACTGCCTCTTCCTGCTCCCTTCAGGGACAGGAACAGAGCTGATGTCGAAGCTCTCATCCCTGACGGGCCTCAACATCAGTGCCCCTGTTGGGCTTGCGACCGGATCATACCAGCACAGTGAGCACATGAGCGGTCTTGTCCCACACCCCGAGTCCTGTGGTTTCACAGAACACTGAAAAACCAACAAGAAAGAACAACAGTCAGAGTGGAAAAACCTCACACAGCTCCAGGAAAATCAAACTTCGGTTTACATCTCAACAAAACCCTTCAGAGGCCATGGCAACCTGCAGCGTGTTTTTTTTCAAATGTCATCAAGGTTACTAACCAAGTGTAATGACGTGCAACCTGTTAAAAGCAACAAAACGTTTACCGTTGAGAAAGAAACACACAAGGAAATTAACCTCTGCATTTGTATTTTATTCATTCATTTAGTTGATATTTATAGTTCAAGGCTACTTACAATGATTTACTCATTTATGCAGCTGCACTGGCGTCCAACCAAGGCTGTGCAGGACCGGCAGTTACTGAAAATGAGTAAATGAGAGTGAGGGAGAGAATTATGTTTACTGGAGAAAATTAAGGCAAGGGTACTACAGCAAGAAGAGGGATTTGAACCTGCGTCCTTATTTGGTAGCTCTAGCCATTTTGCTACCTGCTGTCCAAAAATGTCTGAAATGCAATCTTGAATAAAGTGCAATAGACAGAACAGGAACCATCCAGCCATTACCAATAACTGCTTCTCCAATGCAGGACCACAATGGTCCAGAGCCTATCCTGGAAACATAATGCATAACACAGTGTGCACTGTAAGTACCGTATATTATTGCACGCTTCAGGAACACATGAAAGCTAATCCTTATCTTCTTATTTTCCTTCAACGTAATAAAATCGATGACAATTAACTTAGAGTCCTGCTGAACAGACACTGACCTCCGTACTCCTTGTTGCCCCCAGTCCTCAGTGAATGGCAAGGACAGTGTGGCTTCCCACCACAGCTGTACTTCAGCGAGGCTCTGCTCCTGAGCTGGGTAAAGCAAGCACAATGGCTAGAGGAGGTCCTGGGCAACCTCAGGGAGAAGCTGCGGCCCCAGCTCAACCAGCTGGGCAAGGAAATTCGGGGACGTGCATTGGGTGGGTCTCCCACAGCCCTGTAGCAGAGTCTACCAACCTGAACCAAATTTAACTCACTGGTTAAGCTTGTCAGAGTGTCCAGTACATTTTGTGGACACAAACTACATATTGGAGAAAAGTCCAGTCTGAATCATCTCCTTTCAAACCACATCAGTTGTGCAATTTGGGCAGTACTGGGAACCAAAATACATTTAAAAGCACTTAGTTTAGCCATACACAAATTTTGGGGTAGCATATTAGTCTGGTGGGGACACGTCCCCCTGTCCCTTCCTTCCTGATGTTTGATGTTTTCTTCCCACAGGCCAGTTTCTGTGGAATACAGTAGGCCTGTCTGAGTTCCACGTCACTTCTGAGTTGACAGAAGCTTTAGCTGAAGGCCTGGAGACCCTGTCCAGAGAGAACTGTGTAAGATAATGGTGCAAAACTTAATCTTCCTTTTGGTTTAGACATGGCAATGTCCTCAAGGTCTTTTGTTCCTCTGGATGGATGCCTAGGAGAAGCCCCTACAATTCCTGGCAGCATTCCTGCAGAGAAGATGTGAGGAGGGCAGCTTGGAGAAGACCAATAAGGGTTCCCTTATAGAAAGTGACAGAGCCATCCATGTCAGTGTGCCCCTGGTGTGTGTGTGTGTGTGTGTGTGTGTGTGTGTGTGTGTGTGAGAAATAGTAAGACAGAATGCAGCAGACTGTGAATGGCTAGAGATCAGTGTGGAAGCTCATTCTCAACACACCTTTCTTTCTCTGTGTGCTGCCATTTTTATGGTCCCATCTGCAGGACTTGCACAATAGCACTGATGGACGTACCACTGTGTTCAGGGAACTCTTGCACAGTGAGGGAGTCTACGTGCGTCTGCTGCAGGCAACTGCCCAGGTGTACTATATACCCCTCAGGGCTGCTCTTGACTCCAACCGTGCCATCCTCAGTTCTGCCAATGTCCTCACTGTCTTCTCGCCTCTTTTGGAAATCCTGGAGGTCAACAAGTAGGTGCATCACCGTGGAGACAGCGTGTGGCTGCTGATGGTGTCATGCGATTGAACCATTTTTTCATCTAACAGAGTGGACTACAAAATGTAAACAGCTGACTGACATTTATTAGGTTTTGGGCCTGTATGTGCTGACCATATGTGTCACGTAGGGTCTTCCTGGAGGAGCTGACCAAGAGGATGGAGGAGTGGGGTCCATTTCAATGTGTTGGTGACATCTGTCTCAAGCTCTGCTCCAGACTGAGGACTTATACCAACTTCCTGAATAATTACCCCACCATCCTGCGGACCATTGACAGGGTGGGGCTCAGCAGGTCACTCTGCTGGGATGGTTGTCACATTTTACCCAAGTACCATGAGGAGAAAACTGAATACGAAATAAAACCAAAATATCATATAATTTCTATTCCCTGAAATTTGAAATAATAAAATATCTAGGATTTGAAACTGAAAGTACTATTTCAAACCAAAAAATACTTCTTTTTCAATATGAGGTATGAGAGGTGCAAATTGGGGGAGAAAATATAGAGCTGTTTTAACCTGAGTAATTTTCTTAAATGAAATATGACTGTCCTGTAGGGACTGCTTAAGATTCTCAAGTCTACAGTGTTCCAAGTGCTCAGCATAATCTTGTGTCTTCAGACCTTTTGCATAACAATATTCTCCAAACTGTCCTCAGTGCAGGGAGATGACACCAGCATTCCGGGCCTTTCTGAAGAGACACGACAGAACCCTGGCCACTAGCATGCTGAGGTAAGACTACTCAGGTGTGCTATACTTAACAGTATGAGAGAAGTCTGGTCCAAATCTTGTGAGGTGGGACCTACTGTTATCCCCTTCAGCTAGCATGGATGCTAGCAGGTAATTGTGAAACGTGTCAGTAAAGTGCATTTCTGTGTGAACAGGTAAAAAGTAAAAACTATATATTGCTTTGGATAACAAAATATGCTCTGGAACTATAATTCTGTGATGGACCAGTGTTCCATCCAGGGTGTATCGAACCTCACATCCTGGGCTTACAGGACATGCTTTGGCAACCCTGCATTAGACAAGTGGTTACTGATAAAGGATGGATGATGGACTGACATAATCAAGTGCATCTAGAAAGTTCCAAGTGAGTAGTCTATGTTCAGCCTCCATGTGCCTATGCTCTCAGCCTTCAGGAACTCCTGCTGCTACCGTCGTGCCGTGTTGAAGAGTACGTCACCCTGCTGCAGGCCATTGTCCTGCACACTGCCTCCGAGCATCCCGACCACCTGCAGCTGATGTCTGCGCTGGAGGCCTTCAGGCGCTATAAGAGCTTTCTGCATAAGGTACGGCCCACTGAAAACCCCGCTTCCTCCATCAGCCAAACAGCAAACAGTCCCCTTTGAAGAACACTACCCTTTTGTTGTGTTGGTCAGGTACATGAGTATATCTCAAAATAGACTTTGGATACAAACTGTGTGGTGTAGTAATGCGATTGGCATGGTGACACATGAGGGCAGCAGATACAACAGCTATAGGATCCATTCCAGCTCAGTTTATATACAATTTGCAAGTTTTCCCACCATTTCCTTTCCACAGTCCAAAGACATGTGTTTTAGTTGAATTGCCCACTCTAAACTGCCCTTAGTTTGTATACGTATTACAATCTTGTAACAATGTGCAAATGACTTAAGAGTAGTGACATATAGTACATCTACTGCTGTAAATCACCTTGGACAACCTAAATACAAGTTAACAATATTAACTGAAATAAAAATTATTGCAACACATCTGTATATTATGGAAGGTGCTCATGAATTAGTGTTTGTTTAAATGTATGTTGCAGTGCAAACATTTTCCACATTGCTGGTGTTAGCTGTGCATGAAATACACATTACTGATACCACTTCAGCCTTAGCTGACATGTAACAGACAGTCATCAACCGCTACGCCGAACATACACATGAAGTCACCTCATACTTGCCATGTGATCCCTGTCCAGTTAAAGCAGAGT
The DNA here is from genome assembly GCA_900497675.1 of Arapaima gigas. NCBI lineage: Eukaryota > Metazoa > Chordata > Actinopteri > Osteoglossiformes > Osteoglossidae > Arapaima > Arapaima gigas. Next base: position 46,719 of record UFQX01000571.1, on the reverse strand, counting down.
TTGGACGGTGATGCCGAGATGCTCGAGATTCAGAGGATGATTCAGGGCTGCCCTGTGAGTTTGACATCTTCCCCATCAGCCTCTTTATTAAGTCCTCTACCTGGAAGATGAGACAGGAGTATTTCAAAAATCATTCTGTAACCACTTGCTAACTTATAGAGCCTGCGGGACGGCAACAGACACCTGATCGCAGTCCAGAAGGTGGCGCTGCTGAGCTCCCCTGATGTCCAGATCGCCGTTTCGCTGAGGTTGAAAACGTTATCCTGAATGTTAGCGGCCATCTGCTAGTGGAGTATTCTTAACGGAATGAACCTGCTCTTAAAAGAAGCAAAAATCAATTTCAGATATAAAACATTATCATATGTTCTATTTATTATGGAACTGGATAATTTTGTATGTGTTCAGCACCATATTCAATTCAGGTACTTCATTATTTAACTGTGTTGTCACAAGTAATGAAACTAGAGCAATTATTAAAATATTAGTGACCTGGGAGCTAAGAAACTATAACTGCAATAAATGTAATTGAATTGATCATGGACCATACCGTATACTGACCCTGTCATTAATCCTTATGAAATAACGTACAATTGAACAATTTTTTCAAATGCCCCTAGAGTCTACGAGCACGTGGGTGACATGGGCCTCTTCCTCTTCAACGACGCCCTGGTTCTCACACAGCGGAGCATCTCTCACCTGCCCTTCAGCCACGCCTGGCGGACATCACACACCTTCCTGGCCTCTGTGGCCCTGCGTGGGCTCGCTGTGCACAACATTGCCGACACCAAGTGTAAGCGTGACCGCCGTGACAGCTTTGTCATCCCTCTCTTGGATCTGCTGCTCTAGGTGGACAGAACTCAAGATCAGCTGGTTTACTAGAGTACAGAAACACCAAATACTGCATATTAAAAGATACTGGGAAACAGCTTATCAGAGTTACCATCCAGAGCTTATGTTTGGTCCCTAGATTCCCAGCAAGCAAAGGACCTGGGTTTAATCCTTGCTTATTTACTTTAAATTACTGCAGTAAAATTTGACCTGCTCTGTAAATAGGTAAATCATTCTTAGCAGCTTTGTTTACAAACCTAACATTGCAACTCACTTTGGGGAAAACTATTAGCGAAATGAGTAAAAAATAATCAGATAAAAATAACCTTTGCTAATGTCAGATCAGTTTGATCCAGGTGAACCAGTGTCAAGATCCAAAGCACTGGAGAACATGTTCTCTCCAGTGATGTTGCACAAGAGCGTCAGTGTATGGTGAGGGCAGCAGGTCCTCTAGTGGTTAGGGATGTTACCTTCCAGCTGGAGAGCCTGGGTTTGAATCCTTCTTCTGCCTGTGATCAAGGTACTTACCCTGATTTGATACAGTAAAAACACTAAACTGTGTAAATGACTAAATCATTGTAAGCTGCCTTACACAAAGGTATCTGGTAAATTAATGTGACTGTTGTGGGTCGACACAGTACATGGTACAGGTTTGAGGCAGGAGAATAGAGATTTTCACGTGTTTGCAATGTATGACAAAAAAGGACAAATAACAGGACTTTTGGGATTTTATAGTTCTACACTAATCAGAGTGTCAAGAAGTGGAGTGTTTTCTCCTACAAAGGTGCAATTGAACAACAGTTGGTCTACTTACCTTCTCAGATGTGAAGAATGCCTTCGTGCTGGAGGGCCAAAGGTGCCTGTGGACATGTGCCACAGAAGAGGAAGAGGACAAGGTCACATGGCTGTCTGTATTGCAGGGAGCCATCAGTGCTGCCATTGGGGCGAGTTAGAGCAATCTCATGTAACGGAAACTAATAACCAACAACCCAAAAGTCGTCAAGTTACTTAGAGGACACCAGCAAGGCAAACACCAACTGTAATGAAGTGTTTACTGTATTATTACTTGCTGGACACTCATCCTGGTGCAATTTAGGATAACCACCTTGCTCAAGAGTACTACAGCAGCTCTCTTGGCTGACTTGAAACAGCAACACCAAGGTTACAGGGCAGTATCCTTCAGCGTCTATCCCAACTGTTTTGGCTCCAGGTTGCTGTATTCACCCCACTTGACTCTTTATAAGGCTGTTATGGCACCTCTGGATTTATGTGTATTACTGAATTCAAATCCTCTCAGCTGGGGTGTCTATGTACATCTCAGAGGGTCTGCAGTACATCTAATGGTAACTGCAAGACTGGAATCATTGCTTAAGAACACAGCACTATCTTCTGTACAAATTAAATGTTGGCTGGAAGGTGTTTTTACTAATATTTCTCACACCTGAACACTCCAATAGTTTAACTTTGTGTGCATATATTTGCTTTAAAAAAAAAACTCAGATTTTAAGATGCTACTGAAAGATGCTGAGATCATGGGTCTTATTTGACATGATCAGACACCCCGGCTGTAAGAAGTCCACCAAAACTCCACAAAATGAACTTAATTCACTTGTACTGCTTTCAGTGTCAGTATTTGACCTTAAAGAGGTGGGAGCTCATGTGCTCCTCCCTAAAGGGAAGGGATAGTGCCAAATTGGCAATTTATAAACTTTAAATATAAACTCTAAATCCTTTTGCCCTGTTTTTTCAATACAGCTAGGACACAGAACACTTCCTAGAATCACACAATGAACATTAAAAGCACAAGATTTTGGGTGTTTTGAAATTAAATAGATAATACACAAACAAAACCAAAACACAGATTCACAGATTTACCAATATTTCACATCTTGATGAGAGCAAACAGTCCAGAAAAAAAACTGAGAAGTACTCAGATAAATGGAAGATTTAATCTGGATTAAATATACATCCAAATATTGGGCTCTTGTGTCCTTTTCTCATTCATTTTCATGTAGTGTTAGTAGTGTTGATTAAAAAAAAAAAATCCCTTTTTCCACATTTGAATGAAATCTGAAATTTATACTTCACATATTATGTTCCCTTGTAGCAACTTCTCATTCACCAAAAGGGTCTTATGCAAAACAGATAATCATTGGAGAAAAGATCATTCTGAGTAGCAAGAACATAATCTTTACATCAATAAGTGAGCATCAACAAAAAAGAAATACAGAACATCTGTAGAATAACTGAAGAATATAAACAAATCCATGTTACATGCAAACACATTTACAAGTAGGGTCTACTGCCACTGACCTTGCAGTTTTGCAAAAATTCATATACACCTTCTTTAAAATTAGAACACAAATGGGGACAAACTATTTCTAAACAGTTCTGTCTTGTACTGTACTTTGTCCATTACTCTGCCAGAGAGGGAGGACAATTCTGCCAAAGTATGTCTTTGTGTTATGTCCAAACTGCATCCTTCTTTATTTATAAAAAAAAAAAAACAAAACAGCAGCTGCTCAAAGGCTGCAAGTCACAGTGATGATGTACAACCATTTAAAATGGATTCTCCTGGCTTCACACAATGTTTTTCCCCCAAACAACTGTCCTTTGCTCTTAATTTTTAAAAAAATTATCCATACTTATATTTCTGACAGATGAGTTCCAATTTTACTGGACACATTTTGATATTGTTTTTATTACATTATACATCATATGTATAGAATAAAAACTCCCTCAAAAGATTAAACCGCAAGATGTGTGGACACAAACATCTGGAAAAGGTTTTTACAAGGGGATATCAAGATAATGGCTACCCTGGAGACCATGTCAGAACTTGGGTCAGTCTGGACTAGACACTGTTTTTTAATTGTTTTATGTAATATTGCATTATGTAAGTCAACAATTCTCACTTGTGTTGCAAATTTCTGAAACTGAAAACATGTTGAAAAGACAATAGGAGCAATAACATGTGATTGCACAGATTTCATTAACTTTTCATTTATGAATAAAGAATGTTTTCAGTTGTGCAACTGAAAGAGCCAGAACTTACAGACTAGCTATCCTTTGATGAAATGCAGCATACACAGCTGGATAACATGAAGCACATGGGAAACTGGCACAATCATAGCTGGAAGGTGAATTAGAAAAGACGCAAAACAGTTGGAATTCAGAAAAGTGAAATATATATTTAGAAATGTTCAGTTTAAATACAGTATTCAAGTTAAACACATTGTATAGTTTTATAATAATCAGCGCATCTTCCTGTGTGGACATCTGACTTTGTGCAACAGACAAAAATAATTAGTGTTAATAATTAGCGTTGAAAGCCACTTGCACATTTTGTCCTTCAGTATATCTATTATTAAAATAGTAAGTCATATCTTACTCTTTTGAGTGAATGAAAGAATGAATGACATTCTTCTATGCGTTTCTTATTACAGCTTCCATGTTGCTACTATTAGGCAAAAGGCTTTCATGCAACGGGATATAATTGTGAATTTAATTTTAATTCTGCTGTCTGTATTTTCCACTGGAAAAAAAATGACCCATATTACTTTAATTAAAAATGAAATCAGCTTCTTATAAAAGCAGCATCCCCCCGTCCACGGACACCACCAACTGTTTCTTCCATTTCCCCGCTGTGTATGGATGTGTGTTCAGATTAGCAACACAACCTCCATCCCCGTTACTGGCAGCAACTTTTCATATGTACAGGCTGACCTGCCCAGAACTCCACACATATCTCAGCTCCCCTTGTTGGCTTTTCTGCTTCTCATGTATGAAAAGTTTAGGGCGTGTTCCTCACTTTAAATCGCAATTCTTCTTCCTAAACATTTCCTAACACTCCTTTCTTTGACAGGCTGGGGAACTCATTTTACTGCATCACCACTGAGGACCACGTGCCAAGATCACAAGTCCACAAGTACCTCCCCTGAGCATGACCCTACACTGACAAAAAACACTCCTTCACCCAGCTCCACAATTAAAAATGTAGCAACTAGTGCGATTATGTTGTGACTTCATTGCGAGAAGGTAAGGCAGTGTTTCGCTGAACACAGATGGACGAACACATCAATTAAATAAAAAGGCTGCAGACAGGAAATAAGTATCTACTTCCCCCTCTGAGACACAAACAGGACAAGTAACCACTCTACCGGCCCCACTTCATTAAACAAAAGGAAGGACTGGAACCACCTCTGTCCTGTGGAGAACTTCCTTGTGGAAGGTCAGAATCCTCCTTCTGTACTCCAACCTCCGTGTACTGTCACATCCTTTTATCTAGTGTAGTAGACTCTATAATAGACGCTTTTAGACCTCCACAGAGAATAGGAGTTGTCGAACTTGAGCAGGTAGATCCCCTGGCCCGGGTATTGATGGCTGCCAGCGTACACCTCTTCATGGCAGTCCCGCCTGTACACCGGCACGATCTCATCCACCTGGGGCTTGCTGGCCAACTTCTGGGGCTTCTCTTCTTCATTCTGCCTTTCACCTGCCATGGGAACCACATACTCCTCTGCATAAACTGGTCTTCAAGTTTTACTAAACACTCAAGTTAGCTTCATGCAGCAACAATAGATCCAAGTGCTACAAAAAGGTTTCTAGAGAACTCAACTGCAAAGAAGGAAAAGGACCTGTGCTCACAGAAACATCAGTAATTTAAATACACACAGACTTACAGCATGGAGGCTCCAGCACAAAGAGCAGCCAAAGCAAAAAAACTCACCCTCCTCATCTTCATCACTGGAATCACTCACATGGACGGTCACGGCTGTGTTGGGCGAGTCTGACCATTCAAAGTAGACACCGAAGCCAACATCGTAGTGGTCCGTGGCAAATTCCCAGAAGAGGTAGGAACCATCCGGGTGGGTGGGTACACGAACTGTCACCACCTCACCCCGGCCCACCGTGACCACTGAATCTGGGTCCTGCCGAATCTTCTCCTTGAAATCTTTGATCTGCGGTCGTGTCCACATGGAGGGAGCCGTGATCACCGGGGTCACAGCTGCAGAGGTTGGATGGAACAATATTATGTATACCAGAGAACCCAGGAGCTTGTCTTTGGTTATGCTGTGAGATGTGATAATATAACCAGTGTGGTATGTACATTTCTTGAAGGGTTGGACAGGCCCTTGGGTTCTTTATTGGTCACATTAAATTTTTTTTTTTTTTTTTTTTTTTTTTAATTTAACCAGCTTTAGACATTAATTCATACAGTGCAGCTTGTGCACTTTTAGAAAAAGTGACAGGCAGGTGATGTCCACTCACAGGGTTCCTGCTAACCTACCCATGCCTCTCAGGCCGTTTTCCATCAGATCCTCAACTGAGTCCAGCTCGACTCCCCGGTCCAGGCTCTCAGTGGGTGAGCCGTTGGCTGTGAGACCATTTCCAGCTCCCGGGGGCGCTGTGCTCTGTCTCAGCACTGAAGACACTGAAACTGCAGTAGCCTCCTGCTGTTTCTGCAAGGCTGCCTGTTAAGGTCATGGTTGGTGAATTATTATTACTCTCTTAACAGAAGATTTGAAACAACAGTTTACACTGTTGTAGCACTACCCATGCAAGGAACTGCAAATTTCCTGAGTTAGTATAAGTTCAATATCTTCTCAAAGTGTTCAGTTCCTTTAATACCTTCTCGCAATACTCCCAGATCCTTCAGTACTCCAGCTCTAAAGATGCAGAATCATTTTATGTGATAAGGGTAAGAAAAGTGCAGTGTTTTACAGCCCCTTTGTTAAAGTTATGAGCAGCTGATAAAGCCACGATATCCCATAAATCCCCCCCTGTAGGTTGCACACCTGCTGCTGGGCCAGCTGCACCTGGTAGAGCTGCTGCATGTACTGCTGGTAATGCTGTTCCTGCAGCTGGCGAATGAGGACCTGCTGCTGCTCCACGTTCCCTGGGTACTGCTGGGCAGCATACTGCTGGAACTGCACTGCTGTCTGGGCGTTGAGCGCAGCCATGATCTGCTGCCTGCGAGGCATACGGACAGATAGCGGACACTCTTATTGAAAACCACTTACAATTTTAAATCTGTAGACTGAACTACTTACAGTTATTTACCCTAAATATATACCTGGGTAATTTTTATTGAAGCAATTTAAGTTTCTCTCTCAAATGCACTGCAGTTCTGATCATTTGACCAGACAACCAGGGTCATTAGACTGCAGCGTGATGGTTATAAAATTTACTAAACTGTTACCCCCCACCTGACTCACTGCTAAAGGCATCACCATACACTTCGGTCAATAAAAGGATTCTGAGAGAGGACAGGAAACCTTGTTGAAAGTGAGTTTTTACAGACAGTGGTACCTCGGTACTTGTCGTTAATTCATTCCGGCACTCGAAACCGACGAGTACCGAACAAATTTTTCCCATAAGAAATAATGTAATTAGAAATAAATCGCGAAAGTTCCCCAGAACGTTCACATTTTACTGGGCTAATATTAAGTAATGAGGTTGTTTTATAATACAAAACCTTAAAACTAAACAGACATGGATAAAAAAGCAATTCATTACATAAAAATAAAATAAAATAAAACTTAACCCTACACCACTCATACTTAGCTACGATCTCTTTTTTCTTTTCGATCGTGGTTTTTAACTGCCTTTTGGGCTTAGTGGTATCACTCAACCTTTTTGCGACCCATGATTAGCACTTAAAATGCACAAAAGTACAAGACAGTAACAACGAATATGTGGAGGTTCTGCACTGTTCGTGAGCTACCATGAGACTGACACGTCGACCTCTGTTTCATCGCGAGAGAGGGGCGCCGAGTGACAAGCAGGTGACGAGTGATGAAGCATTTTCTGTTGCGGCGCGGCGTCGTGACTCATAAGTTCTAGCAAGAGCAACAAGTCCCAAGCAACCGCCGAGTGCTGAAACATTTTTTTCTCGTCAAAATGCAACGAGTACCGGGTCCACACAAAAGCGCAAAAATACATAAAATGACCACAGAAGCTAAGATAAGACCGCAAGGGGATGTGCACAGGGCAAGAGCTACCGCGTGACTAATGCGTGGCCCTTTGTATCAACTGGAAAGGGTAGCGAATCACGTGGCAACCGACACCGACAAGTTCTAGCTCGTGCGTCGACTACCAAACAAACGATGAGTACCGGAACAAAATTTTTGCGTCAAAATGCATCGAGTACCAAATTCGACGAGTTTCAAAGCAGTAGAGTACCGAGGTACCACTGTATATAAGTGACATTATTTAATACCCTTTACTGAGTTACAAACAAGTAAGAGGCTGATTCATACCTTAATGGTAATTACATCTCTGACTATTGAGATTTCACCTTACCATCTGATTTCCAGGACCACATTACACTTGTAAGCAGGAGGATACCAGTACTATCGTTTCATTGTTTGTCATGTCAATTTCTAAAAAAAAGTGTTTTCCCAGTCTTTTCAGTACATTGATGTGAAACCTCACTGACCAATACCTGACACCCTGGCAATATGACATACAACATAATAACAAGAAACATACCGTTTTCTGACAGACATGATTGAACTCTCTTTTTTCACAACAAAAATGAGTAAAAGTCCTTGCTGCTTACTTCTGCTGTTCCACGCGTAACCTCTCTTCCTCAACTTGCCTCCTCTCCTCCTCCTCTCTCTGCAATCGCTCCTCCTCTTCTCTCTGTCGCTGTTCCTCCTCCTGCCGCTGCCGCTCTTGCTCCAATTCCTCTAGATGCCTCCGCCGTTCTTCTTCACGCCTGTCCACCAACAGTAGGATTGAGAGGAAACTTGGGATAGGTTTCCAGTCCCGCAAAATACATCAAAGCCTTTTGTTCTCCTGGATAGTGCCAGATTCAATCCATTGCCCCTAAAATACTACACTGTCTGCAATGAATAGCTTAAACTAGATCCCAGAACCCTGCAAGGCAGCAAAACCTAAGAGACACTGAGGAAATGAAACCAAATGTAAACATGGACCACAAATGACTCAGAAATGATAGCATGCCTGTGCGTGGCTAATAATGTAATTTCTGACAGCAATGGAGCCGTGGAGCTTGTCTGACTCTGCATCAATGCATCATTTGCATACCTTTTCCTCTCCTGCTCCTCCTTCTCTATTTTATGAGATATGACGTACGGTGCAAATAAATTGCAGCATTTGTTGAGCAGGTTCACAAACTCCACCATTGCATCTTCCTTCGACATGTTGCCCAAGGACGCCCATTCCTTCCTGGAGGAACACAAATAGAATGAAAAATACTGAACACAGAATATGGCATGCAAAACCAAAAACAGTACATTCCTTCCTACTGCTACCTACACCTGTTCCATAACTCAGTACTGAGCAGGTTTCTGTGTTGTACCATCCTAAGGGATGACAAACCTTTATTAAAATTGATGTACAATGTAAATTTTCTACCAACAAGTGCATAATCATTTTGGTCATCTTTCCAAGGACTTACTCCTTCAGACATAATAAACAGGATATGGAAGCATTTTTGTCTCAAGTGCTGAACAATGATCAAAGGTAATGCTCTAGACTATCACTTTTCTGCTTCAGGATCTTTGAAATAGAGGCCTTTAGAACGGAGCGTAATCGCTTAAGCTTAAATCCAGTAACACTGGAACGTTACCTTCTGTCGTTTCCCAAGACATCAAAAAATCCTACTTCTGGACAAGAGTCCGGGTTGTACGGTCCCAATGAAACTTGCTTGTGTAGAGCAACCAGCCGCAGCTTCTCCTCATACAATGGATGGAAAGCCTTTCCATCTTTCTCTTTGGAAAGCAAAAAAGAAATCCTCATAAATTACCCATCAGATGTGTGAGTACATCTCAGCACACCAGACAATACCTGTATGGGACAGAGGAGTTAAGCAAAGCAACCCACAAGTATCCTATATATCCTGGCAACTGTTGCAGAAGAGCTGGGAAGATATGGCTGATTTCCTCATCAAACTTGCTAGCAAAATGACTCATAAATACAAACTTCTGCAAGTGTACTTATACAAACTTTTGATTAGCACTGTACATTCAACTCATTTTGAATATCTCATTGTTGTCATCCTATCGCACACAATTGCTGTCAATTTGACCTGTAGTCCATATGACATCTCGTGTCAACTAAATGAAAATGTCTGAAAGTGTACTTTCTACAAATTTATTATTTACACTTTATGATATTATCATGGCTTGCTTTTAATTATTCTTGCCATTGTTGCATATATTGCTGTGAAACTTGATACAGTGTGTTCTAGAATGCAAAGCATCTGTGCCTCTGGTGATTTTCCACTGACACAGAGATCTGTTGCTAAACGGCCTCAACAATTTTGTTTTAATAACATACTTATACACAGTTTTTAGGCTGTACTAAAATGGGACAGAACTCCCAGAATCCTTCAAACAGGACACGCACACATAATTGAGATGACATGCACATACATCTGTGACGCATAACGCCTGGTGAATTTGTGCAGAAACTTTTCTTTACGCTTTATTGTGCTTCAATAAGAATCCAGAGAAGCAGGAATTGCTTGAAAAAGATCAGTTCCAACAAACCAGATCTGAACTATCCCAGCAGGTGATTTGAGTGTAGTAATCTACCCAGCTTGGCCGTGTACTGTCAGACCAGTACAGAAAGTCGAGGGTTGAGCCCTTCCTCCCAGCACACTTTGGAACTACGAAAAGGCTACAATACAAAGTATGATATTAAAGACTTCTGTTTTAATGTACTGTGCACAACAACTGTTGTAGTATCACTCTGAAACATGGCAACCAAATAACTCACACACATTCAACTACTCTTGTATAAATGGGTAAGTATAAGTACCTTATTACAAACCTAACATAAACCACTTAAGAGAAAAGTATAACAAATTAATAATAAATGACTTAATAGTGACACAAAAATGTAAAGCAAAATTTTAATCCTGTTTGTTTTAATCGTTTACAAACAATTTCACTGCAATAGCGCATTAAATAAATACATTTTTTGGTGTGTGCAAACCAAATTGTGTTGTTTTCACACCTTTTTAAATTTTGTTATTAATCTGGGGAAAAGAATAGCAACAACCAGTAAAAATTGCCACAAAATTGCTTATGTGAACTTGCTGTGTTCTGTGTACCCTGCCTTCCTTCTCTCCAGTGCAGTTTAAATTTCATATTTTGCATAAATAAGTGATGACATGCCAGATGTGCTCCTCTCATCTGGTAAAGCACAGCAGGCCTGGGTTTTAACAGTGTTCAGCTTCCTAGCAACACAGTGGAGGAGCTCAATGCCAGATGGTGATGGAATCAGATCCTCAACTGACATATTACTATATAACTGATAAAACTAATTGTACTAAGATAAATGTGATAACAGCATGGTTATAGTAAGAAAAATTATTAGAAAAATTATTCTGGAGGGAATAATATATAAGTATACAATATACAATAATACACAAGTATCACATTGATTTTTTTTTTAAATTAAATTGGAACAAGTTTTTCTGGCAGTGTTTACAGAGTAAACAACATCAAAAGCAGCTTGGCGGCTGCTGGGGTCCTCATGTGCTACAGTTAAATTCTGTAACTTGGGTTGCACTGTCCAATTATTAGCCCTTTAAATACAGAGCATTATTTAAAAAAATGTTGAACCAGTGATTCACTCATTGGATGGTTTATTGATTCAGCTTGACCAGTACAGGTTCATGATGATTCAGAGTCTATCGCAGAAGCATCAGGCACAAAGCATGGTACACTAGGTCAATAGTGAGCAATGTGACCAACATTTTTCAATGCTACAAATTTACTAAAAGCTAAACAGAGTGCATCAGAAATGTGACATTAATTATATCTGTAGGAGAAGTTATTAATTTGTTAAACACGACAAGTAAAAGATGAGAATAATGAAAAGAGCCATGGTAATCTAGACTAGAGCCTGGAAAAATAGGCTCCTAGAGTTCCTTGGTATCATTTTCACACTTCAATTTACACTCACAAACAACTCAACTGCGGTGACCGGGGCTATAACCTCAAAATGGCGTCTCAATGCACCTGACACCACCTCACCACACCCTGTCCTGGCATGTGTGAATATGCTTGCAGATTTATACACTTACTGTGGTGGAATTTATCTGTTTTGTCGTTCTGTGTATATATTTTATACCATGTACTTGGCAACCAAGTTTCCCTCTAAGAAGTTTCATTTATTAATTCATGCATTTAACAACACTGAAAGACAGCATTAGGCAAGTTCTTACATTCCAGAAAATCAGGTTCTCCAGGTGCTGCTTTACTGATACCAAAACCTTTGTGATCCACTGCTGCCTTCTGAAAGAAAAATGACACTGAAAGCTATGAAATAATTAAAAAAATGTAAGTAATGATTGAATTGACACTACATGTCACCCAGTCAGTTTAAAAATAAAGCACACACCTCTCAACAGCTCACTTGGACCTCCTTTTGTGCCACAGTAAAAACTGTATGCGCAAAACAGCTTATTTTTACTATAAAGTATTAATAACAGGAGAATAAAGTCTTAATACACAAAATAGGGCTGACACTGGCATCTACAGACTAAAGATTATTGAAATTAAATTGTCAAGATAAATACATAGTTGTGACAACTGAACTGGCTTGTGGGACATTAGGTGTCACAATTGCACTGTGGTTTTCATGCTTTATTTACAACTCATAGGTTAGGAAAATGAATGGTCAGGACAGGCCTGAGTGCTCAGTCCCACTTGCTGTGGACAGCAATTGCTTAGATAAGGATGTCACGGCAACTACGTGCTTGCTCATAGTAACATACATGAGCATTAGTGTTGGTGTTGGCATGGTGTCCAGGTTGTGTTTTGTGTATAATGCTGTGTGAAATGCGAATGTGTGTGGTTCTGAATTATAATGCACTGTGAGCAAACTGAAGAAATGTATGTTCTCTCCCCATGCACCACAGTGATGTCACACAGTTTAAGACAGCAGTGGTATGTGTTCTGTTTAGGGCTGGTTGTGCAGACTGCTGGTTTCTGGCTCAAATTCTGCCCCTGCCATAGTACCCTGGACTATGAAATGCAACAAAGTGCTAGGAATACAATGTTGTATAAAAAGGAAAATTACTATAAAGTTGAATTTTCCTCTGTAATTTGCTTTTGACTTAAGGTGTGATTATATAAAGCAGTAATAAATACTACTGTAATTAATCCGCCTCTTATTTGCACATGTTGCCAGAAGACTCCCATCAATGACAGCTGAACCTCAGCTCAAACCTGCTTCTTCTGTTGTTTTAATTCAGTTATTTATACATGAAGGGCTTATTTCGGTTTCAGATCATAGCTCAGCCCGAATCAGTTATCGTGCCGATCTTCCCAACACTCTACAACCACTATCCAAAATATCAGCAATAACTGAAACACATTTACAGGTGATAATCTACATTTACAGACTTACAGGATATCGGCTGCTGATAAATACACCTGAAAGTCAGGCTATTCCCGGTACAGGACGCACCGGTTTACGTCCCGTCGCTGTGAGGCGCGCTGTCGGTCCCACACAGCCGGAACCTGCTGTGTATGTAATGTGTTGCAGCGAACCGTCAAGGTAGGAAGCGTCTCGCAGGGGGATTATTAGTCTTTATAATGGCCCGTTTGTCAGTGATACTCCCACTCCCCCCACCATCTTTCTCGGTACCTTTGAAGAAGCGCAGCGCCAGGCTGTACAGCTCCACCAGCGGGAAGCCCCACTCGCCGTCCGTCCCGCCTATGCGCTCCTTCTCCTGTTCCGCATCCATGGAGACTTCGAGGCGCCCGTCTCGGTCCGCGTCCCGCTCTTCCATCCGCTCTTCCTTACCAGCTGTCCACGTACCACTGCACTCTTCCCCACCAGGCGCTTGCCGGAACTTCCGGGAGGCGCGACACCGCCGGAAACGCGTAGATGTACGACAACTAGACCTACCGCTGTAGAAATGTGCAACTACGGTACTAGAATGAACACGACTCTGGGGAACCGTGATAAATACAAACGTCTAAAAGCTCATTTGGGAGGGTTTTCAAGTTATTGAGAGAAATTTTGCACTATTACTATGCATGTTGATACCTATATAAAAGTTTACATTTTTGTAAATTGCAAACTTCACTTAATTTTACAGTGACAACAGTCAGTTTACACAACAGGGTATTTTTACTGTTCCGGGCTAAGTACTTTGATGAAGGACACTGCAGTAGGTAGGGATTTGAACCAGAAACCTGAGGGGATTAAGTGCAGTCAAGTCAAATTTTTAAAATGAAGACCAGCATGTGGTTTTCATGGTAAGGTGGTCTACCATAGCTTTCATGTCTTCAGATTGCACGCGAGTTGGCTTCAAACCTATATCTGAACACCCAGCTCAGGCACTGTCAGATGCCAATGTTACCTGCTGTACTGCAGGTCATCACCATACTAGTGCCAAAAATGTCATAATTCTCACCACCATTTGGAAGTGCTTAACCTCAAACCCACTGTCTATAGCCTGTACCCCCAACATGCTGTGCTCTTAGCAGTTTCATTTTCAATAGTTTTGTTTATAGGCTGGTATTCAAGGAGCAGTTTAGATAAGCAGTTATTGCTAGTGAGCAAAAACTTTATCATAAGGCAGGGTTGCAGAAACATAAGGGCTATCCTGGTAAAACAAGACACTAGACAGGGCACCCCACCCCAGCCACATATTATCTAGATACACATTAAATTGTGGGAGGAAACATGTGACAAACATGGGGAGAACATGCAATAAGGCTTCAAAGTGAACAGGCATCAAACCAAAGACTGATCACACATCCCAAGTACTATGGGGCACCAGTGACACCTTCTGCAGCACTATACACTTTTTACATTAATTTATTGTATTAACTCACAGTGCTAAAACACCTTGTGCAAAGGCTTTAGCCAAATGAAGAATAAGAAATATTTCTAACATACTTTACTGTGCATGCAGGCAGACCAAACAGTTCTTCAGTTCACTCACAGGTCAGTTAACCACAAATATGCACAGGACCTTTTACATACCATTGTACACAGTCCACACCTGGACACTGTGCCAACCCTAACACATATTCCTGGCTATGGGCAACAAATACATAGTTGCCGCAACATTACTATGTCCTCTGTCCACAGGAAAGGGACTATTCACCTGGGAACAAGAGACTGAACAGTCAGACTTGTCCTGACCACTGTTTTCTTTCACTTATGAGTTCCAAACAAAGCACTGAAACCACAGAAAGCTGCAGCTGCATCCCATTTTGCCCCACCTACCAGTGCAGTTGCCACAACTAGATATAAATCACTTATTGGAAAATATTTGATGTACTTTTTGTTTCAGATGTCACAGTAACAATAACAGTCATGCGTAGGTTCAAGTCACAAAAAATGAACACATTTAAACTAAGCAAGACTGATTTGTTAACCACGTTTACAATTACTCTGAATTTGGGTAATATGGAAATAAATCCAGGAAAGACAATTTAAACAAACCAGTATTTTAATACTTTATAACAGGAAAAAAGATAAAAATGTACATTTTAAGATAACCAGATGGTCAAATTTCGATGGGCACTAACTAAAATCACCATTTATAATTAGGAAATGCTTCTGCTTATATTGTCGGCAAATAGTTACTTCAAAATAATGTGCCTTGATGCTACTTGAAAATTATTGCCTATACACTTCAGGCATTAAACAGAGTAAATATATCTGCAGTATTCACAGTGAATACAACCAATTCTGCCATATAAAATACTGAGATTCATGTATAAAATTTGAGGATAAAAATAGGATTTAAATATATTTAAATAAAATATATGCCATCCCCAAAAACCAAAATTATCCAGAAATATGAATATGTAAACCCTACTTTAAATTTTACAATAATCTACATGAACTCCTTTACAAAGCACAACAGCCCTGTCAAAACAGGTTAATATTGGAAAGATTTTGCTTTTTAATAACAAAATACTTAGCTGTACATAACAGTAAAGTAACAGCACAAATAGGAAGGAGTAGATGACCTTATGACAATCAACTCATTCAGAAAAAAGGGAAAAAAAAAAAAAACTTTTGTTTTCAAGTATATCACCCATTTTTGTGCCTCAATCCCCACCTAAACAGAAAAGAGACGTGTGCAGTAATGAAAGTTACAAAAACACCACATACAGTTTACTTTATGCCAACAGGTGCAAACAGCCATGTTTAGTTTTAGGGGAAAGAAATACAACCAAAATTTCAGTAGTGCATAGGACCCCATTTTAAGATGGTCAATGTAACATAAAAAAGACAACTAAAGTGGATTTCACTTCATGAAATAAATATTTTGCTGGACCAACATTTTAACACAGTCCAAAAAGTGTATTGAACTACTTTCAGAACACCTTTCGGTGATGAAGTACATGCAAAACTAATTTTCGTGAGTGCCCAGAGTTAAAGGGATGTGAACAAATGAACAAACCAAATACTGCTTAAAAATTAAAATGCAACAAATAATTCAATCTATTCATTGAAATGGTGAAATGTGGCATATTTCCAAGATATTCCATATTTATATGAAAGGTGCAAAAAACAAATATCCTCAGAAAAGCACAGGACAAAATCAGTTCAGTTGAGTACCCAGCACTAACAAGCAAAAGAAATTAAACTGCAATTCCTCTGTAGTTCTTGAAAACATATTCCTACATCACATGAAACATGTACGACGGACATGTTTAAACTATTATTAATGCAATAAACCTCAGATGCTGTTGGTGTTGTTGGCAGCAAAAGCATGAAGATTTCCCATCTGACTCAAGCCACTCTGAATGTGTGCAATATGAATCTCCACATTGTTCTGAAAGCAGCTGCAATTCAGAAAAAAAATACCACCGAACATACATTTAACATTCATTTCAATTGCTATGATTCCATTTTATTTACTAACTGGTACTTAATCATTGGTAATGGAAAACATGCCTTTTAATATTACTCATTTAAATACTATGTCATGTCAAATATAAACATTAACAATGAATACAGAGTAAATGAGGAAAACATTCCTACCTTGTATTGGAACTGTCTAATGAGGTTTTAATATCATTAAGGGAGTCTGTCAGAGACTTAAATTCAAATGAATTCAGATCATTTCCCTCAGCCAAACACTAAAAATAAAAATATATATATTGTTAGTTGCTTTTTTAAAGTCCAAAATTAAATTGAAAAAATGAATATAAGTTATTTCATCCAAAGAATCCCATTATAAAATGTAGCAAACCTAGATTCTTGGAAGTCCTGCTTTACCTCAATCAGCTTTATTTTCTATAAGAACTTCCTCATCACTATATACACGTCAAGGATGGTTTATGAAAACATTAAAACCAAAGGAAAATGCTAGAAAATTAAAGTTTATCATCACTTGTTCCCTTACAGACATCTTTGTGTACGGAAAGGCAGAAGCTCCAGAGAAGTTGCTCCTATACCGTGCACACACAGTTTGGCTGTAGAAGCTGCACAGTTTGCTTAGACCACTTGCCTTTATCTGCAGCAGCAGTGAAGTAAGCCTGGAGATCAGGCTGGACAGGTGATCACTGCGGACATAGGTCCGCCCACTGGGGAGCATGTTGGCCTGCCTGACCATCTCCCGGGCCTCATCTTCACAGCGGCGCCGCAGCTCTGTGGGCTGGTCAGCCAGTTGCATGCCCTGCTCTGGGGCCAACTAGGCGAAAGGACAGTGACAGTATATAGTAATTACCTGTCAAACACATAATAAACTGGTTCTTCACCTTACAAATACAAATAGGATGAAAAGTCTTCTCAAAATTTTACTACTTCACAAATCCAAAGACAATTTTGCCATTAAGTCACCGTCAAAAGCTTAACAGTACACATTACTATGCAGGATGCAGAATACTACTGCTTGGTGAGACCAATAAAAAAAGAATTATAAAATTAAACAAAAAATAAACTGGAAAATATACACATCTTCGAAAAAAAGTAACTTGAACTTCCAATAACATGGGGAGCTAGTGACTGATGGTAACATAAGTACTATACGTTTACCTTGTAGCAGTGCTGCTGTACATCATGTAAGACTTTGTTCAGATCTTTATTTAGCTGCTCAAGGTCCAACACAATGGTAGCATATCGCTTCTGAAACTCAAACCCTATTGGCATTGAGTAGGATTTCTGTTAAAAAAACAAGTTGCAAAATTTTATTTCTTTCAAGTGCAACCAGGGAAATTGGTCAAATAAATTAAAAGCAAATCAAATAATTAAAATAAATTAACGTAAAAGTACCAGTTTCTCAGCCTCTGTGTTCATTTCCTTCAACTGCTTAATGTGTTCCTTCTTAATCATAAGGATTTTTGACAGTCTTGTCTGCAATGAAGAGTATTTCAAAATGAGTGAAGGCAAAAAGTATTTCTCATGGGGAAAAAAGTCAGTCAATATTAACACCAAATAAAAAAGACTTACAACTTGTATAAGGAACTGGACAGGGAAGCCACCAAGTGTGTCTCCCTCAGTGCCCAGCAACTTACTCTTACAAGGCGACTGACCAAGCAGAGGATCATTGTCCTTCAAGAACAATGAAAAAGGAAAAGTTATCACAGTACTCATGGGACTGACAATGAAATACTGTTCTAACACTTAACATACAATTTTGAAAAGTAGCAGTAACTGAAAAACATGCAGTCTTTATATCTTATTTGTCAGTATCTAACCACTTTTGCAGGAAAAAAAATAGTTTTCACTTCTCCAATAGTGTATCTCAAATTGTGTATTTAGATATATATCAAGTGTTCTTGGCAACTGAGTCGGATGTTCAGTACCATTAGGCAGGGCTGAGCAGAAGAAAGGTAAGTTGCACGGGGTGGGGTCATGAAGGGCAGAAAACGGGATGGCCGCTGCTTTTGAGCAAAAGCAGATATGGGCATAGTTTCATGTGGTTCGTTGCTCTATGGAAGCCAAAAAAAAAAAAAAAAACCTTTTTTTAATCACTGACTCTTCATGTTAAAAGTGTTCAACTATGGAATTCTTAAAGAAACATTTCCCAGGTAATCACTTTAAATTGCAGTTTCGTTAGTCACGCATTTCGTAAAATTTGTGTTGCAGACAAAAAGTAACCTGCCTTTTGGGGTCTTGTAGTTAGCTGACACCAGTGCAACAACAATGCTGACACTATGCACTTGCTGACAAAGTGGATTTTTATATTTGGTCATTTTATAATAGTTTAAATATTGTTGAGAAATTACAAACACACTTCTGGTCTCAGTTGTGATTGTTAAATGAAAACCCAGTATATTCACACAGACTGAAAATTTTCTGCATCAATTCAAGCTTATAAATGTTCCTAAAGGGCACAACAAAATTTGCAGAATCTCAAACCCCACACTGCCTGCTACTACTATTGAGTTAGAATTCAAAGGGAATCAGTGTGTATTGCAGCAGCTGTCAAGTTCTGAATATCAACCAGAAATATTTAGACTTACAAGAACTTCATAGTCAGGAACAGTATGAGTTCCTAAACCATTGCGATCAAAGGTCACTCTGTAGGTGGCTGCACTTGTGTCAACTGCATCAATTCGTCCGGTAAACAAGCCATCATGAGGTCCTCTCAGGCGTGCTGTGAAACAAATAATGCAAAGTCCATTTAATGACGGCCAATATCACATCATGTTGCTTAACACAGAGAATTTGCTATGAGACACAGTTTAGATGATGGCATTACAAGATTAGTGTAATGCTACCTGTGACTTTGGTTCCTATTACTAAAGGCAGTGGGATTTCTTCTGGAAGATCTTTGCACTGCGATAAATCTATTAGCTTCCGCTGCTGCAGTAACCGGATCTTCTGCCTTTTCTGCATTAAAGCAGATCGCTCTTCTGCAAGGAAAGCTGACGAGCATCTTTGGGAGGAATCAAAGAGTAAAACATTTTTTCAATCTTCTTTGGCACTACAGGAGTCCAGCTTAATCAAAACAGTACTGTCACTCTTAAAAAGAAGAGTATCTCACAATACCTTCTGGGCTTTCCCATAAGTCTTCTGATAGTTGCCCATTCTACTCTGGTCAGCTTCCTCGTTTTTAAATTAGGAAAAGACTCTTTCAGGCACAGGCAGAAATCATTATCTCCTTCAAACAAAGGCCTGCAAGCAAAATATGCAGAACTAGATTGTATCAGTTTGACAACACATAGTGTAAAGTAACACATGTACACTGAGTTAAAAACTAGGGCTTAACAATTAATGCCAAATTGCATTACCTGTCAATATTTGAATAAAACCACTCATAAATGCACCACTTGTGGGCTTTGGGTAGCTTGAGCAAATTCCGTAATGTCAACCCTATTTTCTGAGACACTTTCTTATCCGGTGTTGGAAAATTCAGAAATTTCTGTGAAAATACAAGCAAAAAAAAAAAAAAAAACCCACAAAAAAAAACAGTACCAAAAATCTCGGTAATATAATTATAACATAAAGGTAACACAACTAATAGGATTTTCCTACAAGTCAGACTTAAGGCAACATAATTTTCCCGCGAATACTCATCACTTATGATGATACAGAATTAGTCTTCTTCGAAGTCCATAAAGGCAACTTCACTAGTAGTTTTCAGAAAACAAAGAAAAAAATAACTATTGACTTACCTGAGGCACAGCTGAAACTCTTTGACTTCTCCTAGGAGACCTGGAGGTGAACTGTCCATCATCTTCCTCATAGAACATGCGGCTTCTTTTCGAGGTCCTCATTGGCTGGAAGCCATTTGAAGAACATGGTTATTTTTCTGTCAACCAGGCATCTGCATTGTAGTTTTGTGAAATAATTCAGGAAAAGTGAAGTAGATAGTTGATTACTGTTTCCATGGATGACACTGTAATTCTTCCCCTTGGGTTCTGAGACTTTGGCAGATTGTGCTTCTCATTCCAGGTGCTCGACAAACTTCCCTCTATCATAAATTCAGTGACATGCCAAAATTATGTCTAAAGGAGATATAGTATTTTGTAAAAACAGACAAATAAATATAATTCATATCTTTTTAAAAGAAAGTATGATTGTATCCTCTCCTCTATATCCAAATATAGAGGCAGCCAACAATATTTAATATGCATGACTGAATAACTGACGTGAACAAGTCAGATCTGTTTTTCCAGCCTACAAGCACAGCTTACATGAATAAATGAATAACACATTACCTTTCAGACTAACAAGGGCTTTTGCAGAAGAACCTAAAAAACAGAAGGATTCCATGTAACATCCATGTTGGGAGATGAAATAAAAATGGCAGATTGTGACAAATATACTTCTGACATATTTCTGAAAGTTGGCTACATAAGTAGTGGGTAAGAGAAAATCAGATGTTAGTATCTCCATATTACAGGCAGCGGGAACAATACTTGTGACATTTATTATTAATGGGAACAACAGATGGCATAGTAGTTACAGCTGTTGCCTATCACTTAGGATTGAATCCTGCTACAGTACCTCTCAGCAACATACCTATCAACGTACCTACAGAACAATGTATCCTGCTGTATAAAAGGATAAATCATTGCAAGTACAAAACTAACAATGTCAGTTCCTTTGATGAAATGCATCAGCTACATGAATAATTATTTCTAAAATTTATTTAACATCATTGTCCAAGCTACAATGATTTCCCCATTTATACAGCAGTGTACTTTTACTGTATCATTTCAGGGTAAGTAGCTTGATCAAGGGTACTAGATCCAAGAATGGGATTTCAACCACAAAGCTTTACACTGAAAGATAGGAGCCATAACCACTACTTCACCTGCTGCCCCAGTTTTAGTGGTCTTATTAAAACCAACAATCATTCTCCAAAAGCATTTTTTGAAAACTTGCACATGTGCTGAAAAACCACAACAAACCCATCAGCTCCCCAAACATGACCATTTTATGACTACTGATAGGATTTCTGGTCTGTGTGTAGCAGCAGGACAAAGACTAACCCATATGCCCAAAAGGAGAGCCAGAATAAAGGCCTAGTAAAGGCTCACATGGTAACCATTTGGAGGGCCTTGTAAAGACAGAAAAAATGGTATGTGATATATCCATCAAACATGTAACCTGCTAATCCAATGATGACCACAAAGGTAAATATGCACAGTCCACCTTCACAATATGGCAGCTGTCCACTTGTCAAATAAACACACAATTTACATTAAATAAAAATCTTTTGACTCTCAAACTGCAATGTATATGATTTAATAACAAACCATATTATTAGAAATAAAGAGGTTGAGCACTGCAGCTGACAGCCGCACGTCACAATGTTGACACAACAATGGCAAGAAGTCATTCCCACTGACAGCTCCTTTGTGACCAGAATTCATATTTAGATACATTTACATTCAGATTTAGATCATTAATTTATTTTAGATTCTTGTTGAAATCATTTCATATAATAATCTTTCAGCCGCAACCATTTAACTAACACAAATAGTTACAGGAATATGAAAAAAATGCGTCATATAAAGGAGGCTTGTGATTCTTTGGAAAAATATGATTTACGAACTGCACATAGGGCCTGTCTGACGTTCAAAAATAAGCAATAAGCGGTATTTTCTTAAAGATTCAGTACTGTTTAGATATTGTTGCTATAATGTATTTATAATGAAGACAAACCAAAACTGAAGAAATTTACTGGCAAATTAACGTTTAATGTCACGTACGTTTTAATTAAACAAATAATACCGCAAACTGTAAACAAATATAATTTAAAATAATAATAAAAAACACACATATTCGACTTCACCAGCTACCGGGTGTTTCTGTGAGGGAAACAGCTGCACTCCCTTATGAGAGCTGGCTAAAACTCGGGCTTTCTGCTTCAGCTACATTTCCAAGCCGAGCGCCGCCATTTCTTACTGCTCCGGGCAGGTGCCGCAAACGGAACGCGGGCCGGGCAACAGGCTCGCGCTCCAGCCTTTGGTGCCGACTTTTCCGGCTACTCACTCTCGTCCAGAAGCTGCTCCAGCTCCGCCATCTTGAATCCGCCGCGCCGCTTTTTCAAAGGCTGCCGGCCGCGGTGCATTGTGGGACGGACGCCGCCAGAGAGGGACGTTCGAAAGCGGGTTTCGCGTTGTCGGTGTGGTGGTGTTGACAGACTTTTTTTCATTTAAGTACATGATGAATATAGGTAAAACAGAGCCCTTGGGGACTGTATGTTGAATTCGGATTCCGATGACGGTGTATAACTGTATGTGATTACTGTGGTTGTAAATAATACAAGCATACAATTGATGAGTAAATACTGTATAATGAAGCAAATTAGATGGTATGCGTATGTAATGCGTGTGTTTTGCACAGTGAAAGACATAATAGGCAGTGGGTAAAATACTGTATCACATAACCAGACAAAATGCAGTTATACTTTTTCCACGTACTGGATCACATGACAATCACCAGCCACTTTATTAGGTACACATGGGCACTGAGACGCACACCTGCGCTGTCCAGGGTTGTGACTCAGTACTGTATATAAAGTACCCAGACAAGGTCTAGAGGTCCGTTTACTGTTTGAACAATCATTAGACTACATAAGAAATGTGGTCTGGTTTGACTGTGAATAGTTCTAGCATTTTAGAAATAGCAAACCTTGTAGGATTTTTGCACATTACAGTTCCACAAACATGACAGTACCCATGCTTTACTACAGTAGCCTCTCAAGCTGATTATCTATGAGATGAGGTAGAATGTGATGTTAACGTTATAAACGTGTTATCAAAAAAATGTGCAGAAACAGCAAAGCTTAACAAGCTGCCCTGGACAAAAAAAACCCTCTGGTTACAACTACAGCACCTTGCTGTTAAATCCACGCTGTTCTGCAGCCAAAAGATCCTCTTTAACAGGTGTACCTAACAAAGTGACCTGTGTGTATGTGAGCATTAAGAGTATAATGTACTCAAAACAGAGGACACTGTCCTAAAACTAGTCATTATATATATAATAAAAATAAACATGTCAGCAGCTCATTCTTCTCTTTTAAAGTTTAGAAATAATTATTTATGTAGCTGATGCTTTGCTCATTTTAAGTTAAAATAAATTGCTTCTTTGACTTCTGGTCTTTGGTGTGCTAAGTAACCAATGAATAAAACTAAATAATAAAAACAAATTTTAAATGATGTATCCTTCAAATATAGGTAAATGTAGACATTTTTTGACACACTGGAATGGCGCAAATAGAAGTTTATTGAAATCACATTTAATTTTTTCATATTGTATAGATATACCAAAAAAAATCACAATCATTTATGAATGTGTTTTCAAGGTGGTGATGCCCTAGAACTTTGAGTAGCATTCCTGCCTTTCCCATAATGCCTCCAACAGCATTTTGCTGGCTCCAGAGGTGCAGGTTATCTGAACTAGGATGGAGTGTATCTTCCCCATTGTTCTTTAAATCTGCACTGCCCAGGGCTTGAAGGTTCCTGGCTCAGCAGGGGGGCACTAAAACAAACAAACAAACTAAATTAATCATTACTATAATGCTGCTTAGAAGAAGCTTTAAAAAAACAATTTTCACATTATATGGAGGAATACATACAGGCAAATAATCTTGCACAAGGTTACCATAAGAAAGCCACTCATTACATATGGTTCTATTTATATAAATTAATGTCCTTTACAAACTGCATTATTGATGTTTACATACATTGTTATAGACAGCAAACCAAAAACAAAATGCCCAACATGTAAGACAGATAATATGAGCACGAATCAAAACTGAATAACATATGTTCATATATAAAATATTTCCTGTTTAAGTACTTAAATAGACACTGCTGTGTTAGCTCCAGCAGGGTACATACCTTTGGATATCCAATTAAATAGCTTGCGTATAAAACAAAGTTTTGTGACTGTGAATAAAGAAAGATGTGGTGATGATAAACAGAGTTATGGTTACGCACCAGTTTGGTAAAGCTGTCCTCACAGGCGTTACGTATCCTCTCTGCAGTGGCTGGGCTATCCAGCCTGAATGGGCCACTGAGTCCTGATTCTGCCCTGGCTGCGGTTATGGCATCTTTGATGGCGTAAAACACAGAGGCAGCCAGAAACAGGGGTGGTTCCCCCACAGCCTAAATCAAGAAACACATTTTTGATAAATGCTTGTTAAAAACTTATCAACTGTACTTTATTTGGCTCCTACTTGATTGCACTTCCACACTATAATCATTTGGCACAGATCTTCATACTGACTATTACTAAAAATGAAACAAGCTATCTAAATAGATCAGATGCATAAGATTTTATGAGCAAATTCAATCTAACTATGGTCAAATGTTGGGTGGGACGGTGACCCTGTCATCTCACAGTGCCTGGGTTGTTTGGGTGTGGGTTTGGATGTTCTTTCTGTGTTTATGTGAGTTTCCTTCAACAGTTTTAAGACAAGCATTTCAGTTTGATTGTCAACTATAAATTGTTCATAGTGTGTGACTGGCACCCCCCCTTAGCCTGATTTTCGGTGACTAAGGGCTAGGCTCTGGATGACCAAAATGCCTGACTAGAACAAGTGGTAAATGGATGGCTGGATATGGTCAAATAAAACTTATAGTTCTAAGCTTTGTGGTTTTATTGAATTTACCAGTAAATGAGTTGCTGTCTATATGCAACCTGTAAAACAACTTTTATACTTCAGCTTTTAGAATAATGCCAGATCTCTTTTGAAATGACACCTCCAACTACCTACCTTGGAGGAGAAGATGGCCTTTTCATTGGGTGAATCCCTCAGCAAGGAGACCTTCAGCTCGATGGGGATGTCGCCAAATGCTGGGATTTTGTACATTCCTGGGCCACGGGTGAGCAGAACCCCCTCTGGGGAGTAACGCAACTCCTCTAGGGTGAAGAGGCCTACACCCTGCATGAATGCCCCCTCCACCTGTGGAAATCGCTTACAGCTCACGTCTTGCTGCCAGTGACTAACGTAATAAAGGGTGTTGTTCAAAAAAAATGTTGAAAAAGAATTGAACATTTTCATACATTTTACAAATGCTCAATATATTACATGTTTATATGTTACTTAGTTACTGAGTGATACATTTATGAAAGTGTTCCATTCTTTTTAAATTACCCTGTATGGTACACTAGTTAAATATGCATTTGTCTTTGCTGGGCATTTGTTCTGTATTTGTATTTCTCACTAGGTGATGTTTAAGTTCTATTAAAAAGTAATAGCATAAAGCATTGACTAATGCTTATTAATCATTAATTACCTGTCCAATGTCAATGGCTGGGTTCAGGCTGTTGCCAACATCCATAACAATTGAGGTATGAAGGTTCTGAAGGAGACAAAACACAATCATTATTCATTTTTCTAACATTCCTCACAAGTAATCTGTTAACTACACTGTGGAATAATAATAATAATAATAATAATAATCTAATGATATTAGATGGAAACTTTATGGGATGTGTAAATTGATCTCACACTACTGATTTTATTGTCAGTATTCTGCAGTACTACCTTGTGGTCTCCAGTCAAGCAATCAATCTCCACTTCTGAGCAACCCACGCCGTAGGTGAAATAGTTAAATGGTTTTCCTTGGTTTGTCTCAAAGTTGTAGCCCAGGTCAGGTGTTCTGTTTAAACCAAAAATCAAAAATACGATCTGCACCACATTCATTGTATTTGTGTGTCTACTTTTCCTCAAACTGTGATATATGGGATAGAAGAATAAAATATACAACATACTATATATAACATGTATACAACACATATATATGTGTCCACATATGTATATAACAGCAACAATAACAATGATGATGATGATGATGATGATAATGATTTTTTTCAAATTAACAGGCTGTCCAGGCTATTCTAACCAGTCATCTGACGTTGAATTATTTTGTTTGGACTTACTTGTAAAATCCATTTGCTGATAAATTCACTCTGTCAAAATAGGCTGCTTTGACCTGTAGTCAAAGCAAACTAATTTCAGCTCAAACAGAAAAATAATTATCAACAAGTACAATTAGAGTATTAATTGGTAATAAATAAACTGCAAATAAGTCTGATGGGTGATTGACAGGAGAACTTCTAACCCAGTCCTCCCAGGTACCCTGGAGGTTCTTGGTTTTATAGGGTTGCAGACGTTTATTCAAGGTCTGGCAGGCATTCTGGGGGAAAAATAGTAGTGTTTCAATATTCAAATTAAAGCTCAACTTCACTGATGCAACAAAATGGGAAAAAACATGGCAAAACATTACCCCAAACTTTAGCAAATTTTAAAAATATTGAAAATATTTTACCATCAAAGTTTTTTCAGTAAGATTTTTCATGGTTTTTGTTTTTATCTATCAGAACATTAATTCATTATTGTTTTACTGTATTTTTTATAATTTATTACTGACATAGACGGCCATGCCATTGAGGTCGGACGAGGCAGAGGCTGCTGTTGGACTGGTGTTGGGCACTGTGTTGGTGCTTGTTTCTGAGATGTGGACCTTGGAGCAGGGGATTCCCAGGGCTTTACTAGCCACCTGAAGCAGGTATGCAGATAGAAAACATTGTCACACGTCACACACTAGGCATCTTGTAAAAAAAATGTAATAATAATAAAAATAAATATTTTCTTTTTTTCTTTATCACTATGTTATAATTATTATCAGGTAAGAAGAAAAACCTTCTCACTTGGACCATTTTGGTGTGCAGCCCTTGGCCCATCTCAGTACCACCATGAGTGAGCAGGACTGAGCCATCAGTGTACACATGGACCAGTGCCCCTGCCTGGATCAGGTAAAGGTCAGAGCCCCCTCAGAACATACAACACCACTGCACCACCAAATCAGCAAAGGCTATGAACTGAACAAGATACAGACCCTTTATGCATACCACCCAACAATTGACTGCACACAATCCTAGCATACAGCTTTTACCTGATTGAGAAACGTTGCAGTGAAACTAATACCAAACTTGGTGGGTATGATTGCAATCCCCCTTTTCTTCCAGCGATGTTGTCTGCAAAGTTTCCCAAAGCAAATTTGTTACTGTGAAATTATTTAAATAGATTCTCAGAATAGTAGACAAAACAAAATAATCTTTGAATACATTTCTTAACAGCAGTTCCAAATAAGACTTTTAAAAAAGCCAGCCAAACTTTCATAATTTCAACGTTTCACAGCAAGGAAACCTGCTGCCCTACAACCAAATACAGTACCTGGACCACCATGAACCCATCCAGGTCCCCTCACCTGTTGAACCGCTCTATTTCTTTCGTACGCTGGTTGTACTGGGAGATGGTCATACACTCCTCCCAGCAGCGGTCGATGGTGAACTGTTCTAAGCATTGGGAGAAGGGTGTCCGGTCTCCTTGCTTGTACATGTTGAGTCTTCGCACCTGTAGCAGATGGATTTGCAGATCAGCCAGTAATTACAGATTCAAAGGAACTCATACGAAACAAAATGACTGTAGATTCAGTGTTGACAACCAGATTCAACATTTTAGCACAGGATTAAGATTAGTTTATTATTCAAGTCAAAAACCTCCAAAACTCACCTGCTCAGCAGGGAGACCACAATATAGTGCCACATCACTCATCCAACTCTCAGCCACCATCATCCCCTGAGGGCCTCCAAACCCCCTGAATGCCGTGTTGGAGGGGAGATTTGTCTTGCACACATATCCTGTCCCCCGGATGTGAGGGATATTGTAGGAATTTTCCATGTGGAACAGAGCCCTCTCCATAATCTAATAAGAAATCCAACCCAATTTATATTCTATCCAGCTTTTGAGAGCTGCAATATTAGTTGAGATTTACACAGATAGAGGTTTTGCATCACTTCCTGTCATTCCTATATAATCTGACTTGAACAGTCATTGATACAGTTCACCATACACATTTCAAACATGATGTTATTCTACTTCATTATACAATTGAAATTTATGTAACAGCAACATAACATCAAGAAATTAGTACATGTAAGGAAAAACTTACAGACAGTGAGAGATCAGCCGAGTTTCCTGCATTGCTGTAAAAGGTCACCTCGAGAGCAACTACCTTTCCTGTCTTCATAAATCCTACCTAAACAGAAATTTGGCATATAGGCCATATTATGAGTTGTAAATAAAGAAAGGTAGAAATTAGCATATTGGGCAGTGTTCAAACTACCACAGGTTGTGCAGTGAAGGCCAAACAAGAAAAAAACATCATATCAAAATGAGGAAAAGGACATTGTTCAATAAGTCTTATACCAAACAGAAAATTGATATCCTATATGTTTTACACTTTATGCAGTAATGAATGACTGAGAGAAGTTAATATGCTGGCATTTCCAGATATAGGTAACGCACAGCAGGTCTAAATCTTTGTCTCCTACTGCACCTTATACTGGCCAAGAAATGGGTGGCGACCTCCTGTAACAAGCATGTCTTCATCTCGGTCCAGCATGCAGCGAACTGGTTTCTTTACCCTGGTGGGAGTAAACATATATGGCAGGAGGTGTTAAACTGAGAAATGGGTAGAAAAAGAGCACATATGGTTCTGAAATGATTTCTTTACCTCCGTTCATATTGTGTACATGGATGAAACTAGGTGTAATATCTAACTACTAGGACTTACTGATTCAAAATTGGCAGATATTTTATACACAAAGCAAATACATGCGTGCATGTGAACAGAGGCTGAGGCCACCTACTTCTGTGCTGCTACGGCAACCACAGTTGACAGTGCCATACTCCTGCTTTCTTTGCCTCCAAAGCCACCCCCCATCCTCTTCACTCTGCAGACAATCCGATTGGCTGGCACTCCCAGGGCTTTAGCAACCAGCATCTAACATTACCACAGGGAGCACAGAAACAACACAACTGTCCTTAAAGTAGTGGCGTATGAGTCCTCTATAGATCCAGGTAGTCAATATAAAACATCCTGTTATTGTCTGATTCACATTATGTAAGTGTGCATTCATTTATTTAAGGGGATTCATTCCTTCAGAGCAAGTTATAATATTAAACTATTAACAAAGATTTTCCCATACATACAGTTGGGTTACTTATCGGGGGGGATAATTTGTGTTAAGTAGCTTAATCAAGGGCACAACAACAAGTTACAGGATTTGAACCTACAACCTATTTTAACTACTACACCACCTTCTGCCCTGGCTAACTCCACTTATTAGGATGAGAAAGGTTACGATTTATGCTGTCACCTTTTAGCTGGTGTCCAACTTACATGTGACATTTCAGATTAAATTAGGTTTTTTAACTATTTTTTTAAATAGAATCTTATGAGTTCTGATATTAAAAGATTACCATAAAACTATGGGTGTGAGGATTTATACAACCTTGAAGCTAACCTTCAGGGTTTGGGGTCTGGAATGAAAGCACATGCTCAAGATCATATTTACAACCTTTTACTGGTAACACCAAAGTCTGCACCACAGTGACTGAGGGCATACCTGAGTCTTGGAAGCAGACTGGGTGGACACAAACAGCTCCATTTCCCCATCCTCTCCTTTAGGAACCGCTAGGGTGCAGTTTGTTTCCATGTAGAAGTGCTCCTGGCCACCAATGTGCATCTCACCTATAACAACAATGGCAACTGCTATTTGATAATAGTTGAATTGCTAAGACCACAGTCATATATTTCTGTATATATTATCTGAGGTTGCATAAAATGTATTGATAACATTCATTTTCTGTTTATAGATTATGTGTTTACTGCCTGGGTTTACATTTATAACTTTTACAAATCTGTGAGAGGCACACAGGTAAGAATTTCATTGTACTTTGTACCCATGACACCAAACTTGAACTTGACCTTCATACTCAATGCTCCTTAATGCAGACTCACCACTAAAATGCTTATAGTACAACTAAAAGTGCAACATTAGTGCAACATAAAATGTACTTTTAATCAAACCTGATTATGCACTAATAATGATTTCGTTTCTTAAGCCATAGCTTAAAATATTCTGCAATTTTTATTAAAATCATTTCATTACTTTATACAGTTCAAATTCAAACATGTTTATGACACCAATTCAATTCATGCCTTATAAGTGTACTGCACTGATAAAAGTGGTGGTTGGTTTTCTGGTTTTCTGTCATGTCACCTTCCAGTATGTGATCTGCCTCTTTAAATCCTTTCTCGATGTTTCCTTGTTCAATTTTTCTCCTGGGCTCGTAAAACGATTTACAGGATATAGCTTCCTGTATGAAGGAGAAAAAAATGCAAGGACTGAGATAAAGATTTTCCTTTCTCAGTTCAACAATCAACTAATGTGATCAGCCACACATTCATCCAAAGCTATTTAAAAAACTGATTGTGTCTTCGTGTTAAACAGTTGTAATGTGGGATAATTACTGAAGCAGTGCAGGAAAATCGGCCTGGGTATTGGGCAGCATGGAGCAGTACCGGACAGACCACATACTGAGTTGTTTCAGCACAGCTTCCTTGGTTTAACCCATTATAATCATGTGTTACCATCCATCCATCCATAACTGTTTGTCCAGTGCAGGGTTGTGATGGTGTAGATCTCAGGAAGCACTGGGGATACGGTGGGTAACACCCTGAACAGGACTCCAGGAAATTGCAGAGTAATCACACCCGCCTTCTCTCATATACAAAGGGAAATTTGGAGTCATCAACTCACAAATGCATGTCTTTGAAATCTTGGAGGAAATCAGAGTACCCGGAGGAAGCCCACACAGACAAAGGGAGAACACGCAAACACTACATAGGCTGAGCTAGACTTGCATCTATAGCCCAGCAACCACGGGTGCCATCATTTATACATAGGCTATAAGAAAACTGTGTACTATTTTCTGTGATTTTTGTCACCCCTGTCAATAGATAAGAACATAACCCATGATGCAGAATCATATCTATAAACTGCTGAGATGTGTGTAAACATATATTCTCCTTACTGAACGAGTTCCATGATAGTGATTAGAGCGTGGACAGAAACTGCAGCTGAGCTTTGGCTGGTGGGTACTGACGCTACAAACCTGAATGGTCACGACAGGCTTCAGCTCTTTGTAGGTGATCTTCACTGCCTTTGCTGCCCTCTGGGCATGAGCCTGTGTGTCGGCAACAATGGCGGCAACGATGTGACCCACACATGTGACCTACAGAGAAACAATTGTGCAGTTCAAAACAGTGTTCATGGCAGATTGTCTGAATGAAATTGCACTGTGAATGGGTGGCTGTAGGTCGAATTAGTTAATTAGTTAACTCTGAGCATGACAGTAGGAAGGTGACCATTTGAAACCTTTCAGCAACTAATCTACAGTATACCTCACTTGAGTAACTGCTGATCCTTTGTACCTTTGTATCTACCCTACATGTGGCAATGGATAGCTGTGGAAGAATGTGAATGCACTGAGGTGAGTCTTGATATTTATGCAACTAGAATTCTGAGCTGACTTTAAACAGTTTTTAAACATTTGTTTTGTACAAACGAAAAATAATAAGTGGTCTGATCCAGCAGAATTTGGTCAGAACTGTTCATAACATTGCAAAACAAAAAAACAAACAGATAACAACAACAACAATAATAATAACTGTACAAGGTTTGGATTCACTCAGTTTAAGAAGTGTGCTCTTAAATTAATGTAGTCTATGAACAATGTCATATAGCAGTATAAATATTTAACTTTTCACCTAACATATAACAAATTACCTAGAAAACCCACTATAGTCAGCGATTAAATGAATCACTCAAGACATGTAACATAAAGTGACTTGGACCAGATGTGAGTTCTGTCCCCATAGGACCAGCAGCAGGTCACATTGGTCACAGACATGGTCTGCAGCAACAGGGCAACTCACACTATGAGACTCTGCCCCTCATTTACCCACGTTATTCTTAGTTCTGAGGTCTCAGCAGAACTAATTTCTTGTAAATGGCAGAATTTGTTCAACATCACATTTTATGGTTGCAATAATAGACTTGGCCTCTTTTCAACATCTTTGCAATATTCATTTCTTTAAGACAAACATGCAGTTCCTACTCTATCAGTAGCTGGTTATTGAGATTTCTAAACAGATTATGTA
This sequence comes from Arapaima gigas, assembly GCA_900497675.1. NCBI lineage: Eukaryota > Metazoa > Chordata > Actinopteri > Osteoglossiformes > Osteoglossidae > Arapaima > Arapaima gigas. Next base: position 13,945 of record UFQX01000571.1, on the reverse strand, counting down.
ATTAAATGGTTCCTATTGTTTCTACAGTCTTTAATTTGCAATTCAATGCATAACCACATCCAGTATAAATGACCAGAGTTTAATAAGATTTCTTTATCAGAAACATGCCTTAAAATACCCATGAATTTAAAGTGAAAATTGACCTGCTAGTTTTTCAGTGGTTAGTCAAGCTATTTTAGTCAATTTATTAATACATAGTTTTGTGACAAACTTTTTAATAACTTGAGTTACTCATCAAATTCAAAGCTGAGTTACTCAACTGATTCCTAAATCCAAATATTTGATTGCTATTACCTGTATTTTTTAGTATGTCAACATCACTTGTCTGTACAACATGATGTATTGCTATGTAACATGGAATTATTTTATTCATTTTCTCAAATCTCACCATGTCTTCTGCCAGTACAGTCTCATCATAGATGGCTGGTCCTGTTTTGTTGCTGCCAGGAATGTCTTTGACAGTGATGAAGGCCACCACTCCAGGTACACACATGGCCTCTGTTGTATCAATGCTTCTGGAAGCAAAAATGGCCAAAGTGGAGATATTATCAAAGGCACAAATGACTGTCCCCTCCACCAACAGTCTCCTGACTCACTCAATACGGGCATGAGCCTTGGTACTGGTGACCAGAGCCAAATGAAGCTCGTTGTCATAGTATGGGATGTCGTCACAGTACACCGCTTCCCCAGTGGCCTGTTTCAAGGCAGACAGGTGTATGATGGGTCTGCCCACCACATCATCTTTGTTCTGACCTGGAGGCACCTCCTGGAACCACAAAATATAAAACATTACAGCATACTATCTGAGCTCTTACCACCCAGTGTTTTCCCACATTTTAGAACATAAATTAAGCTGTGACTATAATTTCTGTTCAACTATAATGCAATCTAATAGGTTCCTGGACTAAATTCAAACAATTTAGTGGCAGGAAGTTTTGTGCTGCTGTATTTTGATTTAAAATGACAGCTGTGGAAGAAGATATTTTGGCAATTGAAATGTATGCCTATACAGGAAGAATTCAACACCATGGAAGGAACTGAACTATGCCATTTTCTGCCTCGTAAACACAGAACCAAGGGTTTAATTGTAAAGAGCAACACTGATCCAGATAAACAAATCTTGAGACAACTTTAAATGAGGTTGCCATAGAAGGTGTAAATAAAGTTGGAATTGTACCTGGAAGAGCTGGGTGCTACTGGGAAACACACTGTGAAAAAGCTCTGTGGCACTAGCATAGTCAGGTCTAACATCTTCCAGAGCCAAACCCTAACATGAACAGCAGAGGAACAGGGCATAAGCAGGGGGTAAGACCTACACATGAAATGAAGTGAAGATTTAATAGCACTCCATCAGGGCTATTACCAGACTATCTGGACACCTGCATATCTTTCCATAATAATTTAAAAGTGAAATTATGAAACAGATGTAGCAATTTTGAAAAGGTTAAACAGAAAAATATACACCAGACGCTAGACATGTGGATAGTAAAAAAACATTAAAACTATGTTGGTTCAATATATATAATTGTGCTCAATTTTTTGGCACCTAAGTGATTTTAATCACATCTCTGAAAAATAGAAATAGAAAGATAAAAAAGTTAGATTTTAAAGTTAGGTATTTTTGTGCCCAAAAAAGGCCTTGATAAAATTATTGGCATCCAAGAGTCAGTACTTAGTGCCACAGCCTTTAGAAATATCCACAGTAAATTTCACCACAACCGTATTTCTTATTTAAAGCCTTGTTATTTATATGTGGAATGTGGATTTAAGAGCATGACTGGTGTCTTTTCCAAAGGCCAACTACTTACTGCTGATTTAAGGTCTCGTGCCAGCTTGTGTTGAACAGTGAGATAGAACTTGAAAAATAAGCTTATGGTTAGAGCGCGTCTGTAGGAAACCATGCCGCCAGGGGCCGAGGGGTTAAGGGTCATCTCCTCAGCCAGTGAAGAACATGCCTCATGCAGCAGCTCCTCACTCCACTTCCTGCACAAGAATAATTAATAAATTTGTGTCATCACGGAACTTCAGGGGCTAAAATCAAGGTTAATTATGAAATATTTGTGTGTATGTCTAGGACTTTCAGCAGTTTGAAACTTTTTGTGGGAGCACAACCTGCCAATCAGCTGCTTGCAGGTCTTCTTGGCTAGGATGGTGGTGGGTGCCATTCCACCATAGCTAAGCTGGAGGCTGCGAACCGTGTTAGTGTTCTCTTCAAACATGATGTTCATTCCACAGGTCACAATGGCTATGTCATCCTCGCGGCGCTGAGATTGCTTGAAGGCGGAAAAATACTGACCCTATAAGACAAAGAGATTCAATGCTGAATGACCCTGAAACAGAAATGGTGGTGAGCTTTGAAATGAATCTTCAAATGTATGTGCTGTTAGTGGAGGCAGGGCAGATGGGGTCCAACCACAGATCCAAACCAAAGATTACAGAAACAGATTTGCTGGGCGGTACACAAAACATTGCATGATTTAAGAATGCACTGAACAAGCTGCCCACCTTCTTTGAGTATGGGATTTCAATGGAGAGCAGAACCTCATTTGGCTTTAAGGCTGTTTTTCGGTAACCTGGGAAGAAGCTGTCATCCATCTTTATGACTCTTTTCCCACCTGGAAGAGACTGATTTAAGTGGCTTTGATTTAGGCAATGCATCACATCTGACATTATTGTCACCTTCAACTTTTTGTCTTGAGGATTTACATGCTTATGTTGAGGAAAGCCACAAGACCATCTAGTAGCTGTTTCAAACTACAAGCCGTAATGTATTTGATGTGCTATTCAGCTAAAAACAAGCCATCCTATTTGGTTTTTACTTTCAGAACAATGAACTTTCAATTAGTATTACATTTCTTTGATTTCATGATGCTACCTGTTGTCATTGTTCATTGGTGATTTTTCATTTGTTAATGCTGGATGCTAGGATTTAACAGTAATAAACCTCTGTTGCTGGTAAACAACCTCAGGGGCCTTTCCCTATCTCATGAGTGACTAGCTGCTGCATACCTTTAGACACCAGTGTAAGCTTGCATCCAGCTGCCATGAACACAGGGTTGAGGTCTGAGATGGGACTTGCTGTCATGATATTGCCTCCAACAGCCTGCCATTCAGCAGAAAAGGGGTCAGACATGAATGATTAACCAGGCTAATGTTACCAGGTGCCAGTAACTGGTCTATAAGTGATGAAATGGAAGCCACCAAAGAAATGATGTAGAGTGCAACTGAAGAGGATATTTTGAAAGTGGCAGTGACTCACCGCAACGTTTCGGACTTGCTGCCCTGCAAACCAGCGAAGCTGTTCCTGCACAGCACGGAACACCTCAGTTTGGTGGGATGGTAACTCCTGCACAGCATCACACAGCACCTCACCCAGGTGAGCCAAGGTGCAGGCAGCTCCAAACAGGATCCCTACAGACACACATTGGGCGCTCTTGCATTGAAGGAGCTTTAAGCATGTTCTTTGCAAAAAAATCTTTTAAAACACTATTGAATAGAATGCAACAGTACCGATTCTTCTCAATATATTAAATGTGATTAATTTATTTAAATTTAGAAAAATAAACAAAACAAATACAGGAAAAATATGTATGTATCCTTTGTCTCATTTATTCAGAGTGTGCATTACAGCTTAATTTCTGTTTTGGTCACTTCATTTATTTCAATACAATGGTCCAGGGTAACAGGATATATAAAAACAGGATATATAACTAGATAACCTGCATAATATTAAATCCAGTTGCACCAGTCAGAATTAGTATCCTTTGCATATCCTCCCTGTGATACTGCAGTCATTATGGAGGGGGCAAAGCTATGCTCACCATCTGCCGTATGCTGGACAGTGTTCAGTTCAGGGATAAATGCAGGAGCCAGGATCACGGGATACAGTAGGTTCTTGAATTTCATCTCAATCCCTTAAAGGGGAGAAGGTTGTGTGCAATACAGATATGACATCACTGTAATGTCATTCAGGATGAAGTCTCACTGAAATGCTTGTGGAGAATTAATCCTGCGTAGAGAGCAACCCACCAACTTCTGTATTCCCCACCACAAGCCTGGCCTCGGGATACTTGTCTTTGAGGCCCAGGAGTTCTGTCAGGGAACTGGGCTGGACCCACAGGACACGCTCTCCTTGAAAGCGCAGCTGCCTGAGAGGCTGTTTGCTTGAACACTGATTAGAATTTTTAGGATTACTAGAATGGTGTGATACACTGGGAACTGGGTCAATGGTCTGCAGTATACCTAGGGCAGTATACTTGTTTTAGAGTCACTCAGCAAACACTGTAATCCACTGGCAAAGCTAACAGTAACACATTTCTTAATCATTTATACACTTAAATGTTTACAGGTACCTGGAACAAAATGCCTTCATTTAGCAACCTTATGGCTAAAAGTCTATAAAATACAGTCATAAGAATAAGAAAAAGAAAATTTGATGAGGTTATAAGAATGTACAGTTAAATAAAATGCTATATTTAAGATGATCATACTCAAGTTATTAAGATTTAGTTATTTGGTAAAATAGCACTTCTGATTCTTATATACATACCAACAACTCTGGAGGAAATATTATTTCTTGTGTTGGGTCCAAAGGCCTGAATTCTGATGGGTCATAGAGTAGGGAGTTCTCCTATTATAAAAATCAATAGCAATACATTAGTAAATATAAAGAAACCCAGTCCCCAGATGTAGGAACATGAGCAAAAGGTGAACATTTAAAGCCACAAGAATTCCTCTGCAGTACTTCACTGTACTTGTAAGTATTGAAAACAAAGTTTGGAGGAGGTCCTAAGGAGGTGGAAGAGACAGTGAAGTCTCTTGATTTCTGCTTGTAAAATGGTATCTCTAACTATGTCTTAATAATATACAAAATACTGTCTGATTAAAGGAGAAATTTGTACATTCCAAATCTCTATTGATCCCATCGTTTAGGAAGTTGATATACAAACCGTAGTGCCCTAGACCCTAGTCCAAGGTCTGTGGCATAACACAGTTCAAATTCTTCAAGTGCAGAAGATACTGTTGAGTCACATGATTTGTTGCTCAAAATACCTATAGTGGGCCTGCTGCTGGCCGTATAGCTGAACCAAATCAATTTTCACATACAGGAGTATATGCCTTATTTTGAATGCTATAGAAGGGTGAGAAAAACACTTGTCTTTACATGGTTTTTACATTGTAAGGAAAAGATTGTGAGATGCTATACAAATATGCTGCTATAGGTTTTCACACCAAGAGGCCAAACAAGAGGCACATTTTTAAAGACGGGACTGGCACTCACAATAACAGGATTCTCTTGGCCTGTGGTGCTCATGCAGCAGCCACTGTCTTTCCCTTTCCTCCCACAGCAGTTGGTACTGTCCTGCCAAATGTATAAACAGTTTTCATCACATTAGAAAATCTGTTGTTTTTTAGCATTGAATGTGCTAAGCCATAAATTTTATAGTGCCGACATTCAGCTGAAAATTCCCGGAATCAGTTAAACCTGGAAAATAATAGTGATTATGTTACAGCTTCAAAATATTTGCTGTTACAGCATTCACTTACTTTTGCAAATGTCTTGTACCCCTCAAGTATTGGTCTATAGCCTGTGCAGCGGCACAAATTTCCTGTGGAGAGCATGTGAACATTTGACCTTTTGTATGTTATGTGTACAGCAAAGAGACATGTTTAAACACAAATGACATTAGTTTAGCACAGAATTAAACATTCTGTATGCACATTTTGTGTTGATTTTTATTAAATAAGAATAAATACTACATACAGTACTTTAATGCACAAAGGTGCTGTGGGCTACATTTCATTTTTTGTTTCCTTGTGAATATTGCTGAAATCATCATTTCTGGTGTCTTTTTAGGAATTAAAAATTTATTGCTTGGTCCATATTTGAATCAGTACAAAGCCAGTGAGATTCACTATTGGTTTCATTTGAACACTGATAGTGACTACAAACAAAGGTTTTAACTATGTTTCAGCCACATTTGGGGCAACAGCAGCGACAGGATCTAAGCATCTCACCCTGGAAGGCTTCCTCTATGTCCAGCAGGGAAGGCTGTGGGTTATTCCTCAGCAGAGCATACATGGACATGACAATTCCTGGGGTGCAGAATCCACATTGTGACCCATGAGCCTTTGCAATGCGCTCCTGAGCAGAGAGAAGAACCTTTTACCATAAAGAACTTTTACTGCCAGTCCAAAAAGTTTGGGGTTGTTATGGAAAAAAAACTATAATATTATAAATAAATAAGCAAAGGTGTTTTGGCTTATACCAGAACAGGTATGAATGCTTTGTCCTCAAAAAGTTATTGAACATCTCAAAAGGTGTTCTGACAAAATTTAATGCCTAAATTTTTTCTAGGTGAAGCTGTATTAAGAGCAAAGGAATTTGTTTGCATTTATAAGGACTGATGACAATAGTAGGAATAAAACTGACCCATGGTCTCACCTGGACAGGGTGCACCTTGGTGGCCACGCTCCCGATGCTTTCCACTGTGGTGACAGCACTGTGGTGCAAAGAACAGAGTGGAGCCAGACAGGCATTCACCGCATGGTGCCTAGGAGGGGGTGGTGAAGGTCTGGACATTGATCTGTGTTGACCATATTGACATCAGTGCACTAATTCATTTACAATGTGAAATGCATCTGAGTCTGCTATTTTAATGCAAGGGCAAATTGTGCTTCTACTCTAAACTCACATGTATGCATGTAGTTATAGTCTCAGTCTGATTATTGTCTTCCAAAAATAGCTGCAACGTGGTTAAGAGAGCAGTCACTTAGGTATATATCTATTTCTACATCTGCTTAGCTAGTTAATCATGTTAAAACTGATGATGGTAGTTTCTACAAATGCACCTGTTCTTATACTTAAATAAGGTAGCCTTAACTATTTGATTCATAATTATGGAACAATTTCTAAAGTTTGTTTTTAAAGCTTACATACACATTACATGTTATATAATCAATTGTACAGAAATTCTAAATGCATTTTAACATTTGCTTTGACACATTGCATTGCATGTGATGTTTGACAATGTCATATCATATTTGCCCTGGTGGCAGGTAAAACAATGATAAAGACATGACTGAGTTCATATCAAATCTGCTGGTTCAGTTCCTAGAAGTGGTCACACTTTAGTCAACTGCCTGTGGTCTGTATTACTGCAGTAGGACATTCAGATGTTAGAACCACTGGTTACAAGCCTCTGCCTGATGGACTAAATATGTTGCATAAACATCTCAAACAGATTTAATTATTATGATATAATGATAAAATATTTGAAAACAAGACAAAAAAAACATGCAGAACAAAAAAATGTCCAATACGACAAACTTTAGTGCTAAGCACTACATGAATGTTCTACTAGCCTTTGTGAGTTGGTAGCCTATTCCAAGTAACCTCAGGTTTGTAGTTTGTACTAATCTTTCAGTTTTGCCACAGCTGTAATCACTGGGGATCACTGTGTGTCAATTTTTGTGCTCTGGGGTTTGGAAAAAGATACACAATCTTGTTTTGGTGCATGTTGAACTTGGAGACCATCACAGTGCAGGCCCCACAGCCACCTTCGGCACAGCCCAGTTTGGTTCCAGTTAGGCCCACTGAGAAATGCAATATTAAGGAACAATTCCCAATTTACAAAGACTTCCATCTCAAATCAAATATTAGCAAGCAGTGCCTGAATATGAAAAACAAAACAAGAAATAATGAAATGAGGAGAAGAATTATCAAATGAAAATTTTCTGATTCTAACAATAACCATTTATGTAGTGGAGGAAGCAAATTTTTAAAAATATAATTTAAGTTCAAATACAGAGAACTTTGGAAACGGAGCAAAGGGCATTATCCTGAAGCAAATGACAAGAAACAGTTACATTTCTAAATGTCCAAAGTATCCCAGTGTTTACACAGTCAATGACTATCTGGAATAAACCGGGTTGGAGCAGGATTGGGTGAATGCAGACATACCCCCTTAGATGATTAATCCCAATGTGGCTTCAAAGTTTAACATTAAAGTACTTCTCATGTATTTTTAATGTGTTTTTGTAAACTTATGCAATAGTAGCCCAGGGAAAACAAGCAATTTAACATATAGCCTTATTATTCATGATATCAGTAAAAAACTATTAAAAGACAGAAATGATAAATGGAAAAATGAAATTTTAAAGGACAATAAGAGAAAGAATATGAAAGGCTGGAATGTGTTTTTGTTCACTGTTGTATCAGAAATTAATCTGACTTTAATCTGAAGACAAAGAGAAAGACTTTACTAACCATGTGAATAAAGAGATGGAACTGATTTCACACATGTATGAAACACGTCTGCACAGGAAAAATGAAAACACATTTGGCTCCTTAGACCTGTGTGTGCTCTCCCATATATTTTGCCTTCTTTAGGGATTCCAGCACACATGCATATCATTTACCCTTAACTTACAGTTGAGCACAACTTTTGATAACACCCAATTACAGCAAAAAATTTTACCTTAGTATCTTCACATCTTGTCATGTATATGAAAGTGTGAAAAATACCTAAAGAGATTAGAATAGCCTTGCACTTGTGTATTTTATCACAATTTTACTTTGGTTTTCTCATACTTTTTATATTTTTCAGCATTTGTCACCCAAAATCTAAAATAAGAAATTTGATAACGCATGTATGTATCGACATAGGGCTTGCATAACTTTGTGCTGAATCATCAACATTGGCTTTAACTCCAATTTATCAGACACTGAAAACAGGAAGAATGATTTACTTTCACTTTTTTGCTTCCTTAAAAACAACAAATAATTGAAACAGTAGTTTACTGAGACCAAATTCAAGACAAACTCTATTCTTAAAAACTTTAGTACCTGAAACCAATGCATTAAGAAACACTGTAAACAGTACAAAGTGCAGCAACCCTATGTCCTGTGGAAAGTTAAAAGCTCTGCAGTAACACATTTGGTGTAATAAAACAATATACTTCAGTATAACATTCACTTTAAACAGTGTGATGTAGTTTAAGTAGTATAAAACATTGTTTTTATGCATTAAATTAGCTGATGACATAACTACCACAAGAGTTACAGTGTAAAACAAGTTCTTCTATAAAGCATGTCCATTTATGAACGTCAGACAACATTTTGGGTAGTTTAATATTATTTGCTTCAATGAAGAAGGATACATTTGGTCCTGAGGTATGTCAGAAGTGTCATCTCAGGCTCTGCATTCTTCTCCACCACCTGAAAAACAGTGGGGTGTTTGTACTGACATTTCCTAGTGTCACATACATTATGAGCGCAGTTCCTGCAACTGATAGCTGGCCATGTCACAATACAAGTAAAGGTGTTCTCGTAACACCTGAAAAACACCTTAAGACTGACATTTTAATATTTTACATAAAGGCAACGTCATCTTTCCCCTCACTATCTTTTATTAAGCGCAACTGAATAAAAGTTAAGAATCTGGACTATGTCAACAAATCAACTCAGATTTCCTCACACTTCAAACATTTTTCTTGAAGGAGGGATTTTATGCAGTTTTGGTCTTGCTTGCATGCATTCATTAGATTTTAGACGCAGACGTGCAAACTTGCATATCTTCAACACAATTTACATCAAAGTGCACAAAACACTAAGGGACTTAAAAGTGATATACAGAAGGAAAAGTGTTCCTCGCCTTTTTCCCGTTGACAAAGAAGACCAGATCGTCTCCCGTGGACTCGGCGGACAGGGACATGACAGCTCGGGATGGTGTTGACGTCAGGTTCGCACTCGTCGCCACTTCACTGTACGCTTCACTCTTCCTCGCGCCAACCAGGTCGCCTCCTGGAAAAACCACCCACGCGCAGGGGCCGCACCGCGGGGACCTGCTCGACTTCTCAGAGGTGAGGAACGAACAGCCCCAAGGTGTCTCGGCGGTAAACAGTCAGCGCACTCAGGGAACTCTGGGTGGACCGTGATACCGACTTTAGTGCTCTGTTCGGCTGGGGGCAAGTGAACGCGCAGATGTTCATTTTCAATCTTTAATTTTTTTTTGCTTTAATTGTCTTTTTCTGAAAGAAGCACAGGTTTGAAATTAACGCGCGCGCGCAAGCACACGTGACGCACTATCTTCGTGCTCATAAAAGTTAAAACAATTGCGTGCCATTTGTCTAGAGGGTGGAAAAGAATGAAACAGTATAATTGCCACAATTATTAGGGGTGCCCTTAACGGCGTTACAACAGATTGGCACATAAGTAACTTGGCTTTTTTGGCTCAGTGAGGCTGACAGGATATTATATTAGGGATGGAGTTTAGCATTAGATGTTCCATGTGAAGATGGGAAACAGTCCAGGTTGTGTGTGACTCCATGAGCCTTTTTACAGGATGAACCTGAGGAGATCCAGCAAGATCCGCTGACACGTCTCCTGTCTGACATGTGATTTACAGATGGGCACTGAGCAAATGAACCTACATGAGATCAGAAATCCAGATTTTCTTGAATCATAAATAATTTGACAGTGTTCATTTTCTTGGGTTACATGCAGCGCTTTTACATCTTCAAATCTTAAACATCTTTTAAATTCCAATTTTCATTTTAGTAGAATTTATGAGTTCATGTGGCAATGAGCACTGCAGCTACAGCAGTTTATTGGGATGTATTTAACTGAACTGATGCTGAAACTGCATACATTACTGGATTAACTTAAAAAATAAGCGATGCTTTTGTTGTAAAATGAGCTCCGATCTTCCAGATTACACAAGCTACGTTGCAACGAATGCCTGAAGTCCACTGAAGTGAATTGCAAAATGATATACAATTCTCATTTTTACTGTTTTACAGTTTTTATTTCTATATTGTCAGAATTTAAGAACAGACCTCTAATTCCAGTGGCAAACAGGTTTTTTGGCTGTATATATGCTTTTAATCGTCATTGGTCAGCCGATTGCCTTTGTACACCGTTTAGTTGTAAACGTTAACACTTAAAAGCAGAAGCAGATTACAGTACATAAACAAAACCACCAAATAAATGTAGGTTTCCAGTGGTTGAAATAAAATTTGATGGTTAGTATTCACCTATTTCCTTTGGACTAAATTTGACTCCATCATTTGCGTATACCATAAAATGTGTGGAAGTTTAACGTGGTTCCATGAATATTTGAAAATACATCTTCAAAGTGTCCCAAAGAGTTATTTTTGATGATATATTGATGTATTTATGTTTAATAATGATACTCTTAAAGGTCTTCAGAGATCAGTAAAAGAGCTTTAAGAGCTTAAAAGATCCCTCAAAATATATATCTAATGGAAGTGAGGTGGAGGTATATTTTAAAAGTACATGAAAAAATTCTCTAAAAAAAGGAATAGAGGTCTTTGAGGTGAGATGAAGTTGAATTTTAAACAGTCCTTAAAAAATGGTCCCAGAAGAGATGCAGAGACCTCTTCAAACTTTTACAGAGGTATATTTTAAAGGATTCTTAAAAAGTTACTGTAGAGGAGATCTGGAGATGTCTTTGAGGAGCACATGGCTCTGTGCTTCATGCCTGAGAAGAAAAGTGGAAACCATTGACTTCTCGCAGTCGCTCTCTGTTGCGAGCCTGGACCAGGCCAAACACTACAGCCGCAAGGGTATTCCGCCCCCTGGTGCCTCTGTGGTGGGTAGTTCGCTCCACATAGCTGGACTTCTGTCCTCGGCCGCTGACAAAGTAGGTGCGGACCCCTCCTCGCTGCTCGCTTACTCCCTTGATGAAGATGTCCCCACGCAGCTCCACGGTGAAGCCACGATCAGCCAGAATCTGGCCGGTTCCCTCAGGGACCTGAATGCGACCGCTTACCCCGGTACTGTCCATGCGGCTGGCCAGATTCACCGTCATGCCCCAGATGTCATACTGTGGCTTTGTAGCACCGATCACCCCGGCCACCACAGGCCCGTGGGCAATTCCTGTTCAAGTGGAAAGCAAGCGGGGTAATGGAACAGTAACTGTACTAAATTGACTACCCAATGTGGCGAAAGCATTATTCCCATTTTATATATCCCGCTGAGATCCAGCAAAATAGTTTTAAGTGTTTCTAGGATTTTTATTAATGTCTTAAATCCCTTTCTACAAAGTTGTGCCATCGTGCATAATCAAAGAATGTCCTCTGTAAGTCACATTCAGACCCAGCACTGTAACATGTAGAGTTTGGGAGACACATTTTAAAAAACCCATTTTTTCTAGTGGATAAAAATGAATGGCTGAGATTGAGAAGAATGTTTCTTTATCATCCATCCAGTTAGATCCCATAGAAGACAACCACTCTGTGGTTAAAAAAAAAAAACTAGCAATTTTCACGGGTATGAGCCTTAACTTAGGCCACCTTGTTTATTCCTACACATCTTCCTGACAATAAAAGCAAGTTAGCTGTAATCAGCAAATATAAAGTGTGACTGGAATAGTCTGAGTTCAGGAGGTAAGATTATCATAAATATGAAATGATATGACAGTAATTAACACTTTCTTCAGTGGAGGTGAACGCTTACCGATGCGCAGCTGGAAGTTGTTTGAGGAACGCCTGTTGATTTCTTTCAGGACCTCTTGCATGGCCAGAGCAAAGAGGACCAGCCCAATGAGATGATGCCATTCATCCTCACAAGCCTATGTGGCAGATTAGGGATTAAACAGTATTTAGGAGCACAGTATTGTTCATTTTCATTTAGGATTGCATGGTAAAGCAGACGAATGAGGTATAAACAAGTGAACACAGACAGACTGAAAGATATTTCATGATTTCAGAAGTAAATACATAACTTGCCTTCTTATCAGGAGATAGGCCAGAAGCTGCCATATAACAACTGCCAATGGTTTTTATCTTTTCAATATCTTCAAAGTAGGATTCTTCCAGTAGCTGGCAGCACAATTTCAGAAAAAAAAGTTTTTGTCTTGGTATTAAAATTATAGATAATGGTAAAACCTACATTTTTTACAATGTTAAACTTAATGCTAAAAATCCATGTTCTGTATATTCATGTGGCGTACTTGCACAGACACACATACCTTTCCATAAGTGTGATGTATGCTTTTATGTGTTCCTCAATAGCATGTCTGTACAAGCTGGGAAAACCAACCTCCAGCACAGAGAGATTGTACATGGGGTATAGGAGAAGCGAGAAAGCCACACCTCAGGGGAAAGCACCACCAGGCTTCTGTTCGTAATTATTTGAAAAAAAGTACACATATGTGTATAATAATTGTTATTCTTTGAGAGAATGCATTGGATCTTACTGATCTGATTAAATATTTCACAAACAGATGTTCTGTTAACAAAAGGAAACTTTAGTCGTGCGCATCAGTGTTGCTTTATGTATTCTTAAAGGAATCAAAAAGGTAGCTGACACCCAAGACGTCGCAGAAATGGAGACATGTATAAAGACAGACCGAGTTTGGGTGGTTTGCACTCAATCTCCTGCTGTCTAACCCTCCTTCTCACTGAAGGACAATCTACTCTTTGTTGGCCAGACCCAGAAATCTGCTGGCACCTGCTGGGACTTACAGTGGTGCTTGAAAGTTTGTGAACCCTTCAGAACTTTCTATATTTCTGCATACTGTAAATTTGACCTAAAACTACATCAGATTTTCAAACAAGTCCTAAAAGGAGATAAAGAGAATTAAATAAAACAAATGAGTAAAAAAATTAGACCTGGTCATTTATTTATCGAGGAAAATGATCCAATAACACATATCTGTGGGTGGCAAAAGTATGTGAACCTTTAGGATTAGCAGATAATTTGAAGTTGAAATTAGAGTCAGGTGTTTTCAATCGATGGGATGACAATCAGGTGTGAGTGGTTGACCTGTTTTATTTAAAGAACAGAAAATATCAAAGTGTGATCTTCACAACACATTTGTGGAAGTGTATCATGGCACGAACAAAGGAGATTTTGAGAGTTGTTGATGCACATCAGGCTGGAAAAGGTTACAAATCCATCTCTAAAGAGTTTGGACTC
>UFQX01000570.1:280018-300926 GCA_900497675.1 Arapaima gigas | reverse complement strand
GCGGTGTACTATTCTGATAAATTGGTTGAAGGGAGAAAACAGAGGAACGCGATGGTGAAACAGCACCAGAGGAGGTATTACTGTATTCTCCAGCGTCTGTAGTCTGCGTCTGTGCCTTCTGAAATTGTTTAATTCAAACTAAGGCAGGGAAAGTATAGTTGTTCTTTCTGGAGGAACAATGAGGAAAGTGCTGCTGAGAGGAGCACTCGATAAAAATAAAGTAAAATATGCAGAAGTACATGCGTGGAGTGTACATGCAAGTTAAGTGTTGCGCCACACTGCTCTCCACCAAGGTTCCAGGTTCACGTCATTCATCAGAATGGATTTTTGTCAGTTTTGCTTGCTGTTAAATGAGACTATACACTCGCTCTCCCCTTTTGTGTGCACTGTAGTCACTGTAGTGACAGAGTTGTATTATTCAGTATGTATGTTACAGTTCGAAAAGTGAAAAGCAAGAACATCAAACAAATGCAAAGACTATTCCTGAAAAAAGAATGTGCCTTAATACATTTTATGCACCAGTTTACCATGTCGATGAATTCTTTCACTTTCTTTGTCAGTGAAATAAAAATACTAATTGAGGTGATATGGAATTTGGAGCCATGAAATCCTAGTCAGCGATGCCTGAAATCTGCGATCTGGATGGGACACAATATGCCAGATGGAAAACATAACATTATATACAAACATTGCAAGTTGCAGTATTTCATGCACATAAAGCACACCTGCAAAGCTGTACCATTTGGCCAACTATAAGGTAATAACACACTCTGTATATGATTCAGTAACTCCACAAAGTGTAAATTTGGTCCCACAGTTTAAAGTCACTTCAGTTATTCAAGGCCTCACTACTCTTGTAAATCTAAGTAAACTAGAGACAATGACCTATGTCTCCCCTACCTTAACTTGGTCTGAAAGGTTTCATTAACCAGTGACAGTTTTTACATTTATTTAGTGTTCACCATGAAATATTGAGTGGAGATACTATTTTTAAAAAGGTCATATCGAAGTGGGAAAAAAAATTTGACACTACAAATATCATGTGGAAATTAAAAAAAACATCCTAGACATACTGTAGTCATAAAATGTGAGGGGGACAAATCAATAACCATTAACCAAAAACCAGTAATGAAAACTTCTCTGGTAAAGATACTAGCAACCAATTTTTAAGACCAGAGACCAAAACTGGGCTAGTGGAGCGACCAACAACAAATAACCCAAAGTCATCTATACGAGAGATTGATACTGTTAAATTTGCTATAATCTTTTTCCACTAAAGGATGAAAAATATGTAAAAATGAATACAATTAACATAATTATATACAAATATCCACTGGTATAGCATTTTTCCCCTCTTCCATAAATTTTTCCAATAAATAGATAGATTTAACTCGTGTGACTCTCTTCTTTATATTACCCTACATTCGACAGATCTCAATAACTTGAAATATGTAATAAATATATGCAATAAATGTCTTTTTCTCTGCCTTACTCAAATAAAATATACATAAATTAAACATGTTAAATGTCATTGCTTACTGGCTAATTTTCACACACATTCAATATCGTGTCATGCAGAGCTGTATGATAATCGTAGGGAGAGCATTATACTGGCGCTTGTAGCTCCCTTTCTGCATGGTACAGGTGTTCACACACACGCACGCGCACACACACACACACACACACACACACATGCACACACACACACACGCGCACACACGCACACACGCACACACACACACGCGCACACACACACACACACACACACACACGCGCACACACGCACACACACACACACAAGCATGCAAAGGTGTTCCCATTTGGCTACTTGATACTTAATCATTTTTGTTTCCTTCTAGTAGTTCATTGGAAGATCCCCAAAGAAGACGCTCTGCAACCTATAGCAGAACTCACATGTCAGCATCCTGTCCTCAAAGGGATTTGAATTAAGTTACTAACACATAAATGCATTCTTAGATATTCTCTACAGGCCAAAAGCGAACAGTTCTCCTGTAGTTAGAAAATGATAGGTTAAAGCATGAAACATCCTTTTTAGCTCTCTTGTAATGAATAAACCAAATAAACATAGTTTGTCGTCATAAGTATAGATATTAGCATTCCGTGGTGTTTAAGTATAAAATCAGTAAAGTGGTTCATATGAAATATATTGGATACACGGCCTCAATTTTGGCCATACACTCAGTGCCCAAGCAACATGTTTTATAGAGCGCAGTATGTTAAGAAAATCACTCCTTTTAGTGTTTAGAAAATCTGGATTAGTAAATGTCATTCATGAGCATCATTGCTGTGTGCGACAAAGACAACATATCGAAGCTTCCAGTTTGGTTACAACATTCCATTCATAGGCAACACCTGGAAATTCAACACATTTTAATACTAAGTGTAAAACAATTTGTAAAACAGAAAAATACTAACCAAAATCAGATATAATTGGAGTAGCCTTGTCCCTGTGAACAGATGAACCAAGTTGGCAGCATGAAGGAATAAGAAGCGGCATGGCAGCGGCATCCGTGGACACACACACAGCACGCGTGGGGACCACACCGTGCATGCTGACGGAGCGGAAGTGTAAACAGGTTTCAAGTAAACGATGAGATGAAGGCGGTCCAGCTCCTCGGAGTGGTCGGCACCCGGTCAGCTGGTCACCGTGGTCTGTAGAGACCTTCTCCTCCATCCCTGCACGCTGAACTGGAGAAAAAGAGAAAAAGAACATCGGCGTGTCTAAAGGCACTGTGAAAATAAATCGGAATACGAAATCGAAAATATAAAACGAAAGAGATGCCATGTCACGTCTTGCAGTTCTGTATCCAGGCCACACGGTGCCTCTTCTCATTTTAGCACAGCTGGGCAAAAATAATAATATTAAGAAGCAACGGAGGTGTACCTAGGGAGGCTCATTTGGCGATGGCGGAGGGTGCCCCCGAGCGGTGGAAGTGGACAATCTGCCACTTGCCATCACGTCTGTGCCAGATGCGGCTCTCCTCAGACTGGGCGGTGCGCGGCATGCCGTTGTTGTCAATGTACTGGGTGATGCGGATGTAGGCAATGCAGGCAGCTTCGTCCCCCACTAAGTGGATGTGGGGGTTCAGGATGGTGGTGTGGACTGGCTTGCTGTTCTTCGACCACACTGCCACGTTCAAGACGGAACAGAGAACACACGTATGATAATGCATCTGTAAGTCGAGTATGAAACGTGTTAAATTGTTATCGGAAGGGCAGTTGCATCCCATAAAACAAATGCCGACGGAGAGCTAAACATGCAGCAGGTGACACAATACCCAGATTTATTGGCAATTTTTGATGTGTTAGCTTCACCTAGCGGCTTCATGTTAGCCTTGTGCTATCGCCGATCCTGCAGACAGTCAGCGTTTCCCCTGCTGTCCTTGTGTTTACTGGGTTTCAGGAGAAAACTGAGCTTTGTTTCTATCCCCTGTGGATTGTGTGGAAAGAACAGATTGTTCTCCCTGGGCCACTGCATCAACTCACATCAAACTGTTTCAGTGCCCAGACTGCGCTTTACAAGGTCTGTTTTGTATTTTCCTTTGTTTAGTATTCCCATCCACCAGACAGCCCTCTTCCCATGTCTGATGCCTTTTTAGGATTTGCTGCTTTAAGTCCCAGGATGGGCTCTGCGTGAACCTAGCTTCCTACAGCAAACTGCTCCAGTAAAACCTCCACCCCCATATAAATGGTTAAAAATGTTTAGTCGCTTCAGGAAAATTCCTGCGCAAAACAATGAAATAGTCTAAATGCAGACATTCGGTTCACTGTGCTTTGTACTGTTCTCAGGTCTTCTCCTTTTAAACTGGTGGGATATTCTTGTAAAACGTAGCAGGCAGGGTTTCCACCGGGTGTTTGTCCCATTTACAGAAATGGGTGCCCTGTGAGCCAAAAACCTACTGTGCAATTTATTGCCAAATAGGGCAGTTGACCAATTATGCAAAGAATTTTAACCTTATTTTAACTTGTAAGTGAAGAACAAAATATTTGTGATTTACCGATGAATGCTTTTTGACTCAAGGGAACGTATATGCAAGAGCACCCATTAGTGTCCTCATTCTTTTAGCAAGTTTAATACTACAGTGCAAAGTTTAACATGCATGGCAATAAAGCTTATCTTAGCGGAAATGTTTCTAAATTCTGAAATAGTGTGTGAAAGTTGTTGACTGTGTCACTTTTTTACTTTTTTGTGACTTATTCCCCTGTAACAGCTACTGTCAGCTCCAATGAAGTGCTTCTCATTTTCAGTTCAAAACATAAGCCACCATCAGGGAATTAACCCTAAGGGCAGTAAAAAAAAAGCCGGTTGCCATAAAAACACAAGAATGATCAATAATGATCAAAACTAAGCTTTACATTTTCTTGGAAAACGTTGAAAAGGTTGTTGCTCGCAGAATTCTTCAGATGGTATATCAAGACATGATGAGTCAAATATTTTAACTCATTCACTTTAAGACTTCTGTTCTTTAGTTGTTATCAACTTGTTTCTGAACTTTAAAATAAGTTGGAATATAGCTTACGGTTCTCAAAGTAGAAGCGGTGGAAGTCCAAACCCTCCACCAGGTTGCCGAGGGCTTCGGGTTCAAAGGCCGTCACGCTGGGGTCACACATCTTCCTGTTGAGAGGGGGGACAAACTCTACCCTGAAGGCTGACAATGCTCCACACACAAAGGTGTGCCTCAAAATTTGTCTTTGATCATGACAAAATTCTCAGTTTATCACAAAGAACTATGCTATGTTGTCTGAATCCATAGGAAACAGGTACACTTGAATGTTCCAGACACTCTGGGTTTCTCACAGATCCATCCTTTCTTTGTGGTGCTCGTCCACCGGTCACCAATAAGTACAAGTGGTGGCCGATGAGGAACAAAAAATTTTGCAAAACAGACATCGCTGGTGAGAAACTGCTGCACAAGCAGGGCTTGCTGAAATGCTCTTAGTTACAGGCCTCCATAAAACATGAAAATTAGGAATAAAATTCTTGGTAATGCCCTTGGCACTGATAGTAAGTTGCAGGATATTTGTTGCATGGAATTCAGAAAGAAAGCATTTACTGTGATGAGGAACAATGCAGCAGCAGTTTGATTTAACTATTAACTTCTTTAGCTTCATTAACTCCCAGGGTGGCAGAAAAGCAGGTAACCAAGTGTGACCAGGAGATTTGCAAGCCAGATACATCAGACCTATATGTGGATAGGTGTGGATTGTCTTGCTAGCTGCTGTTTTGGGTTTTACTTGGTCTTATTTCACTTCCTTTTTTCTATCTTACTGTTTTTTGCTGTTTTAATTGTCCTTTGACTGGATTTTAGCTTTTATGTTGCATCGGCCTTAATCTGCGTGCCGAGCCCTGCCCAGAGTGGCTGATCGACACATTGGCTAGATCTGGATCTTCACTTGGTTACAGTGACAGATGTTCTGATGTTCACCATGGAGCCCTAGGAGTCCTGGAAACCACCGTATGGTGTGATGCAGAGTTCACAGATTTCCGTCCAACAGTCCATGTCATTGGAACAGCAACCAGTTAAAGAAATCTTTTGTTTTTGCTGTTAGTGCCCTCTCTCTGCTGATGCAAACTTATACACCATTGCTTATGTGAACCTGGTGTATGAGTAGAAGGTGCGCCCTGGTCAAGGTATTCAGGAGGGACTCCTGCTGGACACTTACTTGGTTTCTGTGATTATAGTTTGTGTTTGTAGTGTGATGGCACCTTAATGTTTGTTTGTAGCTGTACCTAAGGGCAGTCGTCTAACTATATGTACCTATGCCAGCTAGTCCTTCTCCTTGCTGTACGTACTGGGGTTTGTTGGTGCCCCTGTGTGGTTTTGAAAACTGCAATGGTTCGTTGGACAAGAGGAGTCACAGCTGCAGCTTTTCACAGTTTTAACACTTTACTTAGAACTCATAGGTCAGGCAAAATAGTAGTCAGGCCTGGTGTGTGCGCTCAGGTCTCCCAATCCAGAGAGAACAGCTGAGATATGATGGCAGGATCACATCTCATGTTTTACCATGTTGTGTACTATTGCTATCATCTTCCAAGTCTTATTTGAATTGGTTATGCATCTTTAACATATTTCATTGTTTATTTATATACATGTTCATTGCAGTGTACAAGGAAAATGCAAATTGAATCCGACATGTACAGCTGTAGTCCACACAAGCATAACCACTAATGACTTCATTAAGTGTTTAATAATTAGTTAACAGATGTTTAAAATGCTTTGTTATGGAGAAATCCTTGGTGGACTAGTAATTTTTGGAATGGGCTGGGACCACATAATTCTCCCCATTTAATTTAATGTAATATAGGCTCCTGCTTTCCATAAATGTGTACACATTCTGTCACATTTTTAGGACGGGATTACATTCAGATAATGATTAATATCTTTATTCCGATATTTTTTAGAAAAAAATGATATGACTTCACACGGAACCTCCGCGCTCTTCCTGCACACACGACATATTTATAGGTGCCCTCCTTTAACCTCATTGTCTGCAGAACGCAGGATGTTTCTTACGGGTTCTCCTTCTTAACTGTTACAAAGTTTCGGAAACAAGCGCTCACAGTTCTTCCCATGCAAGTCATGGCTCTGACCAAGACTGACTCAAACTGAAATCAGGCTTCCCTGTTAAAAACAACTGCGCAGTCAACAATTTTCAGAGATGTTTGTCTTTCCATGCCCCCCCCTGAGCAAGGACTTGAAAAGGAATAATAACCATGTCAATCTGAAACTGCCATTCAGGAAAGTGTCAAAAGGAACAGCTGGTGAGCAAGTCCTTTAAACAACAGTGAAAGAGAGCCATGCAATAGGGACAGCAGAGGGACATATATTCCATTGACTTGACATCACACAGACTCTGTATTGAGACACTGAAGTGTTTTTGTGTTCAGCATCTTCAGATCAATGAGGCAAACAAAAATGATCACGTCTGAAGGAGGAAAGGGGTTTTAAGGTCAGCATGGGAATGAAATGAAAGGCAGCTTTCACAGGAACAAAAAAGTATATAACATACGTGTAGCTCTCAAAGTCCCCATTGCTGATGGCTTCAATGAGCTGTTCTGTCACTCTAATAATTTCTTGTTTCTTCACTGCAAAATAAGAAAAAAAGAACACAAACAAACTTTTAAAGCTGAAAGCTCAAATCTTAACAGGGTGCCTAGGAGGTGTTTATGAAACAAAAATGGGTTTCCGCTGGAGGTCTGCAAGTGACGGTGCAGAAAAATAATTTGGGTTCTAAGCCTTCTGTCAAACGCAAAAAAAAAACAGTTTTTTTTAAGTTGACCTTGAGTACACAGTGACCTCAGGTTGCAGGCTGGTGTGAAGCAACTTTTTTTCCTGTCAAATCATCATTGTACATATTTGCATTTTACTGAAACCTCATTTAAATGTGTTGCACTGTTTGTGTGTATCTGTGTGTGTGTCTGTGTCCTCCTATCTGTATTCATCTCCAGTCATCACGGGGGCAGCTCTTAGCTGCCCACACACCAAGCCCTTCCAGCTGCGCCTGTGGCAGGAGAGCAATCCTCCTACAATGGCCTGGCTCTTATCCCACAGTGAGGGTGGCAGGATGTGTGGGGGAGGGTTTGCAGCAAGGCAAGACCCCCAAATGTTGGTACAGGCCACCCTTTAGAGGCCAGTTTCCAAAGAACTGACTCTGCCTGTTAGTAGAATAATGTTGCACTCCTGCCATCAGACCAGTCACATTTCAATCTATTTCACTCATGGTAAAGATCATGCAGCACCTAGATAGTGCTGGCACCTACTTTCTTCTGCTATTATTTTACATTATTTTTATTCAGGCGATAAATCAGTAGCTCCTTACCAAATGTATAGCAAAAGTGGAGCAGTAAGTCCCTAAACATCCTGCTCAGCTACATAAGCCTGAAGATAGAGCTAAAGTAAAGATTTAAAGATCCTCAAACATCTGATCATACACATGGCAAGTGTGGACCTGAGCATCCTTACCTCGTGTGTCTTCATCCTCAATGGTCGTGTTGCTGCTTTCTGATGACTCCTAGGGAGGAAACACATACAGAAAGTCAGTCATGCCTGGTAGTGGTGTTGGTGGGGTTTGGGGTGAGCTTCTCTCCTCCCTATTGGCAGGCAGCACCTTTGGGTGGGAAACAGATTGAGTGGGCAAGAAGGGTTGAGGGATGGGGTGCGACTTCAATGCATCGCAATGGCTTCCAAGATCAAACTGTGCCAAAAAAACAAGATGAATCTGGTAACATTAAAAATGGATTTCCACCACACAGACATACATAGGAAGACAAAAAGAAAGTCCAGCTCCATTTTAAGGGGCAACCCTGCTTGCTAATGCTAATGGGTACGGCTGCTGGTGGGTCCTGTCCCTGTTAGGGACGGCACAAAGGGACTCGCACACTCACCATCAGCTGGACGCTGGAACTGGACTTCCTTTTCTGGAAGAGAAATGAGAAGAAGTTAGACAGAAACACACGATGGAATGGGAGCGGAAGCCAAGACGCCACAGAAAAAGAGAGTGGAGACGCAGACTGCTTTGTCATATGAATGTGAGTGTGGGAGGACATCCCCCCCAAGAAAAGTAGGCCCTGAAAAAAGAGCATCCCTTAAAAAATAAAATGTCTCCTTGAAGAAGTTCAGCTTTTAAAAAGACCCACAACTGTAGATAAATATGTGTGTGGTCTTATGTACACTTCTGCTCCCCTTTCCCACTGAGGTCCTCCAGGTTCTTTCTGACAGTGTCAGGGCCTCATTTTCTTCCTCGGGCATTCCCATATACCCCCATCCCTCAGAATCCATTGCTTCTTATAATTTTCCAAGTGCCTCAAACCCAGAACTATCCGTGATCCAAAGAGGACCACTCTTAAAGCCACAAATGAAAGCACCAAAGGTGCACACACTGACAGGGGTGATGTTCACACACCCTTCCTGTCTTGCCTATGCTAGAGAATGTTGTTCATCCAGCGGGATGGGAACCCTGTTGTGCAGGGAATGATTCTCACCTTTAACCCCATAGAGGAAAACATGCCCAAACATAGCATCACTAAGAACTCAGACTTTTAAACAGGAAGCTGACAGGGCCCTGACTGTACCCTTAAGATGGGTACTTGATCAAAACTGTAAAACCTCCAATTCTACAAAGGAGACAATTTGGATAAAAGAGCTGACTATGCAAACAAATAGTAATGGTAAGAACTATGAGAAAACCACTCCTCTTTTATTAAAGTTCTGGGGAGTGCGACACCACGTACGCAAAATGGGAGGGAGTTTCCATGGAGAAGATTAAGACCCGGTTTTTCTGAGACCCTTGAAATGCCATCTGTTGTGCAGCAGGGCAGAAAGAACATAACCAGGTGTCTCCAACTGGCAGCCAAACACTGGTTTCCCCTGCATGGGGGGGGGGGGGGGTCTGTGTACAGTGGGCCACAGACCNCCTGCCCCTCCCCCGGGGGGGGGGGGGGGGGGGGGGTCTGTGTACAGTGGGCCACAGACCCCCATGGTGTCAATCATTATGGAGAGGCTGCAGGCTGGGTGAGTCACTGTGAATTCAAGGCATAAGAGCAATTTAGGGAAGAGCAGACAAGAGCTCCCAGGGATCAGATGAAAGTTAAACTCACTTGGTCTGCTGCACGAGACATGCCTCACACGAAGAGCAAAGAGCACTGCATTTGATTCAGACAATTCCTGGTCATCCTTGTCAAATCAGGTGGTTGCGGAATTTTTTTCATTTCTTGGTGCTGAAAATGTGAATGACAAGTTTTATATTTGCATAAGATACAAAGAGGCTTTAGGAAAGAGGGTAGCTAGTTTCATCAGTGAGAATACCAGTCTGTCCACAGTGCCACTTGGTGGAATTCCTTCACAGTGAGTCACTCAGCCTCTCTCCAGTCTGGCACAAACACAAATCCAGAGTCTGCTCACCCATACCTTTACACCATCGCCTTTCTTGTTCGCCACACTCTTTGCTCCTGAGCGTAACATGAACAGAAACAGGGAGACACCAATTAGGATCGGCCCGAAAGCCCAAAACAAGAGGGCCAACGGCATCACGGAAAAGCTTTCCCAACCCACAGAATATCCGCAGAAATGACCGGCAGTTGTCTGGCAGCTTGTTTCCTGCTTCCAGACAATTTCTGCGGTCAGCAAAGCTAACAGTGAAGTATCCAATGGGTATAATTTACATTAAAATTTTAAAGCATCAGTCCATAAGCCAGAGGCCTGTAGAATCCAGGTGTGAGGCGACAAGGACGTCCTGCTTTAGTATTTGAGAAAGACATATTCTTAAGCATTTGCTTCGATCAGAAATGATCAGCCTTTTCTAGTAGCTCCTGTTAGTCGCTACTCTGAAGTGTAGATCGGATCTCTCTTTCTCTCGCATGCTTGTTTGCGCGACTGCTCTCTCTCCTGCTCTTCTCAGTATTTTATACCCTCGTCCCCAAAGAGCTGAAACAGGATGTTTTCCCCTTTGTTTCAATCAACACTTTGCTAATTTTAGCCACCATGCTCAGGGTTGGGTCATGTAAATGTCAATCTCAACAATCCAGGGTTGTGAGGGTTCATTTTTAGTCCCTCCTTCTTTAGTCCCATGCGGCCCCATCGTATCCTAGTCATAAGTACTATGTCATAGGGTGGCGGGCATCCCATAGAACCAACTAGGGGCATAACCCCTGAAGTGAAGATAGAACAAAGACCAGCAGAGTAGACAGGACAATTCAGTCATTAGGCATGATTAAAAATAGAAACAACAGGCAGTAAATCTCTTGACTAAGCATTTGGTGGTCTACCACAAGCTTAAAGACACACGGGCAGTTCTGTTTTAAAATGGCAAAAATGGTTGGGGGTACATGTAGGGATAGGTCTCTCGCTGCACATGAGAATAGAGGCCTATTCTGGTATTTCTTCCCTCTTGGTTTATTGTTCATTTGAACATTTCATGCTTGGAAACTATGACTAGGGTTTCATTTTGTGGGTGGCTGCACAGCTCTATTAGCTCAGGCGGAAGAATTCATACTAGACAGAGAGCTCATAATTTCATATTACAAACCTGGACTTCTGACACTAAGGTCACCGTTTCAGATCCCAACGAGACCATTGTTATTGCTTTTTATAATTAAAGTACTTAACGTAAAATTGTTCCTATAGCTGCACGACATAAGAATTAACTGTGAAAATGTCAAGGAACGTAGGTCACCCTGGATAACTGACCTTCTGAGCTGCTAAAAAATTAATTATGAAAAACAAGGGTTCTGGCAGTTTCCTCAGTGAGATTGTAGCAGGGTACCTAAATGCTCACAGGCACCAGAGGCAGATGGCTCCATTTAGCACTCTGTTCGGATGAGATGGGGCACATGTTCCGTGTGTGCCACTGAAACAGAGCAGTTTTTTATTAATTCTGTCAGGAATTTTTTCAACAAATCGGCTAACGCATCTGTGTGGCAACAGCGTCTATTTCATCACTAGGATTTCATGCAACATTTTTGTACTCGATAAGTTTTTGACATTAAACTCTTCTAGAAAATCTAGACTTGAAACTGCCATTGTTATTAGCTGTGACGGTTGTTTCAGAAAACAGAAATTATACAAGTTCTGCAGGGGAACATTATCTGATGCCATGTCGACATGTACCACATTCACATCTGCCATAACTTCTCCTAATACAGCACAACCAGGACTGTGATTCATCCAGCCAGACTGACTCAGATCCCTGGGATTTGGCCTCTGGTCATCACCTGTACTTAGCAGTTACCTGTGAAGTTCCGTGTAGCCAACATTGTGGTTAGAATGGCACCCTGGAACAATAAGGGAACAGACAGTCATACACAAAGGAGCAGGCAGGCAAATGGCTGGCATTCGAGCAAAAATTTCACAAACTGCCACAGCAAAGGCACGGACACCTTCAGCTGTAAGTAAGAATGCAAAGGACCTATACTTTTCTTCCCAGATGGGTTTTTCACTGTCAAATACTCAAGGCTAAGAGAGAATCCAGCGAACTGAATAGCACTTTAATAGCAGTTGGCTAAAAATTTCATATCAGCCATAATCTAATTATAGAAATCAGTTGTGTTTCTATTTTGACTGGTAACTAGAGAAAACAGGTGTGGCTTTTACAATAACAATAACTATTCAGGCAACTTCTAATTGAAGATGCAAACTTCTCACACTGGAAGACATCTACAGCAGTTTGAGAAAGATTGAGAAATTAAAAAAGGGGAAAAAACTTGCGGTAGTGAAGTACCTGACTTGAACTTTTTTGATTGTTAACAGTAAGCAGTAACTAACTACATATTGCACATAACATGAACATATTGTCAAAAATCCATCTGTCTCCTATATCAGTCTTGTAAAGTCTTCGTGTCACCCCTCCAACACAAACTGGGGAAACCCTGCATGCATTTCTGGACAACTCATGATCTGTTTCTCCAATGTACTCCTCAGTACCTTTAGCTTCCTTCGTGCATTAAACTTCTTCAAGCACTCCACAGTCTCCTGCCTGTGCATGCAGGAGGCCACAGTGGAGCGGTGCTAAGGAGAGGCAAGAAGAAGGAAGAATCAGGCCAAGGGCAATAATACAGAAAGAAAGTGTTGAGGAGAGAAAAGAAGCACCACTAACTGAGATCCAGGGGTGCTTGAGGGCCTCAGAGGCAGTGATGCGCTTGGCAGGGTTGATGGTCAGCATCTTGTTGATGAGGTCTTTGGCCTCTGGTGTGACAGTGTCCCACTCAGGGGAAGGAAACTGTGAGAAGAAGGAGGTGGGATGAGATAATAACTTACTGTAAAGATGATCATCTACAAAAGTGTGACCATCTATGAAAATGTTCTGTAAATGTTTGATTAAAAAGAGTGGCTTACATCGTACGCCCCAGCTTTGATTTGCTGGTATAGCCTGTGCTGATCTTCATCCCAGAAAGGGGGGTAGCCAACCAGTAGGATGTATAGTATTACACCTGAAGGTGACAACAGAGGGAGGTGCAAGTTACCATTTTAAGAAACAAAGCTGTTTGTGTAAGAAGACAAATCAAACACTTGTGTTTATATGTAGCAGGACAGACCATATGCTTGTTGGTTTACAACTGTTCAGGGGGACTTCGGTCACAGGATATCATAAATGGGTCTCACAGGCTAGAATTAGCACCCACTCCCTGCAAAGCTGCTGGTGGCATGACAGTAGATCCTCTCTAATTGTTCCACAGGGAAATTGCTATGTGTTTCTAGCACAGCTGATGTACACCCATGACCCCGTCCTCCTTACCCTGCCACACACGCACTTTCTGACCTTTCGGCATTGGGCCATCAGGCCAGCTAAAAATACGCTAAGTGCAGTTCTGTAGACAACCAGTGCATATGTGTTTCAAGATTGACTTCTGTTATCTGGATGAGGCTTTATAAAACTCGTAAGGCATAAAGGACAGAAATTTATCCAGTCATACAAGAGATATTAAAAATGTACAAACAGACTGAATGAAATCAACATGAATAACTAATAAACATGTTCAGAACAAAATAAGTGTTGTGCTAATGCTATTATTCAGATGTTGTGTAGTCCTGATCTTCTTACACCAGAAGACTACACGCTATTGTAGGTCCTCCATGTTCAGGGCACAGACCCCTGAGGAACCCAGGAACCAGTAGGTAGGTCCAAAGCGTAAGCCTTTTTGACAAGGCAACTAATGGTCGGTCTGTACAAAAAAACAGAACACTTTTCACACAGGATTCCAAGCTCTCCGGTGCCATGACCTTGCCTACAAGAGATGTGGTCACATGACCACTCGCTGACAGATCCAGAAGTGTGTATTTCATGAAAAAAAAAGGTTTTGGGATGTTTACATTGCTGCAGTAGCATTTTGCATGCAATGCTGTTCAGGAACTAAGTCTGTGAATAGCAGCAGTTTAACAACAGTGGAAATTGTTGTATGGAGACATTGCAAAAAAAAAAATGCATGAATACAAGGGCTATGGAAAGCAGGAGGTTCCTCGTGATTTTTCCATCATACATTTGCCTGATCGGTGAGTAATTATTTGGACCCCGACGCCACTTTTGACTGCACTGAGACAAACAAGTTTGTAGGCGTCTCGAAGGTTGAGTGTTTGTCTCCAGCAAAAGGATGGAGGGGGGGGCGGAAGTTTAAACAGGCTCCGACAGAATGGCACGCGCCCCCAAAAATGTACACATTCACTGAGCCACCCACAGAGCATAAAGCAACAAACGCACAACCATCTGAAAACGGCAGCGCTGGATCCAGGCCTTACCATTGAGGTGTCGAGCGCTTGCCACAGAAAGTTAAAGCTTTTGAATTAATAATCTACAGTGTTTTTAATCAACAAAAAAGAGTATTATTTGATGCGACAAAATCATTCCCTGAGAATTTTTACTTTATATTTTAATGTCAAATGACATTTTAAAAGCTACACAACAGAGACACAGTGACATTATTATCAGTTGGCAGACAAAAAAGGAATCATTCCAGTAGCCTATCTCAGCCTGTGCTGTGGGTCTAGTGCACTGGTGACATTTTAGAAGCCGCTAAGAGCGAATTTCATTTTGGGTGACAGTGTTTGGACTATCCTGATAGTTCAGCTAACTTTAATAACAGGACATAATAAGAGCACTGAGGAGAAAATGGGAAGACAGTCTGAGTGACAAGCAGAACTCACAGATCTGTTGAATGCTGCATGATAAATTCAAGGGCCTGGAGACCATCATGAGTCATAACAGCAGCTTAGTAATTGTGATTTCTTTAACGGAACTCAAAGTACAGTTTAAAATGCAAGATACAACTTAGACACTGTACAAGAATGAGCACGAATGATTAAATAAACTACTTGTATGGATACATGCTGAGTGACATAATAAATATATCTTATAAAAAATAAATCATTATCCACTGACGGCAGTCAGGCATATGACTAGTGACGGCGGTGACCTTCTTTCACTGGGAGGACTCAAGAGCCAAATGGAAGAAGATAAAGTGCCCAGAAACCACCACCCACAGCTCATCGCATATACACAGGCTGAAACCTGCCCCCTCCTGCTCACCACATGCCCACAGGTCCACAGCTTTCCCGTATGGATCTTTGCGCAGGACTTCGGGTGACAGGTATCCAGGTGTGCCGGCAAAGCCTGCAGGGACACACAGGCGGAGAGAAGCACAAGCAAGAGCAGGTTATGAGATGAGTGCAGTTCTAAACTTCTTTTTTGCTCACCTAAGGGCACATGAGGGAAGTCCACATACATACAGATGCATCCAGTCTTTGGTTTTGGTCGTAACTTGGATACGATAAGATAAGTCTTAATTTCCTTTGTTTATTCTAATAGAAAACAAACTCCCTGATCAATCTGATGAATACAATAGTTAATGAAAAAGGCAGTTGAAAAGACAGAAGCAAATAATTATTTGAATGTTGCAACGGTCCGTATTCATCTGGCTCCGTGCTACCCTCCTGATATGGTCAGTCATTAAGAACAGTAATTATGAAGTTAGGACAAGTTTTTTCTTTAATGTAACTGAAAAAATTAATGTTTTTTCATTTGTTACACTTTCATTGTCAGTGTACGCTGAGCAGCAGAGCAATTCGAGTACAACCCGGTATGCTTTGAGACAACTTGCATACTAACTGATTTAAGAGCAATTTCATTGCTTCATTATCGTCGCTTGTTTCCAAGGAGACAAGATCACCCTTTAAATCATGCCTGTAACCACCATCAGTCTGTCACACATAAATGTGCAAATAGTTTTGCAATTTTTATTATCTAAGCTCCAGGGAAATAAGTGCATCTGCAGAGGGCCACACTGTTTATATTTAATGAAGTCGGTTCAATGTTACACGTAGAGTACATTCAGCACAGCAAGGGCAGAATATATCTCTTACGCTGCAGCTGAAAAGCTTCAGTTAAATTAACTTTTAAATAAAAAATTGTGCTGCAATACAGTTTGGGTTTAAGGATGAACTATGCAATTACACAAAGCCGCCTGGCCACACCAACACATTTCCAGAACTGGAGCCTGAGCAAAAAGGTTTAGTAATTGAATCATTTCCTGGACAGCTAAAAAAATCATGTAAGTGAAACATGAGAGCATATATATTTGCAGCTTTTGCTTTGAATCCAGCACTATGTCTTAGATTGTCATACGTGTTTAGGCCAGTGCAATGTTCTAAAGTCTGCTGTTGCCACATGAAGAAGTGTTTCGAGCTTCATGAGTGACATGGCCTACTGCACACAGCTTGCAAATCATCTTTAACGTCATCCATTATCCCAGGGGAGGATGGTGTAATTAATATTCGGTAAAAAGGTATTCCCCTAACCTCCCCACCCCTTCACCATCCCTCTCAATGCAGTTTAATTTTAGGCTTGGAGAAAGCGGGGAGTCCCACGTACAGTGTTTCTCCTCTTAAAGAGCCCACTGGGTAATTATCTCTCCTTTTGAGCCACTCAAATGCTATTTTAGAGCTGCTTTATCTCTTTCTGTTTATATGACTATTGTTGAGTGCGCATGGCCATGTTTGTGGTTTACTTATATATTTATGGCAGGGTAGCTTCATGAACAGCACCGCGAACAGCACAGATGAGTCCATCGTAGGCCTCTGCTGCTGCCTGTGAGCAGCTGCCATGTTGCTATGAACCTTTTGTATATTTGTCTTTGTATTTCCTTGCAGGGATTAATAAAATTATATCCTTTTCTATCCAATATTTTTTGCTGTCCCTTAGTACACACAACATGCTGCCAGGAGGCTTATGTTCTTCTGAAATGGCACTTCATAGACTACTTTATAAATCATTTGGCAAGTAATACCCTTCAGAGAATAAACTAACTGCTAAAAATGACTTCTATAAACTGCAGTGCGTGTAATGTAAAAAAAAAGCATATGAATTAGCCTTTGTGGGACTTTTAAATATATATGTCATGGTTTTCTGAGGGTAACTGTTGTGTGAGTAATTGGGGTGAATTATTAAACAGCAAAAGCAACTATAACTTGGTATCAGTTACATACAGTATTATGTGAGATTTCATTAACACGCAAGAAAGGGCTTAAAGGACAACAAAGTTAAATCATTTCAACTGACCCGGATTGGGGAAGAGACACAGATTGACAAAAAGGCGACCCCCCCCCCCAGACCCCTCCACACCCTTCAGAAACCATTCCTATGAGAGAAACAGAGTGGAGGTCACTTGTGTAAAAAATAATTGATTCAAGGTAACCTTTTACTTGGAGTAGAAGCCATTAAAATGTTCCCGTTGCTGCATTTGATCACCAGTAGGGCAGAGAGGGGGCCGGGGGGGGGGGGCAGCTTCCCAGGTGAGCGGGGGGGGGGTCAGCCCGGNCCTGGGGGGGGGGGGGGGGCGGGGGGGGGGGGGGGCAGCTTCCCAGGTGAGCGGGGGGGGGGGTCAGCCCGGCGTTCAGATAATGAGGCTAAACAGTGCGACTGTCGCATGTCTGTCTGCTGGGACTGGGGATCTACGGATCAAACGCATCATTAGCTGCATGCTTCTTCCCTTCAGCGCTGGCCCTGTTATTGTTAGAGATGCTGTCACTTCCGCTGTTATATTTGTGTTTGTTTTTAATGAGACGACGAAACCGCATTCTCGTTAAAATAATATTCATAGGTCACAGAATTGTTCCAAATTTTCCAGACTCTTCTGGTGTACAAAACGGTACTTTTTCAGAGCTCTCGTATCATGCTGTCATGATAACCCCGGTGAATTTCCCTCTTTAGTTGTCTTTATTTTTTAAAATACCCTGAAAAACCCATTTTAGCGCACCAGTGAATTGTTGCAATTTCCTTTAAGTTTTAAGTAAGCTGAACAACAATATCAGTTGTTAACTGCGGTTAAATCGGAAAAACAAATAGCATTAAAATAGCTAGTAAATTTGACTGACTGCCATTAATTTATTTATTACTTTCACCATCTTATGCTTTACTGTTAGAGCCCAGCTCAGTTTGTGTGGAGCATGTTCTCCCTGCGTCTCTGTGGGTTTCCTACCACACTTTAAAGATGTGCCTTTCAGGTTAGTTGGTCTCTCTTGTTTTCCTGTTGTGTGGCCACTCTGTGATGGAGTGGTGCACCGCTCAGGGGCAGCTTCTTAGTCTAGTGCCCGTTGATTCTGGGATAGGCTCTGGACCACTGTGACCCTGAGCAGGATATTCAGCTAATGCAAATGGATGAGTATCCTACACTCCATGCTGCATTTTTGATGTCAAACCGTGCCTTTGTAATTTCTATGCTTATATCTAAATATTCTTTAGAGACAAGAATGGATCCTTACCGAACCACGCTTGTTGGTCCCCTTCAACCTCGATGGCTAAGCCAAAGTCAGCCAGCTTGACAGCAGCTCCTTTGGACTTGGATGCCAGCAGCAGATTTTCAGGCTGCATACAGTAACAGACAAGCCATCAGTCACCCTGCAGAGCCAGCCTGCACCCCTGTGACCCGCTGTCCCCGTTCTGATGAGCAGTGCTCTCAAGGCTGCTAAGGAGAAGTTTCTTTCTACAGAATCACATGTTGTCCCCAGCCACCTGTTTCCCTCAGTCGTCACTCTCCCACTTCTGCCGCTGCGGGGCCCACTTCATCCCCCGCTCTAACCATCTCAGGCAAACTTCGACACAGAACAATGTGAAAGAATGAGCTATAGTAGCTCTCAGTCTGTGGTAGGATCGCAGCTTGAGCAACGGCCAAGCGTGGCTACTCTCACCAAAATGCTGGGCTGCTTTCATGTGAAGCAGTTAAGTAACAGATTTAGTGGCAAAGGGGGCTGTGTGACAATTCAGGAAGAAATTCTCTTGAGACCCCTGGACAACCAGAACGCCATCCAAAAAAAGAAATTTGGAAAACAAGTCATCTATAAGTGAGTACACTGGAATCCAAAGGGTTGCTATCTCAAGGAGAAACCCAGTTGGAAGCCAAAGGAGATGCACAGCAGTTCCACCTTTGGGCAAAAACCTAACATTTAACTGCTTTAGCAATGTCCAAATGTCAAAACAACAGTTAAATTATGGAAAATACTACAGAGCTGGATATAAAGACCAAACTGTTACATATCTATGATATAAAAGCACCTCATAATAATTGTAATACCTTGTTTAACTTCCCTGTATGGAGCAAACTGTTCATATTGGCTGGCCTAGTTTCAGGGAATCTGCTTTGTTTCATGCTGTTATAATTCGGGTTCCTATTCAGTTCTACTGTTTTGTTTTCCATAAATTATGTTGCACCTGCTAATCAGTCTCACAGTTTCGCAGCAAAATTCACCTGAGGGCCTCTGGACGCTCTCTTTTTTTTGGCAATTCAAAACCATTAGCTGTGTCAGTTCTCTTTTATTCCTTTGTTATACAGTGTTTTCTTTTTCATTTACTTTTTCCGCTGAGCAAATAGTTCATGTTTCTTGAGAAAACATGTAAGTGTTGCCAAGTCTCTTGTGATCGCAGGTCTTACTGCTGTCTGCTACTTCAGATATTTGATGGGCAAAGGAGGACACATTTTGTCTGAAAGGAACCAACGAAATTGATTTATTTACTGTCTTGCAGTCGCAGCCGATACGCAGTCGTGTACACCAATTCAACCTCTGTGGATAACAAGCTAAATGTATTAAAAACTCCAAGTTTCCTGTGCAGGGCGTTAGAGCTGGATGTAGATGGCAAAGTCCAAACAATCTTCAGTCACCTTCAGATTCACTTGGTAACGCTTTATGTTTCCAATCGGTTGTTCCCTTGTACTCAGTTTTGCAGTCCCAAAAAAGAATATTGCTTTATTTTTACCTTTTCACACCTTGATAACAAATCCACTCTGAATGATCTTGTTACAGATAATGATGAAGAGACGGTGACTTTGAAGTGAATTTCAGTTTACTCATCATTTAAGCCTAATGAGGAGGTAATTTGGCATAACCTCCTGAGACCCAGAAAATTAAGGTTTTTGATCATATTTTCAGGATGTCTAAGAAACTGTCAAACGTGGACCTGGAATTACTTAAAAGCATAGAATGCCCATCTATGAGGTGCCTTAAGGTTTAACATTTTAGTTGTTTGGGAAGTACTCTTAAACATATGTCCTTTAAAGTTGGCCAAAATGGATGGTTGGGTCCCAGGATGATACCTCCATCAACACAAGACAAGAGTGTGAGAAATTCAACCTTTCAGAATACAGGGATGGAAAACCCACAAATCAAAACCCATCCACTGTTTTACAGAGAGGGTGGGAACAGAATCCTTGCGGTGCTGATGGTGTTTGTCGTGCCCTTACCTTGAGATCCCTGTGAACAACCCCCATCTGGTGACAGTGGAGAACTGCTTCTAGTATCTGCTGGATACAGTGGCTAGAGGAGCAGCAGAAAAACACAGACATCATTCAGATCAGCTATATTCTTACCCCTGATCCTATCTGCAGAATAGGCAATATAATGTTTTTACCAAATAACTGGGAATGCCGGAGCATTTCAAAACCAAAACATCCATCTTATTTTAATCAAAAAGCCGATGCCGTCAGATCTGGAATCCTCTGTGACCCATCAGTTCTGTTTTTTATTGGTGTTTACACTGTTCCTTGATCAATAGCACCCAGTCAATGTTCAGAGTAATAAACCTAGAGATTTCTAATGGAATCTGTCGCCATAGACACCAAACGGCACTGTTTGCATTTGTATCTGTTGGTAGCAAAGCAGGCAGCTGAAGAATTAACATGTATTTTTACATTTATACATCCAGCAGACATGTTTCGCAGCTACAAATGCAGAAGAATAATCTTTGTTGCACAGTGAACCTATTTCAAATATATGACATTTTAAAGAATGTAAAACTCTTGAGTGAACAAGGGGTACGGTCATTCACCTGGCGTCAGCCTCACTGTAGTATTCTCTGGCAACAATGTCTTCAAAGAGCTCCCCACCCGTCACTCTGGGGGGGGGGGGGGGGG
>UFQX01000570.1:250250-279963 GCA_900497675.1 Arapaima gigas | reverse complement strand
CCCCCCCCCCCCCCCCTGGGGGGGGGGGGGGGGGAGAAAACAGAAAGCGATGGGTCAGTGATCGCAGCAATGGCCATGCTGAATGGCCATAAGGAACGTCAAACCATATGTGTTTAAACATTTCTTAATAAAAGTAACTTTCATTAACTAATTATATGCTTTCCTTTAAACTCCATTCATGACTGCATCAACGTAGAGCAAGTTTGGATGGGAATTGTATGTTTCATTAGTCCTGGCTAAAGCCAAACCTCCATGTTTCTGCATCCAGCTGTGGCCAAGTGTGCTGAGAGAAAATCTACATGGTATGATAAGGGACAGCCGTACTTTCCAAAGGTTGTCAAATGCATAAACAAAGAGGAAGTGGGGAAGTTGACCTTTAAAGCTTTCGGGAGTGTGGGATTAAGAGAGATGACTTCCATTTCCATAGAAATCTCCCCCAAGCCTCCTGAACTGTTATCGGCAGTTGTTGTGTCATGGATATGACCATTTCATTTGCACACAGTATACAGAGACAGACACGTTCTTCTTCTCCTTGCCTTCTTACACCTACATGCATACATACAAGTACTAATTCTGTCTCTCTGAGGACCATATCACATGTGGAGAACCTCCTAGATGAGTGGGCAAGCAATCTTTTACCACAGAAGTGGGTGGGAAAAAAGCTTCTGCAGCACTGCTTTGTCCTTGTCTGAAAGCCAGCCTGGGAGTAGCCTCATTCAGAGACTCCACCATGGACTGGAGGACACAAGAGAAGCAAGAGTTTTGGAAGACAGTAGTCCTCTGTGGCTCATTTGAAACACATCACAAAACTAACTTAAATCCAGCCAACTCATTTCTTTCACTGTGCATTCTGTTTTTGTAAAATGCTGTGTGGGCTTACATATGGATATTTTTTGCTCTAGACCGAAATCAAGCATAAATTATTCCTCCGTTGGCAATATTCTATTCTAACTCTAAAGCACAAACTCTCAGATGAGGTTCAATGTACGGTTTCAGGCATTATAACACTTTCTGAGGAAAGGGTATTTTATCGAGATGTAGTCAAAGACAATTATGTAAATGTTACTCCACATTACTTTCAGCGTATATTATTTTTCATCTTTTTTAATTAATATAAAATTCAGAACAGTCAGAATTGTGTCTTAGATGCTGCACTGAAGTTCAGTGCAGATGTTATTTAAATTTCAACTCAAATGACTCACTGATGTTTTAAAATGGTTATTCAACCAAGAAGTGTCTCACTTCTTTCTGTATTGCCCTGCTGTGAAGTTCTAAAAGATTGAATCATTTGGTTGAATGCTCTCCAGAAGTGATACTCGGGAACTCCAGACCACTAGGGTGATGTCGTAGGAAGTCCCTGCTTTTTTTTTCCGATGATAAGCCGCATCGCAACTTTGGGACAACTTGTCAAACTGTAAACGTTTTCCAGACACAAAAAGATGCGTGTTCAACGCTGACTCCTGCTAAGTAGACAAGAGCGGGAACACAATAGTAGGAGGATGCCAGCAGCTGGTATTTACAGCACAAATGTTGCCCAAGCGAGACCCCAGCAGCGAGCAGGGTGCTACAGCAGGGGAAGTTTTACACGTGCCTTTAAGACATTAAATACAGCGAGACGTTCGATGCAGTGAAAAATGGGGACTGTAGCAGCTGCTCTCCCAGAAGAGCACTGAAAATCTCATTTCCAGCGTCCCCAGGTCTGAGGAAAAATCTTCATCACAAAAAAGTGATAAATCTTCAATTACATGAGCAGAGTTGAGAATAGCTACATTTTTTATTAAATTAAAGGACATTTACAGTGGTAAATCAAGTACTTCTCCTGACAGCCATTATTACTCAAGTGACACTCTTGTCCAAGGCAGCTGAGAAGGTTAGACAAGCTACTTTGTGCAGCATGGGATACTTAAAAGGCATTATAAAAATTATTGTTCGTTTGTTTACTAGGTTTCACGAGACACTTTCATTAAATTGTCGATGTTGCATTGTCATTACACATGGATATGATTCTTTGGCATTATTTATAATAAACAAACAACACAGCATTTGTGATTAGAGAAAATTGAAGATTATACACGTGTTTGCTTGTTTCAGTGCAATGACTGGGTTCCCATGACACAGGTCTCAGTGGTGAAGGGAGACCAGCAGCAGGAGCACTTTACAGCAAAAAGAAAAA
The DNA here is from genome assembly GCA_900497675.1 of Arapaima gigas. Classification (NCBI taxonomy): domain Eukaryota; kingdom Metazoa; phylum Chordata; class Actinopteri; order Osteoglossiformes; family Osteoglossidae; genus Arapaima; species Arapaima gigas. The sequence goes on along the minus strand of UFQX01000570.1, from coordinate 277,790 downwards.
GGAACAGATTAATTGATTTCTGACACAAAGGTCCGTGTTCAGAGGGGCTTCATTTTTTTGATATTATTTTCCACTGTAAAAAAATCAAACAGGGTGTGAGCATTACTAATCTAATCCACACGTCTTTTGGCCTTGGTCCATGACATTTCCATGTGATTGAACACTTAGATGCTGAAGATTGCTTAAAGTGGCATCTTAGACATAGGGGGGACATCCATACCTCTAGGTTGAGCATGAAATCCTTTCGATGAAAACTTCCCTTATGAGAACTCTTAAAGCTCTAATTTGCAGTTTTGAAGTTAAGTTTCAAATCTGGCTAACACAGCCTGTTATGTAAGCGTTCCCCACTTTATTGCACCCAAGAAAAAACTTGTCTCTTCATTGCAGCTGAAGTGAGCGTGGTTGTGCTGAGTGTCCCTGCCCCTGCTCAATATTATATGTCAACGCTGGTTGACTGTGAGGCCTGTTTTTTCTATTGGGTTCTGTCATCACATCTAAAAAGACAATAGTGGTAAAATTTGCTGCAGTGAAACTTAAGCCACACTAATGTTATGAACCAAGGAGCACAAATGGGTTTATTAAGCAAACACGAATCTAAAATAAGGCACTAAAGATAGTACGGGAGTGATTTCACCTTGTACAAACACACCAGACGCCACTGAATCTACCATCCGAATGGGGCCACCATCCGGCCAGCCACCTGGTATGGTTTTGCTTTGCTGGATCTCCTTCAGATATCCTCAGGGTGAATGTGTTTGTTATAAGTTGTGATATTGTCCAGGCTTACACATAAGTACCTGGCTGTAAGACTCTTCTAGGTACCTGGAATAAGTCAGAACTGATCTTACAGGTCCCAGAGGATCAGGGCATGATTGCCTCTTGGTTACCAAATGGTCACTTTGTTGACAGCTGTGGAGTTACTGTGGATTCCGCTCTCTCTCTCCACAGCTGTGGACTGTTTTACATTCCTCACACACTTTGATTAAAAATGTGGCACTTAGACAATGCCTCAAATGTGCTTCATAAAATTCCTAACAGTTACAAGGAAAGGTGTTACTGGAATCTCATATCATGACATGTTTAGATGTTCTTTTTGAGAAACCTGTGTTCCAGCCTTTTATTTATTTGTTCTCATTATTTTGAGACAATTTGCATTCAGTAGGACTCGGAACACATTAGTCATTAATTTATATAATAAGTGTCTGTTGGCTTTAACTAACTGAATGCATGGTGTGAGTGAGTGATTTTCAAGTGTAGCCTGTTTCAGCTAAACTGACAGAGAACATAAAACAAACTCTGAGTTCTTTATGAGTGAAGTTATCCTTTGTACAACAGAGAATCTGTAATGTAAATGTGAAATTTACCATCTTGAATAATGGTTGTGAATCTGTAGTAAAATAAACAACATGGGGAAAAACGGTAGTTAAACAGAAGATACAAGGACAGAGTAAACCGAAATATACTGTGTTAAAGTCCAGTGCAAGGAGTGAAATGGAATGAAATATAGAACCTTCACAAACCTCACAATAGAAGGTCCTGCAAAATCAGCAAAGTTACCATTTCCCGAAGGTCTTTGTTTTCACTGTGTTACTTCTTGGGAAAATAACTGCTGTATCAGAAATTCTAGCAACATCTGATTGATGGAACTGCAGAGCAAACTTTTAAAGGGGCACGCTTACTCTCGGGGGTTTCTAAAGGCTAATTCCTGCCTGGTGACACAAGGTTTATGGAACACACAAAAACACTGATACTGAAGGAAGTCTAGCAGGGTTGTAGCCCATGCACTGTGAACGGAACTCCATCAACGGTCAGATCCATTGAGTGTGCATGTGCAGCAGAGCAGGTACTCACAGGTCAAAGATAAGGTAGTGATGTCCTTCTTCTGAGATGCTGTCATGAAGCCGAACTGCAAATGAATGAGAGTCAACAGGTTTGTCAGGAATGTGACAGTTTTTAAAACCTTTTTAGATCTAAATCCATCACTTTAGCATTTATCTCAAGTCTGATATGTGAAGTAATGATTTCCTGTCCAAAGCAGACAAGTCAAGTTTTCTTCTTTTTTTTAAACAAGGTCGTTCACAGTTGCACCCCTCAGGGTTAAAAGGACTGTGGGACATCTCTTCAAACTACAATGGCATCCAGTGAACATATCAGTGCCAACGCTAGAAAATGAATACAAGTTATAAACATATGCATTAAGGAGAACTGAATGCATTTCCCAGTATACCAAGACTGCACAGTGGGCCAGTGATTTTCAGTATTTATTCCACAAATATTCATTCTTTTACTCTCATCTTCTACATGTTATATAGGGTATATATGCCTTTAAATACATTTTAAACTAGTTGTTTAATATTTAAGTTTTAAGTTTCCATTTTTTAGTTTCATTCAGCCTGCAGTCAGTAAAATTGTAAATCCCCAGAAAATCTAGGTGTAGAGACTGGTGTTTAAAAAGGTGACAGAACAGCATTAAAGCAGAAAGAGAGTAGAAAGAAGAGTTTTAAAAGTACAATACACAATGCATACTTTATAATGGTCTCCCTGAAGTCTTTATCTGAAATTCATATTAAAAATCAAACTTATAAGTTGATTCAGAGAGAATTTATGTGTAATTACTCCCGAGATAATATCTCGAGAATTTTTTTCTGCATTCTACCCTCTACAGTTGTAGCTCTCTTGCCTTTTCTGGAAATCGATGTCTGTGCTAAACATTTCAAATGTCTGCAGTTTCACCAGAACTAAAGCAGAGCCAAGACTACAACCAACAGAGGCATTAAAATCTCAGCCGCTGAATGTAGCTCCTTCTCCAACTTGAACTGAAAACCTTGCTTCCTATTTTCCCACCAAACCGTTCTGGGGTTTGTCTTCTGGAACAATTCTTTAGAATGTAAAGCTTACAGTTCTACGCCGCATATCTATTCGTGCTGGCCTTTGTCTTGTAAAACCATGGCCATGAAACCAGGCTGCAAAAAGGTCACACATAAAGAAACTGGCAGTGAGATTCATTGAAAGGACTGATAGCTGAGATCCAACGTTGAAGAAGGAGCTGAAAATTTGGCCCTTTCCACTATAAAACTACTCTTTATAAAAATATTTTTTAGTTATTTATAAATAACTAAAAAACCACCTTTTGTGCTAGACAATTTGTACCCAACAAGAAGGCAGACAGATTTAATACTAATACTGTATGTACTGTTGTTAAAGCTTTTATTGTTTATGCCTGGCGACCTCTTTCAACCATGACTTATTTCATCCATCACTCATGAGTTGTTTGTCTTCATGATGTTGGTCAAGCAGCCAAGATGGTGATGAGCCACCCAGCGGCAGCGTTAAGCCTCCTTTTTGTCGTTGTCTCAATGAGACTTGACACGTACACCAGCAAGCCAATTACGGCGATTTCACAGCTGGCTGCAGCTGTGCAACTGTGCCAGTCGGCTGCTTCCCAGCAGGACGTCCGTCTGCCTCTCGCGGTGGGAACTACTCGAGACCGCCTTGCGGCGCCGTCAATCTAACGCAGTTACCCAGTAGATTTTAGAAACTGTCTTCCACAATCATTTCCTGCCAGCTGTCTGCCCAGCATGCATTTTCTGACAATCTGCATTCCGACCAAAGCAGAGTATGTGCAGACGGCGGGACTGTAAGAAGACAACATCTCCGGTCCTAATCCGTAAAGTAACAGGCTTTTACCATCATGACTGCAGCCTTGCAGCTACCAGGATGGCCTTTCAGGGTCTAAGCACATTAAGCATAAAAGAACTGTTCTATGCCATAACACCAGGCATAACTCCTTTATTTATCAAAAGTATAAAAGAAGCGTCAAGTAATTTAACACTTAAAAGTATTCGAAAATGTCTGCCACAACCACAGTGCACCATACAGTTTCCTATTAATATTATTTTCAGTCAGTTTGTACTGTGGGTTTGTGCCAGTGGGCAGTATGTTTCTATAATTGAATCTTTGCAGTTTTGCATAACCCCTGCAGTACATCAGTGTCTTCAGAGAGCCACATGGTTACGGTCTTGTGACACTGACTGGTCATGTTTTCCGAAATACCCAAACACCGACAAAAGTGGCTGAGCTTTGTCTGGGTGATTCACTCACATTTGCCTGTATGTTATGACAGACTTTCTTCTCAGGAGCTGTGTGCAGGGCCAAAATAACTCGGTGCTTCAAAATTAGACAAAACAGCACAAATTTCACCAACTCAGACTCACGGAATCTTGTTTGTTAACAGCAGCTTCCCAAGTTGGTTGTACACTCTTCCTTACACTTTTAATAAACTAAGACACCCTGAACAACTCTATGTGCCTTCTTCTTCTGTCTTCTGTTTATCCACTAACTTAAGTGGAACATATCGCAGAAAGAGTGCGATCAGCTGAGTTTCAGAAGTTTTTCTTGTTCTGTACAGATTTGTGAAGAATGCCTATACATTCTTTAATGATTTTGGGGGCGGATGCTGATGAGAACCCTGCGATAAGCAGTTGTTGCCTGTGTCTCAGAGACGCATCTCATGCAGTCAAAGGCCCCATGAGACACGTTGCCATAAATCATTTAATACTTTGGACTTCAAAACAAAACCATTTAAAGGGATTTAAATGGGTTTGCGTAAAACATTTTCAATGTATTTAATGCATATTTGACACATTTTGTCGTTGCTGGTGCTATATTCAAAGCCCATTAAGAATTTAAAGCAAGGTATAGCAATACGAAACATTCATGAAAAAACAGTAAATCCAGTTTTCCAGCTAATGTACTGCGATGCTTGTAGCGTTTCTACAGTCATTAAAATAACAATGAATCACTGCAATCAGCTAAACATCTGAATATACTTGTTTCCGGTGCACACAAATCAATTTATGAATAATTGGTATGCAATTATTTGGCGGATGTATGTAATTTTTGAGGGAGCCAGATTCATTTTTCATTCAGAGTTCTCCTCTAAAAGCACTCAAACCTAAACAGCATGATGTCGATTAATAATTGTTCCATCTACAGCCATTATTAGACTCATTTGGATCCACGTTTTACAAATCACTAGAATGATCTAAATGACCTTTTCATTGTGCCTTCCTACGACTATACTATGGGCAATTAGTCATAAAATAAGAAATAAAAAAATCTGCTGAAGGAAAAATAGTTATAAAATAAACCGAGAACAGGTGTCTTTGAGGCTAAACACATGACTGGCTCACTGAACCATAGCACAACAACATCAGTGTAATATTTACAAAGTGAAAGAAAGGTCATTTCTGAGCGTCCTGTTATTTGGACTGTATGCAAAAGACTTCACACCATCATTTTAGTTATCTTAATTTTCTGCTATAACCATCATTTTTGCGGGAAACATCTCTGTCCTGGTGTTTTTGCCTGCTGACAGCTGTAGGTCACCCTCAGCAACCAAGCTCTGTGTCGTCTTATCGGCAGCAAAACTGCTTCACACGTTGACAGGCATCACAGGTCTCCCTGAGGTGTCAGAGAACGATGTTATAAAGTGTACTCATCACAGGCTGACAGTGAGGCATCGACCAAAGTTGTCATGTGTATGTTTTTCTAGTTCCACGCAGTCAATGAATAAGTACATCATTTAAAATAAAAAGATGGCGGTGGAGAAAAAGAAAGAAGAACATGCTTTTTCCATTCTTATCAAATTAAGCGCAAAGCTAAAATTCTCCCACCGTTCTCCTTGACCTCCTCTGCCATCATTTCAATTGAAAGGCATTGATTTTGGAGGTATTGACTTCAAGTCATTAAAATCATCCCCGGTGACATTGCGCCATGCCGTCTTTGCCCTGTTCCCTGACTTATCCCACGCAGTGAAACACACCCACACTAAATTCCACTGTGTGTTTGTGTGTCGCTTATAGTGCTTGTAAGTTTTTGGAAAACGACTAGAAGAACTGAAGACATCGGCTAGGAAACAAAGATGGAAGGACAGCTGTTTTCAGCAAAAAAAAAAAAAAAGTTTAAACCTAAATTGAAACCCGAAAAATAAAGTCCTTCCCTTATTGCATCGTGTTATTAAATAACAATGAATTCTCTGGGTAAAAAAGGTGCAATCTATCCGCAGTGTCTTTGGCTGATGTTTTTCTTCCTAAAAAAGATAGATTAAAATATAATAATAAAAATAATGACTTGTCCCAACTAATTATGTGCAACATTCAGCATCCAGTAGTTTCAGTCCGTATTTCCAGCAGAGTATTCAGCCTGAAGCACATGAAATAGCTCTTTCGACAGAATTGCTTCAACACCCAGCATCCACTTCTGTTTGTTGAAGCTGTCCCACAATCTGAATTTAGAGTAAAGAGGACCACATACAATTATTCAAAAATATGTGTAGGTAGATACTGTTGTTCTGCACAACAGCAGCCTCTCAACTCCGCAGAGGGGGCACAGGAGAACTACGCAAGTATTTTTGATCAATGGCAGCAATGAACAAACATTCTAACAGATAAGGCAGTAAAATGCTGCCAAAGAGGTGCTGCTTTCCTGGTGTGAAAATGTAACAGGTCGTTCAGATCAGTGGCGTAGTAAGAATCTTGGCAGTTTTCATTTGTAATATCAAAGGTCAAGCAGTTACAGTTATGCAATGCTTCTCATATTGGCTTCAGCCAATCTGAATAATTTGTCTACAAGGGCTTTTACGGCAGATACGGAAGGGTCTAACGGATGTTGACTAATGGGTTCTCTTTCTGCGCTGCGTTGAGGGAACCTGTCGGGAACGAGGTCGAGATTACCAAAGTAATAACCGACCATCTACACTGCAATTTCAAAGCGGGCGCTCAAAGCGGACTGCATTCAGCGGAGCGAAATTGCACCATCAAGGGTCACGCCTTGATTCTCCTCCTTCTCTTTCCTTTTTCACCCCCTAGGTGAGCAAAGAATTTTAGATGAAAATAGCGGAACATGAATAATGCAGCTGCTGCTGTCTGAGGTAAGCAAGTTACATTATTTAACACGTGAGTCTATATGAGAGGCATTTCGATGGTCTGTTAATCAGAAAATGACAGGCTCCTTTGTCGAACCATCTTGCTGAGCCCCCACCCCCGCCTCAGAGACAAGATAGCCGGATTCCAACAAGGGGGATCGAAATCCAGCCCCTCTTTCTGCAACTTACTAATTAGGATTGACATGATGCAGACAAATGGAGGCAGACCAGTGAAGTTAATACCCTCCACTTGTTATACCCCCACAGTAATGTATGGTTTGTTTGGCTCATTTTATGTTCAGTCTCGTGAAAAAAACTGCTGTGATCGTAGATCTTGCACCCAATCAGCATCTCGATGCCTAGGAGGCTTTATATCTAATGCCACTCACCAATGTTATGATGTTTCAGCAGTCTGCAGATACGTGCCTCTCTCTCCAGCTTCTGGTGATCTGAAAGAAATTATAAAAATGTTTTCTTTAAAGGTCAACTCATTGAGAACCTTGAGAAAAAGTAAATCACTGACAGTTCCGACCAAGGAGGTTTCAGTTATGAGGCTGAAGTAGGTAACAGTGGCTTTGAAATGAGAATTACAAATTCTCCAGGTTTTGCTAATTATTTAAACGTTCTCCTCTTTACCACCTAATGTGCAAGGCTGTCTAACTCACTATCCATGACAAGCATGAACGAGAACCAGTGTCCATAAAGTCCCACAGAATGGAAATTTACGTCCATTTGTTTCCAAACCTACATTTCAATGCCCACAGGCAGTGTGCTGCTGGCTTCTTCTGACCACCTCCTCCTCTCCCCAATTCATAAGATGAGCTCTACTCTCTCCTTCAGATTCTCAAGTAGCAAATGTCTGAGACAAACCCAGCTGTACAGTACAAAAATGAACCCTTACTTTGAGCAGACGTTTGCGCCAATTACTTGATGGCATCTCCATTCACCCGTCTTTGACTTATGAGTTTTGACATATACAGTACAAGGTAAATTATTTAATACCCTTTATCAAGTTACCGCCAAACATGAGGCTGATTTTTTACGTTTGGGAGTAACAAAGGTCAAAGTTTCAAAGTTTGCATCGGCAGTCACCTTACAAAGGAGTGCAGATCTGTGAAAGATGATGCCTCCTGGGTTTGATGTGCATGAGTACAAGTGTATACATATATACTTGAGTGTATAAACTTAGTGTATGAATGAGTTTGTGTAACAGTTTGACCGCAGAACAAGTGTTTGCAGTCTTTGGAGTTAAGTAAAGTTTGTTTTGAAAATGTACTGTGACACTCTGAGCCCGTTTTTCATTTTTTGTGAGTGACCTACAAGGACACTACAGTCACACCCAGTTCGCAGGAGGTGCCGCCACCCGTTGCTGTCTCCACACCTTCATTTAAGGTTGATTCTAGAGTGTGATCTTGTGATCTCATCTCAGTTTATTTAGGGTATGTATATAACTATTAGTAGTAGTAGTAGTTGTAGTAGTAGTTTTCATGAAAGGAAATGTCTGTTTTTTAATATAAATGTTATTTTTTGTCACTTTGATGGGTTTTTGGTGTTAGCAAATACGGGGGTGAGTTTTTGGGCACAGGAACACACAAAAAGTTTTCCTATTGGAATTAATGGTAATTATGTCTGTGAGTTACCGAATTTCACCTTACAAGCCGATTTCCAGGAATGCCTTACGCTCATAAACAGGGGGACACCTGTATTAAATTTATTTTATTTACCACTGGCAGTGTTCACATGGTTGCTGAGAGCAGTCAGAATTAGAGTTTGTCCAGATCCAGTGATTTTCCAATGCTGTGCAGTAATATTCTGTTATTGTTATAATGACCAGAGATGTTACAATAGAATAGCTGCTGCGTATCAGCGGTTTAAAATAGCATGAAGTGAATAGATATGGAGCTGCTGTTGTTTTGGATATTGGAAGCGTGACTTCTTTGCTAACACTACATATTTACCATAACTTCAGCAGTATTTTCAGGGCAATTTCCTTTCACTCCGATCATGGTAGTCTCCTTGTGTGTATATGTTGTCTTGATAAAATGGTTGTTTATGGAACCCTGTGAATGGAAGCAATGTACAGGAGGACCTGTTTAATCTTCCCCAGTGTTCCACAGCCAACAGACCTCATTCATCCCGCACTGGTCCTTAGCGCTACATCATAAAATAAATGGCTTCTTTAATCTCCTTCCAGTGTGCTCATGTCTTATTTTTCAAAAGAAATGGAAAACTGCAGGTAGATTACCCAAATCTAACTTTTGATAGCTATACAAGAAAAATGAGACCTGCAAAAACCTAATGATCTTGCTGTTTCAAAGGGAATAAATGAAAACAAGACAAATTGGATTTGAGGTGCAGCTGGGGGGGGGGGGAATAAAGCACTAGGAAAGGTGGGGGTGGGGTCACCACATTCTAGGTGAATAGGGTTGAAATGTTTACTACACTGTAATAAAAAATGAGTTAGAAGACTTTTCTGGTTGGCTCCCCCCTCCCCACCTCAACTATCCACCACAAGTGAAATTAATTGTGACATGAGGGCCCCAGGGTTTTATCTTAGAAGCAGATTATGTTACTATACTTCATCCAAATATATTCTACACACAATGTTGTGCAGTGCAAATGTCTGAAGACCAGACACTGTTAATGCTCTCATTCTCTTTTTCTAGTTCCAACCTGGTGAGTCCTTTTTAAGGGTATCGTGTTTCTTCATTACGATACTGAATTTGCTCAGTGGTCATTATTCCTCTTACTAATAAGCCATAAAAACTGTTTTCAACGGGGAGTTTTTCACTTCATCTGTCACTACTGCATTGTCAGTGCTAGAAATACCAATGGTAGAAAGATATGTGCTGGACTTTGGAAACTGGCGTTGCTAAGCAACACTGTGGAATGCACTTGGAACAGGAAAAAAGAGCACAAAGGGAAAGTCAAGTGGAGATGCTCTAATCCTAAAAAAAGCACCTTCACCTGGTTTCCAGAGGAAACCCACTGTTAGCAAAGCCAAAATAATGCAAAACTGGAACCAAAGGCAGTGATTATCCTTACTGAGTAATTTTTCCTCCATCATTCACAACAAACAATCCTGTTATGATACAGTACTACATGCGTGAATGTGACTGAGTGAGTGACTCAGTGGGTGAACAGGTGATTGTTACTTTTATTTCTTTCTTTGGGGACAATACATGCTTTTTATTACATTAACAATGTAGCGCAGGGGTGTAAATTGGCAGGATCAGTGGCAATTCTGGTTGCATTTATTATCCAGGATGTTTGTGATTTCAAGTCCCAGTCAAATGAATATTTGTTTTAAAAAAAGGTCAAATGTGATCTTTAAGATTCATGCTTGTATGGTATGACCACTGATGGAAAGGTTTCCACTCTTGGGTATGTTTATATCAAATACAAGGTGCTTCACAGATTGAACGATAAGTCAGTGACCTTGCAGTCCAATGATGTGTAATGATCTGTTGCACCACGACACTGACATTCGGCTAAAGAGAGGAATTCCTTCGCTTAATCAACATGCCAAAAATGAGAAACAACTTCTGTCACTGACACAGAGCAGATGGGTTAGCCAGGACCATGGACTGAGGCTGTTTTCACCATCTCTTTCCTCACATCAGCAAGCATTAGTGCTTTTCAAATCAAATATAAGACTTGGGAAAAGCTTTTTTTTTTACTTTTTAAGTAGTTGTGGATGAATCTCAGTTGTTAAAAAACAGTGATATTGGCATTAGTTTTAAACTCTAATTCATTCACTTCTCAAAGCTGAGATTTAATCTGTTACAAGGGCACTATGAGATGTAAATAGCTGCCTGCAAACAGTCTAATCCGTCATGGCTCACAAACTGACTCTTCTCTCATCACGTACCTGCATTACTCTCACTGAAGACATCGAACAGTGGACAGAAAGGGGCAGGAGAGGGATGTCATTCTCGCTTGGCTTGGTGTTTGAATGAGGGGTTCTTGGCAAGCCAAAAACACTAGGGTCTGTAGGGGTTTCTTTTGAGTGGGTGTCACAGAGATGCAACTTGTCATCTCATCAATGGGGAGATGGCATATCATGTCAGAATGCCTGCTGACCCAGAGGGTGAGTTTGTTAGAAGCCTTGACTGATCATCCCTGGAAGCATCAGTGAGCAGGTGTCTCTCTAAATGGATACATGGGAGTCCTACAGTCAGAGCCAAGCCTGGAAATGGCAGCGACGGGCAGCAGGGAAAGCACTTCACCTGTAGTGGTCGCTAACTATTGTTGTACCCCTGAGCGAAAATGAATTGCTTTCATCAGTATCTGACTATAAAAATGAACATGCGTAAGAAGCATGCTTTGCAGGTGTTGTTTACTAAGCAAACTTAAATCATGAAATGATTTCACCAAGTAAAACAACAGGCAGAAAAAATGCAACGTGAAAAAATACAGCACGTTGTGTCAGAGTCCTGGAGTTGCAATGTCCCCCAGGAACCCTAAGCACATTTTTTTAAAATTTCCTCCTCTAATGCTCACACCTGCTCTTTATTCCTTTTTCTAAGTTCAAAGGTCAGATAAGACCACATGAGGATTTAGACCTGTGGACTGGAGGGTTGATAATGTTCCTGCTTTTGTGTACTGACTGACAAGGAGCCTCCAGTTCCTTCTGTACATGCAGTTAATGTCTCCAATGGGAATTTGTTATCAGCTCACTCTGTTGGCTTTGCCTTACTCCTTATCAGGTTCTCCAAGATGCAGGGACATTGTGGTGGGACCTCAGGCCAAGAGGAAGAATTAAATTTACCTGTGTCAAATCCAGCTGTTTTGGGCATCTTGCTAATGGCAGTCATACTCAAATAAAGAGATAAAAGTCATTGTAAAACCAGGTAAAACCAATTGCTTTTTAGATATTTGTATGGAATCCTACTGAAATATTTCTCAGTTCTCAGATGCTTTTATGTTTAGTTGCAGTTACCCCTGAACACCCCTGTTGGACTGGATATAGCCTCACAGTTGTATAATGCATTCTGTACCAGCTGCGCTCCTCCTTATGTTTGGTTCAGATCACCTCATCACTGTGTCCCTACTGTTACAGAATGCCCCAGAAACAATGCACATCCCACCAGATGGAAAGCAACCTGGACACTTCTGTTCATCCCTGTCTACCTGTGCGTGGCGAATGTGAACCCTCCTTCCCAAATTGCCCACCTCAGCTAATCCACCTGCTACAGACAAGCTACATTTGACAGCATTCCCTGCCCTCTGACTTGAAAACAGGAGATCTGTCTGTTGACCTGAAACAGATCATGCAGTGGTCATTGCACTGGGCATGCAGTGCTGCACAACTGCAGGTACTAACTGTGATCCATTACTGGCAGTTGCATCTGTAAAGACAGGTCTTTCACACTGATAAAGAGCCTTTATAAAAAAATCTTTCTAATCTCATTTTATACACAGTCCAGTCAGAACAATAGGCATTTAACAGTCTTACTTGTTGCAGACCATGAGATTTAATATTCTGTTACATTTATATGTTGAATCACAACACTGATTCAGTAGTTTGGGCCAGAGTATTGAGTGCAGATGGCTGTGTCTTGGGGTCTTACTTTTTGTTCATTTGTCATTATTTTTTTTTTTTGCTGTTAAACGTTACTGTCCCTTTGTCATTAAAGAATTTGAATAAATGTCTTATAGCTGTAGTCTTTTTTTAAAAGTCCATATTTGTCCACAATGTACACATCTGTGGCGTGTTACCATGGCAACAATCAGCCAACTCGCCATCTAATTAACATCTTCATCATGAAAATTACTGACATTTTAAGTAATAGCTGGTAATAACTGTTACCCCTTCTGACACATTTGTGGGAAAAAAACATAATTATTTGCCTCCTTTGTGTCATCTCAATTCTGAGTGAGAATTTTTATTTGTAATCCTGGCTGAAAGCATTTGATGTTCAGCAAGGCGCATTTGATGAATCACCTCTAATTTAAACCAAAGGCAGGAAAAAAAATTGCCGTAGCACTCTAATATCCAGTAATCCAATTATTAACCAAAAGAAAGTGTTTTGGCTGGTCAGAGTTTGTTGTGAAGTCGCAAAAGTACCTGTCAGCATTGGGATTAATCGCCTGAGTGAGAAATGCTCTAGTCCTTGTAGACTCAAAGGTTAGAGGAAGGTTTCACAGAGCATCTTTCTTTCGCCAGTCTTTCTGCTTGTGATGTCCATTGCGAGCAAAGCCCCATACACAATGCACGCATTCATAGTCAAAAGTTTGAGCACGCCTGCTGGAAGCATGTCTTCCCTGCTCTTCTGCACTACTTCACAGAGATATATGACCTTCGCTTTGCTTTCGGTATTTTGACTAGTTCAGGTTCCCTGTGTGCACTTTTGACACAGGCACACACTCACAGACAGTGGACGTTTGATCTGTTTTAGAGACTTGCACCAAAGTGTCAATCATGTAAAATAAGATTTCTTCAGTAACAGTCAGGACAAAAAGATCCAAGTCCAGTCCACCTTGCTAGAACCAGACCAGGTGTGAGGTTCCACTGTACCTCTGCCACCCTGAAATGGCTGTATTGTGAGTCACAGCACAGCAGGTTAACAGGGAATGAGGAAAGACTGTGATCTCCCTCCACAGGCATCAAAGCTGTTATTTATCCTGACAAGAGCATTTGCACAGAATATCAATCAACTGCCATAACACCCCCCGCCCCACCAGCACTGCCAACCCTTTCCAAGCACACAAACATATCTTTTTATTTCTAGAAGCCTACAGCAGGTGAAGATCTCACCAAAATGATTTCATTAACATTTTTATTTCATTTTCCTGAAATGGACCCAGCACTATCCCTTGAGGGCTGCTGTTTGGCAGAAAATATGTTCCAGCTTGTCAGGCCCTCTGGACAATAACATTACATCAAAATATTTTTTTTTCTGACAAGGTGCAACTGACTGCACTGCACTCTTATCTCGTGACCTTTATTTTGTGAGGTGTATCCTTCAGAGTTTGGCAACTAAAAGAAGTAGAAAAATATATTTTTTTAAGCTTTCAGCGGAAAAGTTAAGCCTTTACTCAGGACACCTGGTCTTCCCTTTCTTCCTTTACCCCTCATAGAATATGATAGAAAACCAAACCTCTTTTGAGGATTTTTAGTCAGTAACAATGTACGTGAAGGGACCTTCTGACCTGGCTGGTGCTCCGGTTCCAGCCATCCCCGGAAGAGGTGGATGAGGAAAATCCCATGTTGTATGATAGTAAAAATGACTGTTTACATCCCTAAAGCACCTTATACCAAAGATTTAAAGCCCAATGGAAACCCATTTACCTTCTGAAAAGGAAGAAATGTCATTTAACAAAGAGGATATTGATATTTGTTCTTGCCTTTAAAGACTTTTAAAGTTTTTTAGCTTCACATAACCGGACAAAACCTGTCAAGGAGTCAATGTGAAGAGGAGTACATTTTGTAGATACATGGTGACTGAGTGAAGATACACGGCACCAGTCCAGCCTGCATATCACCATGTCTGCCCACAGAGTCATCTGAACAGCTATTATTCTGATTATGGTTCAGGTTTGAGTCTTTCAAGCGTGGAAATGACAGGATGAAACCATTGCAGTGGGGCGGCAGACATGCAGACAGCAGCCGTTTGTAAGCCAGCAGCACAATGCTGTCAAGCAGCCTGCGGACACATCTGGCCTCCAACAAACCATTGTTTCCGAAAGGAGAAAGACACATTCACGCCTTCTCTGAATGTGCCACAGCTAAAGAGACAGCCTCTTTTTTGGAGGTACGAGGAGATGTGCGGTGGTGCCCAGTGGTGTTTCCGTTTTGTGTTTTCAGTTACAGTACAATGGATAATTGGAGCAGCTTGCCGCCTCTCAAGCATTGATGCTGGAAAAAAAAATCTGTGCCTCTTAAGCGCAATGAAAATATGTGTGACATTTGCTTAATTTTGAGTTGAACGCTCATGCAATGCAGGTGGGTTGTTTTATTTTCCAAGTGTGTTATTTTTTGATGGAGATGGTGCAGTGTTTGGGTGCACAGTTCTACTCTTGTGTCCTCCAAGGGAGAACAGTTGCGCAGACAGCAGCTCCAGGGTTTGAAGAACAAAAAAACTAAATGCACCCCCCCCAAATGTAATGCTTCTGTCCATCCTGATGGTGTCCACCCACCATTCCACCTTCCATCTATACCCCCTCTCTCTTTCTGCTTCTGCCTTTATGATGTCCTTGCAGGTAAGGCTGCACTGAAGAGGTCAGGAAGGTTCCCACCACACTATCTGTTTGAACAAAAGTAGCTGTCTGCCCCCGACACCCCTGACCCCTTTCCACACCCCCGTGTCCCCTCCTGTGAGTCAGCAAGCCTACAACACACACTCCAACAACACTCAACTGTCCACTCCTGAGAGAAACAATACAGCACTGCCCACAAGTGTCATCCATTTACTGAAATGTGTCCTTCCACTCTTGTATGCTTATTACTTAAAGTTACATTATTCACTGAAAAATAAAATACTCAGGTCAAATGTACAATGTTCAACTGCGGTTCTTCAAAATTTATCTAATGCTGCTAGATATTCATATTATTTTCAGTATTTTGTTTAACACATCAGGTAATGAGCAAGGGCTCTTCACCAGTGATCTGTTTTTAGCAGATGCTTTTCTCCAGTGTGACTTATATTATAAGGGACTAACAATTACTTACCCATTTAAAGAGCTTGGATATTTAGTCTGTCTAGTTTAGGTTAAGTACCTCACTCAAAGATACTTCAGCCGGACGTGGGATTCAAACACGCAACGTCTAAGTCCAAAGACAGCAACACTAACTGTGATGCTACCTACTGCTTCAACACAAAAAAAAAGCATTTTAAAATGCAATTGAAGAAAAGACAACAGCCAGTAATGGCCTATGCTAATGCCTTGCCTTGTTTGATATCAAATGCATATAAAGAGAAGGCCAGAGATTTGGGGACTGTCCGTGTAATCGATCTGTCGTGTTGGCCATGCCTTCCAGTGTCTCATTTTATCACGTCTGCTGTGGATGTACTCAGAGCAAAACAGGTTGTTGCAGTTCAGGGTGGCATGGTGGTAAACAACAGGCATTGATGGCTCATCCAAACCCTGCAGTCTGCATCCCTCAAGGTTGCATGTCTACAGGCATCTGTCTGCCTTCCCACCCCTCACCCGCAGTCCTACACACGAAGGGGGAGAAACCGAGAGCTGCCGGTTCCTCTCCATCACCCCCAGGGTGAAGCCAGCCATGACGTGCGGCTGCCAGTCAAAATAATTGTTCAGCTAATGAGGGAACCTTGAGTCCAAACCAACTGTGAGGCAACTGACTTTCACTGCCTTTCCCACCTTTTCTCTCATTTAAGGGTGTCACTGGTGACGTTCAGAAGAGCTGCACCATTATCCTCCACCCGGGAAACAAAGATACAAGGGCTAGGTCATATTTTAAGAGGAAGACTCTTTTAAGTTGCAATGTTCAGGTAGAATTTAAAATCTATCTCCTGTCCATTTGTGAAATCATTTTTCAGTGATGTAAAAACTTTCCCAAGAGTTATTGTTCCAAAACAACCACGCAATGAAAGCCATGTTGTAAATTGTTCTAAGTTTTAAGCTGCCAAGGAGTAGAGGACAGTCTGACAGACAGCCCATACTAGACACAGTAACAGCATCAAGCAGCACGTACAGCAAGTAACATTCTCTCAACATAGATTTTGTTTGCTTTATATCTGTCTGACAAAAACCAACGTATTACAGTAAAATATTTGTTCAAAATACTGATTCTGCCTTCATAAAAACGTGTTCATTTTGATTTAATGCAAATTTTTAGTATCTCTACTAAAACAGGTAGATAAGAAGTCAGATAAGAAGAGAGCAAAATTCTGAAGAAAATGTGTAAACCTGCAGCTACTGTATGCCAGTTTGGAACTTTCGCTACTTTCGCCAGTTTTATGAGTGTTATCTTCATCTGGATATATCAACATGCATGGCCAGTCAATGGGGTGATTAATTCTCCATCTTTTTTACTTTCTGGATAAGTGTCTTAAAAGGCTTCTAGTCTTTTAAACCTGTATATGTGAGTGTGATGATGTCCTGATTAATGCTGTTTACATATGCCTAATTCTAAAGTGCTTATAATGAATAAATTCTACATTTTCTAGTTATGCACAGTGTGATTTAACTGTATTTCCATTAAAAAGCAAAAAAAAAGAAGTGAAGCAAAGTCTGTTAGATCACAGATCACATGAAGCTCACTTCCCATGTAGCACACTAGAGGTTCCAGCACACCAGAAGTGAGTGTTAACAAAGAAGAGTACTGGCATTTGCATCCCCCACCATGACAGTGGCTCCTGCGGGGGCGACACATGCCCACTCACTCACCTCCCTCCCCATATCCCACCCACCCCTGACGGATGGACAGCGGGCTTGCAAATGCTCCACCGTCTCACTGGTGAACCCTGGGCACTCTGGGGGTGGCTGGAGCCTTTTTTTTTCCACACCCACCATGAGTCAAGCTTTACAGTGACGGTGTGTCAGTGATGTGTCGAATAACCCAGAACATTTCGATTCCCACAAGGAGTTATCTCCTTGCATCTCAGTGTCCTCTGCTTCGGTTAACGTTACCTCACCCCTTGGAAAATCTAACCTTTCAACTTTTGCTAAAATACATGAATATTGCGCATATATTCAGCTTCTGCATGATTAGGTTTTTCTGTTTCAGTTTCTTATGGTATTAAGAACCAAGAATCATTATTGCCAAACACCCTTATGCAACAGGTATACAAGAGAGCACAAGATGAACATCTTCTGGTCCGCGATGCACAGAACAGAGGAAGAAGTCAAGAGAATGGCAAACATTTAAAGAATGACAGTAAAAAGACAAAACAGTATAGATAAATTAAGGTTTAAAAAAGTGCAGCGGTAACATAATAAAATAAATAGATAAATACAAAATGAACAAGTGCACATACATGTACACGCATGCACATATGCAGCACACATGTATGCACACACAGACACGCATAACCATTGCAAAACAAGATTTCTCAGTCAGTTCCTGCAGCTGTTTAAGACAGCCACTTAGTTTGCGTCTTTTACCCTATATGCAGTATGTTGTAGCTGCAGCTGTCACATGAGATGATGTGTAAAACATACAAAATGACCGAGGAGGAAACAGTTAAACAGAACAGGGTCTAAGTGCATATAATCCACCATTAACTCCATCTGTGTGAGGTGATCATTCATTGCACCGGTGAATAAATAAACTCAGTGTGGCAAATTAAGTTTGTTTTCTTTAATCTATCAAAGTCTCCCGCAACACATACCTCTCATCACTCACAGCCGACTGCCTGAAATACACCTCTAAACATAATCAAAACGAAACATATACCAATATTTAATTCCTATCCTGAGCCACTCTGGCCCATAATAGCATATTGATAGCTGAGGAAGGAACATACTTTGAGATTCTGTTAGAATTATAATCACATAGACGAGAATTAAGCAGCTAAACATAAGCGTTACGCTCGTGGTTAATAAGACCAGGTCCAGAGATATTTTCATCATCATTCATACGTGCATAATATTAATAAACTTTGCAGTCTCGATTAGATCGTTCAGATCCGATTGCCAGTAATAAACCTGCTTTCGAAATACTTTCTGTTAGCATCGTAATTTAAATTATTTGGATGAGAAATGAACAAAGCAAATAAAAAAATGAACTTTAAGCCAATGGCTAATAAGAGCACACGAAAGAATTTCCGAGCATCAGTTATATAATATTTGAGCACTATATTATTGATGAACTTTGCACTTTTGATTATGTCAGTGTTGTGATCGAGGAATGGTTCTTCATATGCACTTCGTGAAACAGCTATCCATGTATCCATCCATCCATAATCATTAACCACTTTATCCTAGTCAGGAGCTTATCGTAGAAGAATTGGTCACCAGGCTAAATTCATACAACATCAAGAAAATAAGTGGTTCACTAACCAGTCCTCACATTTAAAAAGAAATCAGGCCAAGGTGTCTTTCATAAGAAGTATTTGGTATTCGCAGTAGCAGCCGTAAGAGCAGTTACATAACAAACGCGTTTGCATGTTTCATGGTCAACATCCTGGTTTCTACTTTGTGTTCCTTTCTACATTTGGTTCTGTAACTCCCCCACGTGTCCTTATATTGCTCTCAGGGGCAGCGGTGCAGTGAATTACCTCCACACGTGCACAGCATGGTTTCATTTTCCCCCCAGCCAGCAACCCCGCCCCCCACGGTCCACCATCACGGCTCCTCTGTGTCCCCTCAGCTGTATTCTGTAGCCTCCACAGCACAGAAATTCATTACACCCCCGGGGGGAAATGAGTGCCCCCACCTCACCCACGCCACCCCCGTTCTCTCCTGTAACAGCTTGCCCTTTCATCACACTTACAGCAGTAATTCACACACAATCTAAACAATCTGAAGATGATGCAAAAACAGTCCCAGAACCCTTTTTTATGTCTTTTTTGTTTGTATCTCTTTGCTGAAGGAAAACACGAAATCTCTGACTGCATTTCTAATTCATCACATGTGCTCCATTCACAAAAAATTTAAGATGAAAAATTTCAATGTCCACAGTCAGTTTTTTCATTTATTTCAGGAATACAGAGGCTATGTAACATATGAAATGGTAGTTTCCAGATGAAGATTTTGCCTGCAATTCGTATTGCCTTGCTGTATATCTGCATATTCAAGTCATATATAAGAATAAATCAAATAAACGTTTCTTCCATACTAAGTTCGATGTAGTCAATTGACTGTTGATATATTTCTTATCTATAATTTCAATGTATGACAAAACACATATATTACACATGAATAATGTGCCTAGCAACGGAATGTAGGAGGTGTTCACAGCTGATATCTCTAAAATACCTTTGGGCCGGTTCCACTCTCACTGCATTTCATTATAGTGCAAAAATAAGAGGAAAAATCGAAAATCTTACTTCTGTTTTGTTTTCGTTGCTACTTAATCAAAAATTGTTTTGCCACTTAATTTTTAAGCAGTCAGCTTGTTGAATGCAGTGTCTCAAGCCAGCGAAAACGCATATTAGCAAAAGCTGTGAAACATTTACACCATTTCTGCATATAGAACATGCTCACTTATTTAAATATGGGTTCTTGAGCTAGTCAGAGATCCACTCATATTAAATGATTTATAAAGCGGTCACAAGCACAAAGCTGACATGCTGACGGTTGCTTAGCCATACAAAGCATATAATGTTGTGCTTTGAAATTACTTTAAGTCCCTGGCTTAAAGTGGAGGTACTGAGACTTGATCCAGCATCCATCAAGTTACAATTCCATTCCCAACAGGTTATGGAAATGGGCTTCTCCTCCTCTTGCAGGAGGAGACAACACCAGGCCTTCACCACAGGAATGCAAAAGCAACAAACAACAAGTTTAAAAATTCATGAAGCCTGTCAAAGTGGGCCATGGTGAAGTACTGCCTGTTTTTTACCAGTCTGAAACATTACTGTTGTTTTCAAGGTCAGCATGAATGATGTCAGAATGTTGTAAGTGTGTGACATTAAGTGGAATGGCCTCAGGGATTCTGAATTTCCTCTGTTTAGCTGTCTCGTGTGTCTTCTGCATGTTTCCGAACACGCTGAAAAGAAAGGGGACTGGCTGCCCGCTCTAATACTGACTTCATGTCAGTGTATTTATACACAGCGCCTTTCTCAACATGTCAGCCTTGCATAAGATCCAGCAAGAACACCTGAAATTATTACAGCTGGCCATAAAGGGAGACATGGACAGAAAATAAATTGAAAACATATAATTTTCAAAAAGGAAAAAAGCAAAGGTAATGGAGGAGAGGAAAACAAAACTCTTCTGGGGTCCACAAACAGCTGGTTGCCCGACTTCTAACCTGATTTTTTTATTTGTTAGTTTTCATAAAGGTTTAATGTCAAAAATTCTGAAATTAACCTACAGGTATAAATAATACATGCAGGAAAAAGGAGTTGTTACTTTGTCAGTGACGTAAGAATGGCAGCAGGTCCTGAAAAAAAAATGGTCGTATCGATTTCAGCACTGAGCCCAAGCTCAGCTCAGGATTTTACCTCACGTGATAATTACTGTTAAATTCTTCTGACGCTCCTGAGACCTCTAGAGATTCCTGAGACTCCAAGACAAACAAAAGCACTCAGCAAAGGATTTTTTTTCCTTCTGCCACTGAGGTATACATAGGTTTGCTTTTCAGATGCAAGAACAAGAGCTAAGAGCAGGCTGTATGTTTATTCCACGTATTTAAGCTCAGAATGGAACTGACCTCACAGGTTCAGCCGTACTGAAATGCAGTTCTCACATTAAAAAAACCTCTCGCAGAAACCCGACTCAACAGGATTTCCTGACATCGGCTTCTCGAAGCAACACCTTCCACATGAAGCAGGGGTCAGTCACTTAGCAACGCCATATTGCTGGATTGAGCACAGCATACAGCTAGAAGACCTACTGTGCTACATATATATAAAAAAAGAAATGACTTTGTGATGTTGCAAAACAACAGCATAATCATTTTTTTCCCAAAGAATTCACTGTATCTGCCGTTTACAGGCTTTTTGAGAGGCTTTTGACCAGCTTCTGACAGCCTGCAATTTCCTATGCTAGGGTGGACCTTGCGCCATTCTGCTTCGCCCCTGGGGGAGGGGTTCCTGGGGGCAGCCTGGGCAGCGAAAGCCGAGTGCTCCATCTGTTCTCTGATAACCGACTGTAGAGAGCCCTCGCCTGCCCACAACAACCAAACATGTACAGAAGCCCTGTGGGGGCAGGGTGTGAATGTAGGCAGAAAAGGGGATTTTCTCACTGGCCTCGCAGCTGATACCATAGTCATGATGGGAATAGCAATAAGCTAGTTTGTCTTGTGTCCCAGCTGGGCTTTGTTTTATTAGCTACTCTGGTCATTTCTTCTACTGCACAAGGTCGGTGACGTCACGAAAGTCGACATACTTTTGAATTTCTTTACCGTAATAATTAAGAATCACAACAGAACACCTTCAGATTGTAACTCCTGTGCCTATAGACAAAATATTCAGCAGGAGTTTGACAACCCAGACAAATACCTGACACCGGCAGCCACACGTCACAGAAAGTAGTGGCGGTGAAACAGTAGGAACAAATGTAGGTTCATTACGAGAAAGCGCTCACCCCTGGTGGACAGCTTCTTGGTGTTGATGATCTTGGCAGCATATTCCTGGCCCGACAACACTTTCACACACCTGCGGACGACTGAGAAGGCTCCCCTGAGGAAGAAATGGAAGAGGTAGAGAGAGGTGGGCCATGAGATAGTAGAATCCCTCGGGCAAATAATCAGACAGGACTAAAGACCACTACACATCTAGCAGTCTGCAAAAGCGGTGGCCCACAATGAAATGGGAAATTTTTTTACATCAAAGCTCACCCTTTGGGACTTTTTGTCACATCAGCTTTTGTTTTAGTCTCAAAACTTTTCAAACGCCCCCTGAAAGCGTGTTGAGCGCTTTGCCGCGATCGAGCGTAACGTTAACTTCTTGTGACATATCAAAACGTCCACTGCCCTGGTTTGTTCTTTTTTCCCCACCGCACGCTTTCTGGAGAAAGCTCATTCGCATCCCCAAGTGCCAAGGGAACGATACGGTCCAGCGGCACTTCCTGCAGCGTGTGTTCAGATGAGCAGCCCGAATGTGGGGCAAAGCACTGACAGGACACCACCACAGAGGATAAGGACCATGTATATTTTAGCAAATGGTGGAGGACATGGAGGTTAACGCAAGTACTGGGCATAAATCTGGTGCGACCTTGAGAAAAGTGATGGAAATAGTTTGCCTGGAAAATAAAGGCAGGGTTGTTATAATGATGCTTTTGTGCACCTAATTTTACTAAAGGGCAAATATATCGTTCAGATATCGTGGTCTCCATTCACTCAGTGATCCTGAGGTATACAGAACAGTCAGTGCTCTTATGGTTTTTAAATTTATGATTAAATTAGATCATAAAGTCATTATGAGTAAAAGAAATACTATTGAATTCATTTTCTGAATTCCTGTTGGTGACAAATAGGTGGCTGTTATAAAAAGGATGCAAGCACTGTCAATATTCTTATTAAGAGATTTGGAGTAATATTGAGTTGTGAAAAGTGCTTTCTTACATTTTTTAACACGTTCAGTCCACGCTGTGCGATATATGTGCAGTTTAGTGGTGCTCTTCTTACATTCTTGTTTGTAACATTTTAACCTAAGAATGTGTGTAGACTTATTGAACCAGAGTGAACTCCTTATACCTCTAATTTGTTTTGTTTGTTAAACAAAAGTGTGTTTAACAGGCAAAAAACAAAAGTGTGTTTAACGGGCAAACTATAGTGAACATCAGCTGATCGATGTCTTTTCCTTACAAAATTTGGTTTCCTGACAAACTCGGTAAATTTCCACATTGCCAAGTTTACTGGGGGTTCCCACAGCACTCCTTGACTATGGCAGCAATGGAAGTATTTGCAGTCGTGAGGTCTGGAGGTTGTGGGGGTCAAGTTGAGGGAGGTTGATCTGATGTCTGGAGTTACAGGAAGACAAAAAAGTATGAAACAGGCGCAAACATGAGAACAAAAATGCCAAAATACCAAAGGGGGAAAGAACGAGCCCACCACAGAAGTGAAAACACCAACGTTTGCATTTTATTTTGCTGCTAATTCTGGAATGCAACACCCAGCACAATTCGCAGTGCTGCGGGTAAGAGGAGGATGGCAGCCAAATGAAAGCTCATATTTACATATTCAATTGCAGCCTAATAGCTTACTGTTAGTGGCACTGCACTTGATGTGAGGACACAACAATACACGAGTGTTTATGAGTGTTTTGCATTCATGCAGGGGCTACGTCTGACTAGTTGCCTTGGATGTGCTGTTTTGGCCCTTCACCTGTGTCCTGGTGAAGAAAGACAGGGTTACTGAGTTTATTTGCTCAGGCCATAGTTCGCCTTCATTCTTGGCTCTGGTTCTAAAACAGCTGGCCAAGGTGCAACAGTCCCCCAGCTGTGTGAATGGCCCACAGCATCACAGCTGCCAAGACGGAGCGATACGGTCTGACCATACGTTTCCTCAGCGGCTCTCATTTACACCGCTCTCTGCTTGCATAAGCAGTTGCTGAATTGACTTCAAGTTGACTACAGGCCACCCCCTTAGCTCCCTCCAGAGCACTCACGTACAAAACACCGACATATTCTCCAAATACAGCTTTCTGAATTATTCTGGCTGGTGTTCTGAGTGCTCGATCCCTGGAGTCTTTTGCAAACTGGGACAGCAGGGAGCTGGGTGAGAGAGGAAAGGCTATTTCTTTCTCTTCGTCTTTTGTCCTTTGGTCTCTTTTTCTTAGGGACATCAGCTATAGATCCTTTGGTTTGGTTTGGTTCTGCAGTAACAGAAGCAGCCCTTGGAGGAACCAAATGGCAGATTGAATGACCTGGCCAGACAATCCTAGAGACCAGATAATTATGGCAAACACAGTTAAAAGAGACTCATCTGGCTCGGCTCGCTGGCACGTCATGGTAATCCTCTAGCTCCGAGGTGGCTTCTTCATTGATTTAACAGATTTTGTGGCAGTGAAATTACGGACCGCGGTTTGTGGTGGTCGTAATGACTCCTTGTCAATGGCGAGGACAGTTCATCGCTTAAGCTGCCCTGCCCCTCAATACAAAGAAAAAAAAATACCAAAAAAGGAAGTGGAGGAGCGAGAACAAAGACAGGGCACACATCCTTAAATCAGTCCTGCAAAGTCAATAACACTCACACCATTTCACACTGAAGGAATTCATAGAGTTTTCATTGAGAACCTCAGACACTGTTAAGTCGTCTCAAATAAGTAATATGTCTGCGTTTCTTCATCCAGCATTTTTATGATCATTCACATAAAAATGAGAAGTAAAGAAATGAATGGAGGCACCAGTGAGAGCAATACGTAGCATCTTGGAGGATGCTGGGTTATGAAATGTTTCAGCTGAAGTGTATTTGTTCGCCAACACAAAAATCAAATTACATAAGCAGTTTCTTGCTGTCTGGCGTGGGCCGTGAGGGAGCGAGTGGGAGTCATTGCTGGGAAGGTGGAGCCAGTCGCAATCTGGAGGTGTTTGCATCTCCTCGGCTGTGGACTCTCTTCCGTTATTGTGTGGGCAGAGGAGTGGGAACAGGCCTAAATTAAGTGGGCTTATTGGCCATTACTGAGATTTACTGGGGGCTACAGCCCACACGAGGCAGCCTGTTCGTCGGCAGGGAAATCCATCTTCATCAACACACTCTGAGACCCACGATGCTGCAAACACACGTATACAAACATACACTCACACATGCACACAGTCAGCAGATACAGTAGAGAATGCAGAATACTTTCCAAGACACACAGAACCACATTTGCCATGCTACCCATTTGACAGTTTCATTTTTGTTCAACTTTTATGTATTTGCGTAGAACGGGATATTGAACAACTGCAATAAGAGGTAAACTAACAAGGAATGACAAAAATAATATGTGAGGTTTGTCTAATAGTAGTTCATATAAGTATTAGCATAGTGGGGTGTTTACCTCTTTACCTAAAAGTATGGTCCCTTATGGCATTAACAGATCACCCTGGTAAATTTGCACAACTTGATTTGCAAAGGACTTATTAAGCGATTATGAACTAAGTTTATTTAGAGTAGTACTTGGTCAGTTATATTTTTTTTAACTGATGCTTTTCTCGAAAACAGCCTTCAGTGTTATGTACCATAACATGCAATGCCATCTTCCAATTTCCACTGCAAATTGTGCTGGGTGTTGCATTCCAGAATTTGGAATAAAATAAAATGTAAACACTGGTGTTTTCATTTCTGTGTTAGGCTCATTCTTTCCCCTTTTGGTACTGTGGCAATGACTTGTACAACTGGGAAATTTTACTGCAGCAATTTCAGTGCAAGTGCCTTGTTCAAGGGTACGGCAGCAGGGGGTCGGCTTTAAACCACCGCGCCGCCTGCTGCCTCTTGTTATCCCTGTAAGTCGATACCTCTTATTTCCTCATTGAAACGGAAGTTGTCTGTGTCACCCGCAGCCTCTTTGCTAACCACTGAACAAACGCTTTCTTTCTTTTTTCTCAAAAGAGAAAAGGGTGGCTCGTCTGCCACCCTTCAGAAGGGTCCTGCTGTCATCATGCTAACACAGCACTTCATTCACAACCATCTTAATTTCTAACCACAATCTTACTAACTTCGTCCCCACAGTCCCTCCTCCGCCCCCCTTTCAAGACACATGCTGTACAGCCTGCCAGAACAAAGAGCTTATCTCACACAATTAGTCATGCTTACCTTCCACAGTTAAGCGGCTACTGCTTCTCCTTTCTCTTCAAGTTCTGCTTCATGCTCACTGACAAGATGAAATAAGTGAATGAAGGAAACTTACTTGCCCAGTTCTTCAAAGAGCTGGTATTCATCAGTGAAGCGGGTGCATGTGATGGTGGCCATTCTGGGAGGGGGGTTCAGTGTGGAGTCTTGGCAGATGTTTGCTTTTGTTTGCGCTGCGGTCTGTGGAAGATGTAGATGTGGATTGTGGGAGCCAGGCTCGGAGCAGAGCTTCTAAATCACTTTTCCAATCTCCAGAGCAAAAAGAAAGGGGGACGGGTGGGTTGTTTGGTGATTGACGGGTCTCGGATCCGCCCATCTGCCTCCTTCCCCTCCAATCCCAGCGCTGCCACGGTCTTTAATACACAGCCCCGTTGTCATGGCAACTGCATCCCCCTCCACACACTTGTTCGACACAGTATGGCATGCTGGCGCACATACGCAAGTGTACATACGTGCGCAGTGAAACAGAACTGGGCTACGCACACTCACCTAAGCACAAGAAACTACAGCAGATCACTGTATGGGGCATTTTACTTTATAAAATATATACATGTATGATATCCGGCTTCTTACAAATGCCTAATGGTTATGAAGTTTTGATCTGACATAGTGATGTTATCTACAACAAAACTGACATCTTATAGCTTTTCATCACTATTAAAAATACAAAAATTTGGTCTCTGTATTCAGGCCACTTTGATATTTTGTTTCTGTCACACATTTTTTTCAGCTAATAATCTCTCCACAGTTGTACATTTTATTCTTGAGAGATTTCCTGTTATCCGAACACCGGGTAGTCCATTTCTAAGACAGAACTGCCTAAGCCTTCAAAACAATTGCACAACTCACATGGCTCTCATCATCTGTGCACCTCTTGGGGGTCTCTGCGGCAAATCAAAGAGACCAGCAGACCAGAAAAACAACTGGTGGTTGTTTGAAGAATTTTTCATTCCACAAGTGTTGTGCTCATCATTCAGACTGAATTGGACAGCCCCCCACCCTGAGAACAAAAGGACAGCTCTATTCTCTGACTGGTCGGCAAGCAAGTAACTTAGTGTGGGACCTACAGATACTGGTTCGTGAGTTCATGATCGATGTCAGCTGTTGCCGTACCAAAATATATTAACAACAGTATTCGGTGGAGTTGACCATAAATATTGTAAGGACATGTTGCTTGAACATTGGGTTGGTTTATGCCAGCATAAAACTTGAAGGTTGTTATAATTAAACAAGAACACCCCCCCCCCCCCCCCCCCCCCCCCCC
>UFQX01000570.1:0-250215 GCA_900497675.1 Arapaima gigas | reverse complement strand
CCCCCCCCCCCCCCCCATTCCCTCACACTCTCAAACCACTAATTTGACTCTGTGGTTCATCTCCTGGGCTTCTATAGAGTTAATCCTCATATTCCATGTTCTGTCTGTTGTATAAGTCGTCCACATAATTTAGACTCCCATAGTAAAATTAAAAAAAAACCTCATTACATGCATGGCCACAAATGAAGGGAAAATGAAACACCCAGCTGTGTATGGATACATTTTTAAATTCTCTGCTGCGGCCGCAGCTGCAGTGTCACCTGAGATAAAGAGAGACAATTCCGTTGACAGAGAGAAGACAAAATCTCATTCCTACCACAAGAATCCCTAAGCATGGTCCACAGATCTATCTGACTCCCAGCCCTCCATCATCGGGGACTTGTACCACCTGCTCGCCCTGTACCAGCCAGGTGTGATTAATGCTGCAGGTTTCATGAAGCCCCTCAAATCACATTCAGGCCCATGCCTGTGATAGAGAGCCTGCAAGGAACTGCACCGCAGTGATCGTTTCTCCTTGGCCAGCTATTCCAGCATTGGGATGTGACTGTTTTTTGAGCAGGTTTGCCAAATGGAATATCAGATCCTATCAGTACTGATGATGTCTTAGTGTAACTGACACCATGGCACTGCAACACAAGAACATCCAGTTTCCAAAGATATTTAATTTTTTTCAATCGAATCTGCTTAGCAAATGATCTCCGTGTTGCTGTAAGCACTCTCTCTTCATTGTATGGTATAAAGAATACATCTTCCACCTGAAAACATTTTCCTGTTGGGTCAAAATTGCACCCAGAAATATATAGATATGTACATACTTTAGTTACATACACACACACGCTACACATTTTTTCTTATCTGTATGGATGTTTTACCACTCACTTTACAATAAAAGACAATTTTGAGTTGTACCCCATTTAAAGTTTTTTGGCATAAGTTCACTTCAAATTTTGTTTTGTTAGGATGTTGCTAAAATATTTTAAGGTGCTTACTGTATCTGTTAGGTTTGTTTGGGATATAGGGGAAAACACAAGCACTTATGCACACTTCTGCTTAAAATGTAGAGCAAAAATGGGCATAAACTGGGCAGATATTAACATTCTGAGGAACAGTAAGAAATGTGCTGTTAAAATACAAATTACAGATGCAGATGCAGACAAATACACACCATGCAGTAAAAGTGAAACTGGAAGCTCACTGCTGGTACCTAGTGTTACCATTAGGTACTGCAGCCATTTTTTATTGTTTCTCATTTGTTTTTGTAAATTAAAAAAGTCATAAAAAATGAAGTTAGAGCTCAACACTTGTTGTGGCTTAATGAAGTAACTCTATGCTGTGGTGTGTAAACAAATCTTTAATTAAGTAATCTCTCAAACATTTGACTCTGTTCATCAGCATACTTTGAGAACATACACTCATGGGTCACATTATTAGGTACACTTGGACAGTACAGGCTACTATAGTTTTGATGTTTTAATGATGAGGGGAATGTTTTCTCTAAGCACCTTTCTTACTACCAACTAAGCATATGAACGCCACAAAGAACTAAATCACTTGCTGACCAGGTGCATCCATTCATGTTCAGTCTCACTTTTCTCAAACTGTGCCCTGTCACAAAACACACATCAGCCCAGAATGGTTGCACAAACATGACAGGTGCCCTTACTTTGCTCCAGGGGCCTTCACAGGCCCCACCTCTCAATCCAATAGAGCGTCTTTAGGAGTATGTGGAACATGATGCTGCCAGAATGAATGTGCCACCAAAAAAATCTACAAAAACTAAGTGAACCAGTCAAGCTAGCATGGACCAGGAACTCTGTGAAATGTGTCCAGCACCTTGTTGCTGAATTCATGCTGTTGTGGCATTAAAAGAAGCTCACACTTACTACTTATGGGTACCTAATAAAGTGGTAATTGTATCTTCACAAAAAATGCATGGATGCCTGAAATGGAGACAATTAATGCACTTGATTAAATTCTTCAGGGGTCTTGTAGCCCGTGAGCTTGCTTGGCATTTGAAAGCCAAGATCATAGCTTCTTTGTATCTGCAGTAAAAAAGGAGTATTGTCTTCCTGAAATCTCTGAGGTATGGATGTAAAATGTCATCTGGCCATCTAGAGCATGGGTGTAAGATGATCATTTGATCTGAGCAAAGATAAAGGGTCCATAAGAAGTAACACTTGAAGAAATAAGTACAGGGTAAAGATCCAAACCCACACAGACAGAAATGGGAAGGGGGGTTAATAAAAGCTGTACCTGAGCTGGTGAGCATGAACGGTACGTGGATGTGACTCGGCAGGTGGGGGGCAAGGAATGGACTGAGTTTCACAGAGCATAGGTCACATTGTTACAAGAATAGTAATTTCATTTCATTAATTGTTAAAAAAAAATGAATGAAATCATTGCCAAAGAAACTGATGAAGTCTGGCATTTGTCTCATGTATAATTTGCCTTGTAAATCTCTTAAATGGAGCTCATATCTAAGGAATGTCAAAGATGAGACAGGATGGCGAAGAATTTAAAACGGCGTGGAATTAATGTGAGCAGAGAATATCAAAGGCTTCTGCTGAGAGCCAGCGGAGTGATCGTCGTTCTGATTATCACCTTCCTTCTACTGCCAAGCATTATTGTTTCATCATTCACACTCACACAGAAAATCACCCCGAGCCCACTCCAGTCCATATCCCACAATACCTCTCCTCTCCGATTCCTGAGCCAGAATGGCCAACTGGGACTGCAGTGTCAACAGTGATTATAGATTCCGGAAGGAGATTCCTCCCCCAGAGCAAACGGTGCAGACGCAAACACCTTTGCGCAGACACACACACACACACACACACACACACACACACACACACAGGGATAGTGCATCCTCTGCCAATGTTTACAGAACAGAGGAGGAGCCAACATTCACTGTCCCCATGTGTCACCAGCCCTGAGCTACCAGTGTGTGTTAGAAGCCTGATAAGAGACTTACCATGAGGCCTGCTGTCCAAGTGTTTCATCTTTGGACTTGCCTTATTTTAAAAAAAGAGGAAACACCAAAGAAAACTAAACTTCCATTTTGCCAACCTTTGAGCCACATTTCCTAGCTTGCTGTGGAAGTCATACAAGGTGCTGCAGCATCTCTGTGGCCATCACATTCACCTGGCAGAAGCCATCAGGATCAACACAGCATCACAGCGACGGGAAGCCTATGAATACGGACTTCTGGATTGATGCTCTGAGAGCTGTGCCCAGTGACATTTAGTCCCACAGCCACTTACCTTTGGTCTGTGCTCCATTAAAACTCACTGACTCAGAGTAAAATGGCATAAACATACAACCGGGATCAAGATTAAATTAAAGATGGCCAGTGCAACAAAGCCTTTGCTTGAGTTTTGAGGGAGCACGTTAGCAGAGGATGGCGGCCTGCCACATATCTACTCTACTGGCTCCTTGGTGAAAAACAAGTCTAAAATGTCGCTTCAGTTTCATATGTTATCAGTGTGCGCTTAGAACATTGCCATCTCTTGGCAAACACCTTTGCTTCACACACTCTTACAAACACAGATGTGCAGTTCCAATGAGAACAAACCCTCCAGAAGCTTCTGTGGATCTATAAATCACGTCACAGTTGGGTCAGGTTAACCTTAAGGGCAAACAAGGTTTTTTTTTACCAAGGGGTAATCTCAATCATGGTACTATTTTTTATTCATTTAGCTGTCGCATTTCTCCATAGCAACTTACAATGTTAGGTTTGTATAATAAACTAATTGCCTTTTTTATCCATTTGTACAGCTGGTATTTTTATTGTATCTATTTATTGTTCAAGAGGTGTGATTTGTTCCTGGGTGTTTCCATTGTATGATGACAGCTCCAATTACTCCAACCACCCTACATGGTAAATCATACAGTATCATAAAGCTCATTAAAGTTTATAAGGTTTCAATAGTAGTCTTTGCTGATAATTCATGAATTTTTGGATGCACTCCTTGCTTAGCTGGCTGCACAAAATGTGTCCAGTTCAGTTTTTAACACAATGTATGTAAGTCAGCAAAGATTGGGAAGTTTTTGCCAGCGATGCTGAGGCCTGGATCACATTAGCTGCATTTGGCTTAGCCTTAAACAAGATCTGCTCCTAAATACATACCAGTGTGATGCTGATGCTGCAGGGAGCATCGCCCTAGGTCCAAACAGAGCCAAATGTCAATTTAAAAATGGAGCCCCATTGTCTATGAGAGTTGCCAGTGAGGCAATGAAATGCTTAAAATCAATAGAAAAAACAAGGGGAATATATACACACCATTCATAACGTTCAGTTTTATTACAGAAGAAAGCCCCATCTGTTAACATTTTCGTGATGCAACATCACTTGGAAAGTTCAGTCAAAAAAAATGCGGTACACTGTACATTTGGAAGTCAGTCCAGCGTTTGCATTTTCTGGATTCAAATGGCAACTAATTCAATTAATTGTGTAAATTTAATCTGAAAAACTTATTAGAAAATAACAGGTCCGTTGACACAGCCTTTTTCTTTGAACTTCCTCTAAATGTTTTGATGAAAAGGTGTTAGAAGGATAATTTGAATAAAAAAGTCACACAGATCTGAGGAAGAAAGACAAAGAAAGGGAACAAGTCTCATTATCAGAACTGCGCTGTCCCAGGCTATTTATCGACTATCACAATCATAGAAATTTAGGAATTATGAAATGCAAACAGCTCCACCGGCACAGTTATTCACACTAGATTTACAAACCCAGGGTTTGTTGCACTTATGCATAATAGGCTCAACAAACAGCACTAAAAATTTTGAATCAGCATGAATCTTAAATCAGAAATATCCATTCTTATATTCACATGCAATGTAATGTTTTAGGTTGAACCTAGAAAGCAAAGTACCTTTATTGACAGTTTACCAAGACAAGGCCTAACTTTTCTATGACTACACATTTTCTTCTCAGTGTTAAAATCTACACAGCATTCAAAAATACCTATCAGTGTGGACGAAAGTTCAGCACCACTACACATAAACACAAAGATATAATTCACACATTATGCAAAATAACCACATTTATTGTCAAAATAGAGCATGAAGGTAAGAGCGTTCAAAGAAATCGAGGGCTCCAGATTTCCAAATCATAAAGGACAA
The DNA here is from genome assembly GCA_900497675.1 of Arapaima gigas. Lineage (NCBI taxonomy): Eukaryota > Metazoa > Chordata > Actinopteri > Osteoglossiformes > Osteoglossidae > Arapaima > Arapaima gigas. Next base: position 245,088 of record UFQX01000570.1, on the reverse strand, counting down.
AAGACGGCCTTTTTATTCACAGTCTACCAGAGAACACCTTTCATATGCTCTGCATAATCATATTCCTCCCTAAACACTAAACTGTGTGAAGGTGCCATCAGACACCTCTTATTGATAAAAGGTATATTTACACAGGCCAGTAAGCCAGTATAGTAAACAATGGATGGTACATCTGTTCCTTCCAAATTCCTAATCTCAAAGTGTGTTACATGCCAGTAAAATAATGCAAAATAAAGACATATCCATAAAAGCAGTGAAAAGAGAGAACTGTGCACATTGTGACCTTTCATGTCCCGGCCTTTTGGCAACAAGCATTTCTCTCAGCTAGTAAAACTGCTGCACAATTTCTACGTGGTCCTTGTTGAGCTGGAACCTATCGCGTCATTAACAAAGAGCGGTGGTATGGAGCACCTATCATTGAAAAATCTTTATCTTTCATCTCCCGATCAGCTCCGGGAACACAGACCGAGGGGTGCAGTTGGTGTTTGTGCACCTGGTTCCTTCAGTCTCCTGTGAAAGTGTGGTTAAACCCAGCATCTCTGATGCTACCACACTGTCCTTCCCAGCAACTGCACACATTTCCACCACTAAACAAAGCAGCTCAAAATGTGCCACAAAAGTTTGCTTTTAACTGCAACCTTTGTGACAGAAACTTCATTTGCTGTATTTCTTGACTTAATTTGAACTAGAACTGTTAATATTGAAATAATACTGGCACCTATTGTCTTTGTGAAGTTGCATTCCTGAATAGGGACAATACAAGACACACTAGCCCAACGGGCAGAGGTACCACACGAGAGGGATTGTGGCTACAGCTGTCACTTCTCCAACTCTTCTGCTAATGCTCAAGAAATATCAGCAAAAAAAGATACTTGACAAAACATCTGATCCTGCTGATGTCTGTGATTACCTGTGCTCCATTTTTACTGCATGATTTCTCCATTTGTCCTCTGAGGGACCGTCTGCCCTGTCAGTTGTGACTCCCGTCAGTTTCTGTTGGCTCGCCGGCCCTCTGTAGCCTGGGTTTTGGATGGTGGTCTTGGCACAGTCTCAGGGCTTCCATGTGGGTCAGACAGCCTGTGTTTGTGCTTCCCTCACATCCTAACCATCCAGTCCAACTCCACTCCTGCTCCTTATCCCAACCAGTCTAGATACATGAGATATGCACTTCACAAGGGTTGTGTAAGAACCTATATCTAAAGAGTGGACACATCAGCCTTATGATGTATTATTAGGATTTTATTTATCCAAATTGCTTAACTAGTTAAAGACAGTTCCTGAAACATTTGTCCAGTTAAAATATTCATAAAAGACAAAAGAAAAAAAATTATTTTACCGAAATTAACTAAGCACAGCTCCTGGCAGAAGGGTTTCTAGATCCAAAAATTTTTTAATCAATGGTTCCAGCAATATCTGCATCAGTTCTCTGGCACACTGAGGACTACTGAAGCCTGGACAATGGGAAGAAGGACCAGTTATTTTCAACAGGTGGGACTAACAAATACTGCCAGTTTTAAAAAATGCTGACATATAGCCTTAATTCCATAAAATTAAAATACGGTATTAAATTCATAAATATTGCCTTCCATATTTACTGCAGATACGTCTGTTTCTTGTAAAATATACACAGCCATATGCCAGCAAAGAATGTTCAAATGAGAAAAATGCAATTGCCTTGCCAGTTCATGGGCGCATTCTTTGGGAACTGAGCTAAAGATGGAAAATTAAGATTTGTACCAACCTAAGCAGGGATAAAGGTATTTTCCACAGCAAAGCATGACTGAAAAGAAGTGAAAGTATAAGAATAGCAACTTCAGGTTGTTTATTCCTGACCATTTGAACACACTGTGTAAAGCTGACTGAAACCGTGACATTACACACTAAATACTTCACTTTTGTACAAGTTTTTTCAAAACTTACTTACTCACTCTTGTTAAATACTTTTCAGGGTAGCAGTGATCTGGAACCTATCCCACTATCACTGGACAGCAGGTTTGTTAGGGGACATCCAGCCAGGACACGAATCAATCGTAGAGTAGCGACACATACTTATTCACCCACACACACACTCACACTCTTGAACATTTCTAAAAATGGCATTAGACGAGGTGCCATTTGCTTTTGCAACAGAATTAAATCAGTCAAAATAAGACTAAAACTTCCTGAATCTTATCTGAAGTTCTGCAACCTGCCATAGCACAGGCATCCCTAAGGCCTGTGCATCCAGGAGACTGATGAAGCTTTCCAGAATTCCATCCTGGAGATGTTCATGACATGTCAGTTACTCCAGCATATTCTTCAGTCCCTCCCAGGGATATGTGCAGGTGGCTCATACTTGGAGGACCTTCTCTGACACCTTGGTACTGCTTTGTTGGAGCCAGTCTGCAGATCCTATGTGACCGTGTATGTCCCAAGCCATGCTAGTAGGACCTGCACTGGTGAGTATCCACGCTCTCACCAGCCATACCATGATCATCTCTCCAGAAAAGTGCTTCCCTCTCCTGCCAGCGCACACTCGTGTCCATCTTTTCTTTACTGCTGTTTGTATTAAGTGTCTAGAATTTGGTCATTCTCGTTCATTGAGGAATGTTTGCCAATTTGGTAGTTTTTTTTTCTTGCAACAGCATAACGCAGTCAGCAAAACGAACGATTTTCACAGCACACCCTCCACTCACCGTGCACCAATTCCTCTGGTTATGAATCTGTGATGAGCTTTCCTTTCACTGTAAGATTTACCTGATTATTCATTTTTTGTCATTGAAAAAGATTTCTGGAATGTTCCAGTGTCAATCTGATGAAACTGTTAACACAGTTCATTTCAGCGGCTGCTGCCGCTTGGCTGTATTACTTTGCTAGGGAGTCAGTGACAATTAAATTTGCTGAAAGAACAATGCTTCCACTCAACGATGCTAAAGAAATTGAATAATAGAAGAGATGCAGCACAGAATAAAAATGGTAAAGTCAGAATCCAAGAAATAGGAAATTAAAGATGTGAAACCATTAAACAGCATTGTCTACTGATATGTTTATATTTTAAACAGTGGATTTTTTTGTCTGAATCTATTGGGTAAATCATTGTTTGTTATCAATAAAACAGCTCCCAGGATGGAGAAGATCTCTGTGATGTACAAAATGATTAATAACCTACAAAACACATATTTCAATGAATAAATAAAAATACAGACAAGAAAGGGAAGTTGTTAAAACCAATGTCAGAGAGAATTTTGCACTCTGACATACTTATTGTTTGAAGATGAGAACTACTTGTAATTCCCATCTTTGTCAAAAGGTTGTCACAGGCGGTGAAAACTGTGAAATCTGAAAGAGGATACTTGATCAGATTAATCTAGATAATTATATAAGCATACAATCTACATACATGGAAACCATTATGTTACTAGACTGTTTCACATTTTCAGGCAGTCCTTCATTACAAACCCTAGTCATGTTGAACCACTGAGATGAAAAGGAAACCGGAGGGCCGGGGGGAGGAGATGTTCAATATGAGATCCATTCCCAGTGGCACTAACAATACAGGCTACATGTGGATGACAGCATCTTGGTCAGATGACCTTATCCCCTGCAGCGCTGGAATCTGTCAGGGGATTGGTGTGGCACAGACAAGCTCCCAAAGGAATGCTTAATGCCCACTTGACAGGTTAATGGCTTCAAAAGGTGCTGTGCTGAGAGCCTGTGGGAAGTTGTTTCACTAGATCTCTCACGTAAGAAAGAGATTCCCTACAGTCATTATCATGTGATTTCATATCGTACTTATACCGACAGATTGTATTACGTGCACGCTGTCAATATTGGGTTTCAAGGAGGGATTAAAAAAGGACAAGCATTTGCCTAGAGCAATACACACCCCTTTTGTCTTAAATCCAGTCATAAAATAATCTGACTTGAAACATTTATTTTGAGTACAGAAAAAGAAAGGTACAAGAAATTTCAGTCCTGAATGTAAACACTAAAATAAATAACAAACCTACAAAGTCCTACAGCAAACACATGGCCGGCTCAGAAAATGGCTTTGTCAAGATCTGTCTTTGGAGCAACTTTGTTCCCAGCAGCTTGTTGAGATATGGTACTAAATAAGACCCAATAATACCTTACTACAGCTTGTTGGACATGATTCTAGTATTCAGCCTTCTGAAAAAAGACCTTAATTTACAAATCTTACATTTCTTGGTTTTTATATTCTTGTGATACACCCCGGCCCAATTATCTTCCTCCTCATCCCCAACCCACGGCCCCCATGCACCTCCATTAAACTCAGGGTTCGCCCTGGGGTCCTTGGCTGGGTAGCGCACAGGGATGGCTGTGCGGTTGTAGTAGGCCAGGCGAGCCAATAGCTGCTTAACTACATCTGGCCGCTGGTCCGATAAGTCATATCGCTCAAAAGGGTCTCCTGTGATGTTAAAGAGCCACACAGACTTCTGAATGTCAGTGCGGCGCTCCAAGTTCCACCAGCTACCTGGGAAATTGGCCAGCATCTGTGGTGGGATCCAATCCCCATATCCTGGGTCTCCAGTCAGCAGCTTCCAGTCCCCAACACGGATAGAGGCCTGTACGGCTGTGTTCCAGATGCGGAAGCCGTCCTGCCAGGAGCCATGCTTGGCACGATTGTAAAGTGGGTCAATGTTATGCAGAATCTCTAGACGGGGAGACTCCTTACCCTCACTGATTGCTGGCCACACATTGTAACCATCAAGGCCTTCACTCTGAGAGATGTTTCCTCCTGCCAGAGTGACCAGGGTGGGATACCAGTCCGTGATGTGTACCAGGGCCTTGCTCACTCGACGCCTGCGCCGCAGCAAGGGACTGTGGACAAAACCCAACCCCCGGATGCCTCCCTCCCAATAGGTGCCCTTGCGTCCTCTCAACGGCCAATTGCTGCCTCCAGAGAATGGTTGCCCCCCATTGTCCGTAGAGAAAATAATGATGCTGTTGTGGTAGTAGCCATACTTGCGCAAGGCATAGGTCACATTGCGTACCGCTTCATCTACAACTGAAACCATGGCAGCGTACTTCCTGCGGGCTACATTGCCCATTTCCCGGTACTGGTAGATGTACTCCTTGGGTGACTGCAGAGGTGTGTGCACAGCCTGAAAGGACAGGAAGATGAAGATGGGCTGCCGGGGGTCATGGCTGGCTAGGATCTTGCGCACCCTCTGAGTGTAGAGTTGGGTAGAGTACTTACCCCGTTGACCCCAGGCTACGGTTTCCCCATCGTGCAAATCATATCCACACATTCCTGGCCCATCACAGGACTCATAAGTATAGTAGTCAACGCTGCCAGTCAAAGACCCAAAGTAGGTGTCAAAACCACGACGTGTGGGCAGGCACTCCTTCTTGTAGAAGCCTAGGTGCCACTTACCCACCATGTGGGTGGTATACCCTGCTTCTTGCAGCTTCTGTGGGAGCGTCACTTGGTCCAGTGGCAAGCAGTTAGGCTGGCGAGACCGGATAATGGAGTGCTGCAGTCCAGTGTGGATTTGGTACCTAAATCAAGGAATTGTTAACTTTATTTAATGTGGTACTTACAAAAAGATCAAAAATTGTATGCATCCAACCAACACTTCCAGAAACACAATGCATATGCATAAAAGATTTTCTTTGAATAAGAAGAGTACTTAAGAATTATAGGATCCTAATAACATTGGGAAATTGTGAATCCAAAAAGACAAAGGAATCTATTTTATTCATATGGAAAAATTGCATTATGTTGAGCATTTACACACATTGCGCCAAGGCCTGTGCCTGCCCCTGGAACCCCTAACCCACTGTTGATGGTGTTCTGTAAACCAGGAGGGCCACATGGTTCCTGAGGATGACGTTAAGTTCACAGTGTTTGCCAGCAATATAAACTGTGTGACTGTATGGCAATCAGTTATGAGTTAGCTAGTATGGTTCCAAACTGAGATAATATGATATAATAGTTAATTTCTAAATCTCTTTAATCTGTCTAGTGGGGAAAAAAATCATTTCCCTGAAAACTGTTTAGACTGACCACTGAGTTTTCAACATCAGAATGGTCACACAACTCACTGGCCAGGATAGCCTACAGCTGTTTTCTCCTGGCTGTTGCTCACAAAGCTCTGCAAGTTTGTTTGACACACATTCGCAGAGGTTATAGCCAAGTCTGCAAAACAGAGCTACAGTAAAAGCTTTTGCTTACCCCCTTCTCCCAGCTTGAAACTGCTGGTTAAAGCAAACCATGCCTTAAAACCACAGATTAACAACATATTTCTATAAAATGGTGGTGACCGCTGTAATAGAATTTAATATCTACTTATCAGTTTATTTTAGCAGATAAAACTGTATCCCAACAACTTAGTTTTACACAGATTACATATTTACTTCTATCTGCATAAACAAACTTGGAATTGAGTTGTGTAATGTTTTGTTTTTTCCAGTGACATTCCACTTCTTTCCTTCAATGATACTCTGAAACAACTGCACCAAAATGAATTTCAGCAGAATAGTTTTGCTTTATTTTTCTTCTCACTAAGTAGCATTCTTCCTCAATGACTCAAGCAAGGCTCTCCATTTCACTTTCTACTGAACACTATAAATTACAAACATATTGCACTAGGTGACCTTGAACAGAAGAATACAAGAATTTCCCCTATGATAAAAACTAATAGGTCATTACATGCTCCTCAATCTATGTCAACTTCCTAACTAGTGTTCTTCCTTCAACACACTGCCATTCAAAATCTCAGAAAAACCCAACTAAACACATACACAAACAGATGTTTGTGAATTCAGTCACATGCCGCAACAAAAAGCACTAGTTATAATTTCTTCCAGACATTCATTTAACAGTATATTAATTTATTCTGGAAGAAAACACAAAAACCACAGGGAGTTCCCTTTGATCATACATGTAATTAGCGAGATCAGAGTCCCTCCTGGGAAACCAGTGAACACGCTTCTCTTTAGCTTTCTGTCTCACTGATTCATTTGGCAAAATTGCTAATAACAAATTAATTGAATTAAGTGGGTACAAACAAATATGTTAACCCTGTCCCTTTCATAACTTCTCAAAGATGCATCTCTGAACGGTTCCAGGCCACACATTCTACTCTTAATAACCAGGTATGTACTGGTATGACCAGCATCCTAAGGTTCAAATTCAGTTCCCTTTTAATACACACCACCTGCACTCTTGCACTGTAGCAGAGTTCAGATAAGACTAACTGGTCTGTCTCTTTTAACTTGATTTTTCTGGTGTCAGAGATCCAGATTTGCGACAACCCAAAGCAGGACTATAATCTCCCTGCACTCCACATTCTGTCAAACTGCCAACGAAACAAAAATGATGAATCAGTGTTGCTTTGAACCTTAAAGGCACACTGCAGAGAATATGAAAGTTACTGGTTTGTTCTAAGCTATGAAAGCATCACTCCTGTTTTGAACCAACCCCCGTAATATAATCAAAACATATGATCATCACCTCTTTCAGAAAATGAAGTGACATAAGATCAGGAGCATGAAGAAATTTCAGGTACTGTGAAGTTATACACAAATATGGTAGGAACAAATTTGACTTTCCTGAAGAAGAGGGATAAATTTCTGCCCTTATGCCTTTGGATAAAATATAAAAGATCGTATTACAACAATCGCAGTGAGTACTTTATATGACCACTATTGTTCCCTAGAGATGTTGACATGGTGACTGGGCAAGAGTCCATATTCCAGATGCTTGAAGGGTCAAACCGACATGAGAAAACTTATGTTCTATCAGTGACTCACTTTTCCAATAAAGAATTGAGAAAGATGTAAACGGTTTTATTTTTTTAAGTGATTCCGTTTTGCGACTTCTCAAACGACACGTTTGTACTTGCTTATGTTTACATCCATACTAGTTCTCAAAGTCACCACATAACGTCATGCTGTAAATTCAGTTAAACTCTGTTTAATGCCTGTTTATTTTTATTGCACATTCGACTTGGGTCCCACTCACCTGTGAATGGGCCTCAGCCGCGTGCTGCCCAAATGGCGGGAACCACACTTACCTGCCCGTGATGAGTTGGCTGCGCGACGGTGTGCAGATGGGCTGGATGTAGTAGTTCTCCAGCTTGACGCCCTCCGCTGCCAGCTTGTCCAGGGTCGGCGTTCGGATGTCGGAGTTGTGGTAGCCGATGTCGTGAAAGCCCTGGTCGTCCGTCAGAATGAAGATTATGTGCGGCTGCACCGGTTTGGGTCGGATTCTGGAGCTCTTGTGGGCGAAGTCCGAAACGGGCTCGTTCTCCACCTGGTTAGGCTTCGTCCAGTCCCAGGACAGGTAGCCAAAGCTGAGTAAACTGACTAAGGAAAATCCGGTAAGAGCATATACAGCCATTTTTTCTCCACAATATTTATTTAATTTCTAAATAAGCACTATCCCTGAATGTAGACAGTAAACCTGAATTTATAACATTAAAGAGATTCTCTTTTTCAGCTGAAACCATTCAGAGTAGAAATCTGGACTAATCCCCGCTTTAACGAGCAACAAACATGCTGTGTGAGGTGTCCTCAGTCAGAATGAGCCCTGCTGGTGTCAAATCTTGATAAAGTTTAATTTATTGGATCCTGTTGCTTTTGAGCGTTTATGTGTACCTTGAGGCGTAAGCCGCCTGACGCCGTGTAACCTCATAACTGTTCACTTCAGACCGGGATAAGTTTCCTGCTCAGTTTTTAAACTCCTTCAGAACTCTTTGTCGACCCGTCCCCCAACTCACGGGTGTCTTGGGACCACCCAGTTGAACGCGCTCCAGCCAATAGGGAAAAGCCTCTCGGAAAGACCCTCCCACGAGACTTGACGTGAGCGGTGAGTACAGTACGCGCACGGTTCCGGCCCTCGCGCGGCTTCGCGGGTTGCACATCTGTCCGCGCGCCAGATCACCGCAATACAGTCAATAATGCAGTGACCTCGTCGTGCACATATTGCGTTTCTGTACAACACGATTTATTTTTTATTTTGTGTGTTTTATACCTCGCACTTTCCTGAACAAACTCGAAATTGGTATTTGATAAAAAAAAAGTTAACGTGTGCCTTGTTAACGACGTGAATCTATTATTGACTATATAAATATAACTAAATCAGGTAGAAGGAAACGTTTCATTCATGTTTTCCTTTATTGCCTATGCATTGTGTTGTTAAAAATGTTATACTCAATTTATGTCAAATTAACGAGGAAAAACAAGAAAATAAACGTACGTTAAAAAACTTAATGACTACAGTTAGAACAGTTGGCGCACGTGCATCTCACTCTGACACTCCTAATATCACTTTAGTGACATCACTAGGTATGTTTTTATTTACTTATTATAAACATTTATATGGTAAACTAACTGGTGACATTTCTGCTTGTTCGTGGGTCCAAGGACTTCCAAATCACACAATGGACAAGTGTTTTTACACCTCATGTCAGACATGAGCTCCTTTTATTACAATAATGTCATCGCACTGTCACCAATCTGTGTAGGATCCCTGCAGAAACACATTCTCACAACAACTTCCTGTCAGTTTTTGACAGTAGAGGCCCATAATAGTAATTATGTGAAAAACAGTAATTAACTTTGATAGACATGGAGACATTGTGCATTGTTTAAGTTGGTTTTCTTTGTGGGCTTGGCATTATATATGCGAAATATGTGGGTGTGTATAATAATAGTAAAATGTGTTTAAATAAAGCTACAGTGTTAAAGGCAGAGTACATTTTTAAAAACAACATATTTAGTGACGTGGAATTCAGTTTGCAATGTTAGTTTTAAAAAGACAGTATTGAGGTTTAGGGGAAGTGAGAACCTCTTGAGGAGGTTGAAGTCATATAACCAGAGGTAAGAAAGTTGATGTAACAGAAATAGCTATGAACTGGGGAGAATCATATGTGGCTTTCTGAACTGAAGTCAGAAAACTAAGGAGAACTTATATGTTTGTTTTCCTAAAGGACCGTCCAAACACCTTAACCAACCAGAGCAGCTCTTAGCCACACTAAACTTAGAATCAAAAAATGGTAACAATAAACCAGGGTATGCTGAAAAGGCATGTCCGATGGTCATGTTTTTAAAAAAAGCTTTCAGTTTGTGGCCAACACTAAGTTTAGCTATTTAGAGTTTTATGTTAATACTGCCTACTTCATCTCCAAAGAAAAATATTACTATTTTGGGTCAATATAAATTTGTCTACAACAAAACAATAATAGAATTTGCTAATTTAGAGTTGTTTTTAATTGTAGTTGTGAACTGACTACCTTTAATTTTGTACACCTTAAAATGTGTGACATTTTTTGTGCGTAAAACACAGGGCTCATTCTGACTGAGAGGACACCTAACACAGCATGGATGTTGCTCCATAAAGTGGGGATTAGTTCAGATTTCTACCCTGAATGGTTTCAACTGAAAAAGAGAGTCTCTTTAATGTTAAGTTCACTGTCTACATTCAAGAATAGTGGCTATTTAGAAATTAATTGACAGCTATGTATTCAGTATTAGTAAGTGTTAACTATATCTTCATGACATCCATTTAAAAATCCACTTTTCACTTTTGACTTCTTCAAGAGTCTGTATCAGCTGTTCAGAGTAACATGAAAGGACATCCTGTGTAGTTTCATGGCATATTTTATAAAACGCCAAAGGCTCATTTGTTAGAGTACAAGAAATCATTATATGGTACATATATGGTACTTTGTGAAAGTGCCCAAAGATCTACGAAGATTGTAAAATAACATTGAGGAACGTGAATGGCCTCTCTCATGATTCCTGTGTATCATGTGATCCAAACAGGAAACCATGTGACCCCTCGGCCTGTTTTTACATTATACTATGTAGTTGGGTATGTATTTCATGGAGTTTAGCTGTCCAAGTTTTCCCAATACTTTTCTTATCAATGCCACAGAAAAATTTTAACTTTTACCAGCCACTGACTGTTGTCAGTTAAACCCAAGCTGAGGAAGCAGAGAACAGATGTGTTTTGGTTTTTTAAACATTTGTCTGACTTTTGTCTGCTGGAAAAGCTGTGTATTTAAATATCAAGTTAATGAATGCTAGTGGACCTGAACAGAATACAGCCTTAGTTATAGCCTCAAGGCATCTTAAATCTTCTAGGATGTTAAGAGTAGTGTGAGTTACACTACTTTCCATTTGCTGAGTCTGCTCTTCAAGTAATAAATCTGTGCAAGTTTTGCCAGCAGAGTTTCACTCATGAGAAAGCGTGGCAGTTCAGCAGTGCCGTAGGGTCTCATTTCAGGATGCCTGCACAGCTGCAGGTTTGCACAGTGAATATGAATTGCTCAAACTGCACTGCACACTTACAGCATATGTAAAAACTTGTCCCACTAGGGGAGCACCAAACTGTAGAGCAGGAATTACATTTTCTTACTTTGCCTGTAACTGCATGTAACAGTAGGGATCCTTCCATTTTTCTCTAGTTTTGTCCTTAATCAGCATCACTCATTCACATCTTTCACCAGTCAGATCTTATAGGACATTTTGAAAAACTGAAGAATAGAAAATAGATTTGTATCTCTGTTATGAGTTTTGTTAATGCTATTTTTCAATTTTATGCCAGGAATTACAAAGCATTCATTCCAGTCTCATTTTTGCATCCCTAAAAGTAGTACTTTGTTTTAGTAGGGGAGTGGTTTGCTAAATTAAAAGATTTGCTTTCTCTTAACAATTTGTAACATAGACAACTTCAGATCCATGACCTTTTTATTGTTAATGTCTTTAATGAACTCACAGCTTTATTACACATCTGTTTTAAGTTAAAAAAAAGAAGCATATGCTGATTTTACTGAAGTACCATAAGACTTGGAGTATTCTTTTGAGTTAATAGTAGAGAATGTGCCGAGCAGGCAAGCAGTTTCCTAGGCTCATTAGTATCCAGCCAGAAAGTGCTTCCCATGGGGCCTTTGATTTGGCTGCTTCGTTACGTTCAATTTTTAAACAGCGCAGCCCTGCAGACTCTCTGGACGGTGACAACAGCTTCCCAATTCTCTTTTTTCACTAGGCCTCATACGGCTGCTTGTTTACGCAGGGGGAAGGTCACAAAGACAGAAATGATCCCAAAGCGCACCTCACTAGAAACACCTTGCTGGGTGACCAACGGGGTGATGATTGCAGGCACTCTGAATGTGACCTTTATCGTTGGTGGACTTGATGAATGACCTCCTGTGGACTCTGCTGCCAGCTTGAAGTGCCAAACAATAGGATGCCATTCAAGGTCTTACACAACCCAGAGTTTGGAAAAGATTATGAATGGAAATAAACTGTGGTTTATATAAAATGTAACTGTTATCTAAGGAAATATGCAATAAATAAACTTTGGCTTTGCAGGAAGCAATATATTTATGTATTTGTTTGCTTATTTATTCTTTTTTTACATTTTAGTGCTGCGGCACGTCAAACACGATGTGGATTTTTTTACTCTTTTACCAAGCACTCACAAATAGGCTATGACTGAAACAGATTTCAAGCGTACCACTGAACTCCTTCAAAGATGATGCTTATTCAGCCAAGCAATAAAAGTGAGCAGATTATGTGGAAATAAAGTCTTTTTGCAGAAAAGAAAGATTTTCTCTCAGTTAGAATCTATGTGAAAGGAGGCAGTTTCATCATTACCTAATGTTTGATACCGTGCCTACTACTTGGGTTTTATCTGCCTGCATTGAGCAGGTTTCTTCTGTCTTAGATAGTATCTCTACTCATTTACTCATCCTTCTCATTGTACACTTCTCTAAGTCTATTTATGTCTGAATGTACCATAGGACATTTTAGGCAAACCCTTGCAGCATACAACGCAGCCTCTGTTCAAGATAAGAATGTTGGCAGAAAGTGGGTGGTTTGTTCAGAAAATAAAAACAACAAAACTTTCCAAAGCTTTTAAAAGGACCACCTCTTTCCTAGGTTTCATATACTTGTGTTCTACAAAGGGGATCAACAGCAGCAGAGTTTTCACAGCTCGGTTACAGTCAGCTGCATGATGTATCACGGATGATCATTTCCTAGGAATGGCTTAAATGAAAACAACTCCTTTAATGGTATTATGGTACAGTGATGATGATTCATTGATAATCATGTAAATTGTTAAGTAACATGCAATGCTGCTTTTTATTTAATCAGATTAATCCATGTGGCAAGTTATTTGCTCTCTTTCTTCTGTTTTTGCTGGGAATTTCTCTGTTTTCAGAGAAACACTAGGGAAGATGAAAAGCAATAATTAGCTGAAAGGCTAAGTTGTGTGCTCTGCCCATGCTAGATGTTGCACTTCACTGAGGCTGTGTAATAGAAGTCGCATGGGACAACTGTTCTTTTTTCTTGTTCTGTCTGCACTGCCTTGTCCTATACTGAGTTGTCACCGTGATCTGTGATGGCTGTATGGCCCTTGTATGGTGTAGGGTGTAGTAAGCACATGTGAGTATCTCCTTGTACAGGCTCACCCTACATAGTGGACCGATTCAGGATACATGCATTTTCATTCTTCTGCTGCTGCTGTGCATGCAGAGTTTGTCTCCCCATGAAACTCAGAGACGTTCAACAGTCAGTCATATTTACTGCTGCTGAAACTCATTCCAGGCAGATGAAGAAACATGACAAAGAAATGATTTATTCGCAGACTATGAGACTGGAGGAAATAAGGGGCCAGCACTCTGATGGGACTGTTTAACACGTCCAACCTGTAAAGAACACATGGCGTGTCAGGCTCTTTGCCCCTAGCTGGAATGTCAACATCTGTACTTATGTTATAATAAGGAGCGATCGGAACATGATGCTGAATATTGGCATTTTCCAAACAGAGAACCAATTAAAAGCAAGTTTGGACACCACCACTCAGATAACCTCACCCCCTGGACCTTTCTGTCAGTTATGTGTCATTATTTCCAATGACTTTTTGGTTTGCTGCACCCTGTCCACCCACTGGGTTAACTGCCCACCTCCCTACTCCACTTCTGTTTCCACAATTTAGAAGTCTCATTTGGGGTTGGAGAGGCCAAGGGTTTTATGGGCTTTTGTGCAGGTTATTTACAACATACCTGGGAATCTGGGTCCTACCAAGTAAACCATAGCAGAGCTTCTGGGTGGACTGTTGCATGACCAGTAACTCTTAAACTGCTGATCTTGAGAGGAAGATACTGTTCCACAAAATACATCTGTCTAAAATTAAAGCTGGGGCTTCAGTGGCTTCACAGTGCAACCTGACACTGGATGTGAAACATGACTGCCATCTTGGACTTAGTTTACAGGAGCCTGGATTTTTTTCCTAAAAGTAGACCTCCAAATGTGACTTAAGCAGGCCATAAACACTTTTACTTGTTTCTTAGATGTACAGCACACAAAAAAGTCTTGAATTTATCATAAAGGCACTCTGTATCTGTGTGTTTCTCTTTTATAATTGACAACAGGCAGAAAGCAACAAGACTGATATTAAATGATTAAAAAAATGTAAACTAATGAATATTAATAAGGAAAACAAGGCTGAAGAGCTTGTGTTACAAGAGACTTGTGCACCAGGATTCTGTGAATAAACTGTTTTCTTACTCCATTACTTCTGGTTGTGTACAAGTGTTTGCTGCAGCTCACAATCCCAATGCCAATAGCAGCTGAGAACGTTGAAAAGTCTCCATCTGACTAGTACAAATTTGTCAAACAATGCTCTTGCTCTCTAGGAGGGTTCTCAAGCAAAGCTTATTTCAGAGACTGACAGTTTCTCTGTGAATTCGGTGTATAGCTCACGCCTGGCCTTTTAACATGGCCCACACAACCATCCCCCACACAAACACACACAGTTCTCTCCATGAGGTTTGTTTGATGACCATTGCCAGCCGCTGCTCTGGGTCTTAGACCAAAGACCTGTGTTCAGGCAGGTAGAGCATATTTTAACACCTGCCCTTTGCCATTAATATCACATTCCTCTGTGTGTTTGAACAGGATGCAGTGACTTGCCATATGGCTTGTTTTACAGCACAGAGGCTATGGTGAACATTTTTATTACAGAATATATTAAAACAGAATACTGACAAATGTTTTTTTGTGTTGGGTAGTTCTGTTTGGTCTTGTTACTGGATTGTATGAATTAGTATCATTGCTGTCATTAGTTGGTCAAAACAAAGTTGTGTATTTGTTTGGTTGTTATGTCAGTCTTGATATTCATAGATTGCATAGTCTTATTAAAACTATATTCCCATAGAGCCCTTTATCTTTGGTGAGATGTTTTTAAAATCTGCTAAACCAAAGTACAAAGAAAGGCTTTTAAGGTCTTGCTGCTTTATGTATTTCTTTATGTGAAAAAAATGAAATGTTTTTACTTGAATGTACTTATTATTAAATAATGGGGTCTTTCTGTTAATTTTTAGTGGCCAAGTTCTTCAAAACACTGTGCTGCAGTTTAAAAAATTATGTGTCATAACTTGGCTCTGGGTTTCCAAGGCGTACTGGGCATTTTGTCAGCATGCTTTTTCATTCAGTTAATGGCTGTATTATATTTACATTAACATTATATTACAGTTATGCATTTGGCAGGTACTTTTCTTCAATGCAACATGGAACTTAGTACAGAGATTTTTTTTTAAGACTGATACGCACAATTGATATGAAAATATTTAAAGTAATTTATTATTAATGATTATTATACATATATTTAGCCAAGTTCAATAGTCTTGCATGCACCAGGTTATGGTTAAATTTATTAAATGTTCTTACATGCTAAGTACTGTAGTTGCAGACTTGACATCATGCTGGGTCTGTCCAAGAGTTTTCCTCCACTGTAAGAAATACATTAAAAGTAGTCACTTCACAAGACTCCCCATGCACCGTGGTGCAGCACTAAGAGACTGAAAAAAATAATGTTTGCTGAGCTAGTGAGATGGGTTCTAGGAGACTTGATGAGACAAACTGTGAGGCCTGGCACTGGTTTTGGCATGAAGGTTGTTTTGCTTTCCTGTTTTCACCCCTGTGAAAGGAGCTCTTTGAGCGTCCTGCTCCCAGTGACCCCCTGGTCATTCAGTGCCCTCTTCCCCATCATCCCAGGGGAAAGGCAGCCTGCCTCAGATAGCCTTCCAGACTGCATGCTTTTAGCTCTGTCCTGCAATAGCCACACACTTGTCAAAGTTGCGCCATCAACACCGCACCTACATTCCTGCCTCCAGACCCCCCAATCCAAACACACCTGCTTCTGTCAAAACCAATAAGTGTTTCTGTTCTCACACAAAAAAGAAAGAAAAAAGAAATAACAGAACTATGACTTAAGCAGTTGTTCGGGTAAGAGGGGTGGGAGTCTGTATTAACACCTTTTAGTGCTGGACACCTCGTCTATTACCCTGCCACCCAACTGCAGAACCTTTTTCAAGAACCAAATAACAGACAGCAAGAACTGAACAAGCGATAGGTGTCAGAGGAGAAGCAGAGATCCTTGAAAGTCTCCAAGCTTTTTTTAAGAATCAGCTTGGCGAGGCATTCATTATGAATGCCAGAGCTATCTGTCAAAAACTGCTATTAGCATAAAGCCTGCAGAATAATCTTTAACAGATTTGCTTGGAAAAAAATACAACATCCGTCTGACTTTGGCGAGCCATGCTGGACCAGACAAAATGCTTTCACAGTTTTAGGTGAAGATGGGAGATGCAAGCAGAGGCTTTCATACACCCCAGCAGTGGCATAGGTCATGTGGTAACCATGGCAAACTCCTCTCACTTTATGGTGGGGACACTAATGAGCTGTTGGTTCATTTCCCACCTCATTAGTCCTGAGGGGGAGTGATGGGGTGTGGGCTTCAGCAGTAGAACTGAATATGCTTAAGGAACTTGTTCTAGCAAAGCTGTAACATATGATCATGTATTCAATCAATCACACATGTTACAATTGCTTCATATCTGGAAATAAAACAAGATTTACAGTAATGCACACTTGGCCCTCATTGCTGCCAAATGGCAGCACTGAAGAGTCATGTCTGAGCAACCACAGGTGCTGTACAGCAGAGCTTGGCTCATCTCCGGTTGTTCCATGATGTCATCCTGAAGGAACTGCCTCGGCCCAAGTTTTTAAACAGTTTGGATAAGGATCAGCCTTGCTCTGAAACTGTAAGAGTCGTGATAAGGGCAAGCTGAAGCTTTCCACATTGCCCTTTGCCCTGGTATGTTTAATGTGGTGTGGAAACCTTCTTCCATCAAGATACAGGCAATTGACAATATGCCTGATGTGCTACAAAGCATCTTAGCAATTAATATGCAATTAATATAAAACTGAACCTGGCTCAGTCTGTCCACAGTTTGCTTGTTCTTCCCATCTTTCCTCCCATAGTCCAAAGTCATGTGTTTGAGGGGAACTGGTGGCTCTAAACTGCCCGAGTGACATCACACATGAATGCACCAGTTCCAGAATCCAAATTAACTTGTCATCATGGTCGCATCACATGTTCCTTCCAAGTATGTATCCTTATTGGCACTGACTCAGATAGAGCCTATATCTGGTAAGGAAGACTGTGAAGGAGAAGTCATACAAAGCTGGATTGTACATCACTGGAGGAAAGTGCATTTATTAATTTTGCATTTGCTCTCAGCCGTCATAAACTTGATTAATAGCTTTGCAACGGATAGTTAGAATACTTTGGGGCTATGGGTTTTTTTGCATTGGGGCTTCTTGCATTGTTTCTGTGATATTTTGCCTTGATATTAAGTCTGAAATTCGTTATTTATTGATCTATTGTCGTTTACGCTGAGCCTTTTTTTCTTTCTTTTTTGCTTAATTCCTGAAAGCTGCAATCAAAGAATGTATCACAGCCCACTTTAAAAGCATGGGAGAATTTTAAAAGTTTTCAATGTCTGACATGCAATTCACTTTATTTGCAGAGTTCTTTTTAGGCCTTGAGGGACTCATGTTTCGTTTGGACTTTCCCAGCCTTTGCTTGTGAATGGCAGTGGAGCTGAGTATGGTGTCCTTTTGAAAAGACAAGCTGACACACAAACTTGCAATGGTTGACTAGTGCAAACACAAACTAAGGCAAGTCACTGGGTCTTTGAACAAATACTGATCACATGGCCTTTTGAGGGAATGCGAACACTTCCAGCAAAAAGAACCTACTGGCCAGTGTGCACAGACATCTCAAATATTAGTTATTTAAATGAGCAGTAGGTAGCTTCTCCAAGTGTCACAGCTGACATGTATTCTTTGTGAATACTAACTTTCACCCATCCACAGATTTCAAAATGTTTACTTAGGACTGCAAACGGGCACATTTATGACTAGCAAAAAGTGGAAGTAGGGATATCAGTAAGGTAAAAAGTAATAAGGTTAAGTAAATAAACTTTAGTCGGAGCTGTTTAAATACTTTTTATAGGTTTCTGTTATCAGTAGTTTCATGGAAAAGGGGGGAAAATGTATTAAGTTTGGATTACTATCATTCTCATTCCTTCTAGTGCTTCAGTTGCGCCACCTTGTGCAAACTGCCTGCAGTGCAGGATGTGGCTGAGCAAACAGAACCGACGACAGAGGGCTTGTACAACAGAAAGGAAAATCCGCTGCTATGGATTATGTAAGTATACGGTACACCTATAAACCAGTTTACATTTCCATTCCCATTGCTGAAACCGCACTTAAACTGGAAAACATAAATAGGGAACATACTTCTCATTTTTGTAAACGGGAAAAATTATAATCCGTTTCGTCACTACCCAAAAACTCCAGCCAATTTCCCCAAATATCATTAAAATGCTGTAAAATCCCGATATAACTAATGAAGTATCATCACTCTCACACTCTTCTCTTTTTGCAGCAACAGACATTCAGCAAAATGACATTTGAACAAAAAACGAAAGCAGATCCTTTTCAACATTTCTCTACGTGCAGTGCAGACATTATGGCGGGCTTTTGGAACATAAATGATGTAATATGTGTTTTGTGCGATATGAGCGCAGGGAAAGTCCGACTTTATTGCAGCCCTCATTCCACAGGTACCCAGCACAGACAATACAAGCAAGACATATAATGTGTTTCAGAATAACAATGCATTACAGATGGGGAATTTTTATATACAGTTCAGCTGGAAACAAAAATGCAACACAAATTGTTTTCATCTAAAACATAAATAAATAAAAATAGAAAAAAATTAGTTTGAGTTAATTTTGTATTAAAAACATTTATTTCAAGCGGCTGTGTACATGGTTAGGATCTATGGGGAAGATGCAAATAGGAAAGACTTATACTGGGAGGTAGTATATACTTTTTTATGGAATGGTCTTGTTATTCAGTAAAACAGCAATTTTTATCCATTAACACAGCTATTATACCTCCACAATGGGTATTTTATTTTGAAGAATGCCTAATATCAGTTGTTTTGGAGCAAAGATACTCACTTCATGTCTCCAACATTTTTGCTCCTCAGCGTTGCTTTTCTCTGGCTAAATCTAATGTATTAATCTCCAATTCTCAGAAGTTTATTCAATTTTGTTCAATTTGGTATTCACTGAAAAACAGAATTAAGGATTTTTTTGCAGTTTTATTCCCATCTATAGTAAATACAGTTGTGGTTTTCATGGCTACTGTTCCCAGTGTCAGATGTAATCAGGTCGGGATGTCATGGGTTGACAGGAAATAAAATTACAAAATAATAAACTGAAATTCGCAAGGTTATGTTACAGTCTCGGTGTAATGATATCACAGGGACTTTTTTATAACTTATTACTATACATCTGGCATTGCTCCAGACTTCTGTAATGTGCTTGCCAAGAAAAACGCATAGTAGGCAATAAATTAACATAACCAGATAGTAAAGTTTTTATCCTCGTTATAATCTGGCAAAATAGACTAAAAAAAACTTGACATATAAATAAATATTAAATGTTACATTTCACAATTATAGTGTTATTACATTTTTCTTTTAGTAGCGGTTGATGTGTAATATATTATGGTTTTAGAGATTTAATTTCATATTTTACAATTACGTACAAATAAATGGAAAAACAGATTCTGTATATATTTTTCAACAGGAAATAAAATATACAAGAGAATATAATATTTGCAATATTATAGCAATACTGATTTGCTGCTTGCTTTTGTCAATTCCTTTCGTTACGTTTCGTTGGATTGAACTACATTTCCGATAATGCAACTTGAACCATAGGCGGATACCGGATGTAGAATAGTAAAGGTCAGAATTCATGGAGTCCTTTGGCGTTCGAAGACAGTTTAGTGATGTGAAATAGTTAAGTTTTGGTGTGTCTGAAAGTTTTTGCGAACATATTTTAACGGTCGACTTTTGTTACAGTAACCATGACTTCTAAAGATAGAAATTCGTCAAAAAGCGAGTTGTTGTATTTGATCTACCAGCACTTGAAGGAGCATGGCTACCAGAAAGCTGCAGGCGTGCTCAGAAAGCAACTGACCCAGGTAGTAGATGACTGGTTCTGAGCATCACTGAGCCTCCAAACTGCTGCTGCTGGAATTTCATAAAGGCTACTCGACTCTGTGCATGAGTGACTTTAACTTGTTTCCTTCCTCGGTTCACTTTTGTTGTTAAATATTTACCTTTTTATTAATATCACTTAAAATTGTATTGATTTACATTTATTTAGTTGAATAGTATTAGTAGTCAGCATACTTAATTTCCTAGTTATAAAAAGCTTGGTTTAGTCAAATTGTGTTAGAGACTTTTTTGAGTGATGCAGTTTATTTGTCAAACCATTTTGCACATGTAAAGCTGTTCAGATTTGATTGTATATGAGAGTTTGTGTGTTTCCAGACACTGTACTGTTGTCACTCTTTATAGCTTTTGACAGGAGCATCACCTGGGTAAAGGAAGAATTGTAAAATACTCTAATTGCAAGTTTCCAGTTCAGGTGTTTTTAATTCAGTTTAAAATTTCACCAGGATGGTATATCGCATGATAGCATTGGTTAATGAAGTGATACTATGGTGTTTTGCAGAAAGAAACATCTACACCACAGACTTCGCTTGATGACATTTACATCAATTGGCTTAAGTGAGTATACAATAAAACACTGACTTTAAATTGTCACATGACACTTAAGTACTTTTAATATAGCATTCTAATACTCCATTTTCTTTTTTTTTTTTTCTTTTTTTTTACAATTTTCATAATGAAAAATTATTATGTTTCTCAGTTCTGTAGAAGGCAGTAAAAAAAGGACTGAACATATTGTGAGCCCCATGAAGAAACACATCCTGTCAGACCCTGCAAGTAATAAAGAAATTGCTGGGAGAAAGACTACTGTGCTGTCAGGTACAGTGATAGAGGCAAAAGATTCCTCTCTTATTTTGTTCTATTTACGTTTATTTTACAGACACTTTTCTCCAAGGCAAGGTACAACTAAGTGTGAAACCTAGTGCATTTCACAACAAAGAGCTTTAGGTATAAAAACAGGATTATCAGAGCAGGTTATGTAACGCTGCTGTTTTTGCTAGTGCACAGTACACAAGCATTAAATTAGACAGGGAGCGCAAAGATGATTACAAAATAGTGTGATGCTAATTGATTAAAATTTCTGATGCTGTTAGAAGATCAGGAGCACTGTGGTTGTAAAATAGATAGTTTTGGCACCCTTCTTGAATATTCAAAAGGATTCAGCAGATCTGAGGGAGACAGGAAGTTCATTCCGCGACATTGGAGCCAAAACCGAGAATAAATGTTTGATTTTGCACACCTTGTAAGTGGGTGGAAGTGGAGCTAGCAAGCAATGTCCTAATTAGTGATGTCGCTGAAGGTTGCTGGTTTGGAGTGGATGATGCAGTCATCTGCATACTCCACAAAGCTTGTTCCTACCTGGAAACACAGTGAGGGTTATGTTTTTGACTTTTCCATTGCCTTCAACACCATCCGGCCACTCCAACTTAAGCTCACCAAAATGACCATGGATGCACCAGCGGTGTCCTGGATCATGGACTATCTAACAAGCAGACTGCAATTTTTCAGGCTTCAGAATTGGGTCTCTGATATAGTGGTGATCAACACGTGCACCCTGAGGAACAGTACTGACTGCATTCCTGTTCACCCTCTACACCTGTAATTTCACTAGTCTGGCCAGTGTCAACTACAGAACTTCTCCGATGACCCTGAAGTAGTGGGGTGTATCTATATCAACAAAGGAAAGGAACTGATTGTTGATCATTTCTTAATAGTAACCTTTTTGACTAGTTACTATTGAGGGTACAGATATGGAGATAAGTGACTCCACCTTGGTCCATGTAATCATCAAAGTGGGCTGGTATCACAACACAGATACACTGTATAAGAACGGACAAAGTAGACTACCTTCTTAGATGACAAGGGCTGTTTAATGTAAGCAGCAACATCCCCTACATGTTCTACCAAAGCATAGTTGACAGTATGATCTTTTATGCCATGGTGGGACATCACTTCTAGTGAGAGGTGCAGGCTCAACAAAGTCATCATGAAAGTGGCTTCTGGACAATGACTCATCCATGAAATTAAGCTATCACCATGAGCTCTTTTAACCACTGGATTATTTAACTTAAGGGCACTAAGAAGCATTTCTGGATGTGCTGCTTACCAATAGCCATCCACATCCGTCATGTTGTATTTTTCTACCTTTTATTGATTATTTATTTATTTAGGTTTTTGTTCTTTTTGTTACTTGTATTATCAGTGTTAGGTGTCCTGTGTGTCCAGCTACTGTATGCTGAATTTCCCTGTGGGGATCAATAAAGTCTAATCCTTTCCTATCCTTGACTATGCCTCCTGATTTTGTATACTTGTTTAGTTGAAATTATACAGTAAGAATACCCAGCAGTATAAAGGGGTAAAATGTCATACTTGTCTAAGTAGCCTTAGGAAAAGGTATCAGCTAAAAAGGTTCAAAATGTACTATTGAAGAAACTTTTTTGCCTGTATGTTTCCTCCAGCTTCCCAGACATCCAAGACTATTACTCATGTGAAGCCCACCTTGACAAAGGCTGCAGTAAAGGAATCAGAGACCTCTGGCAGTGAAAGTACAGATGCCTCTGAGACTGAAGAAAAGACTTCACAGCCCCAAGTTAGTATTGTCTGTAATATTAAAGATGAGTTGTATTAGATCGTTCTAAGCATGTTGACTTCAAAATTCCTGACATTTTTCAACAGCCAGATGATATATTTTTGCTTTTGAGTTTTTTCAGAACACACTAAAAATTGTTAAAATGCACATTCTTCAGTAATTTTCATGAACACTAACCAGTATGTTTAATTCTGAACAAACCGTTAACTACATATAAACAACAGAGAGCAGCCAAAACCTGTCATTTTGTATTTTGTGAAAATTCTGTACTATCTGCAAAGGGTCTACCTCTTCTTCCTAGACAAAGCTTAGTTAAAAAGGTCTTTTAACTGCTTTGTTCCATGATATGTTCAAATGGTTCTGTGTTTTGTCCACAGAACAGTGTGGCAACACTCAAAGCAAACAGTGCACCAGAAAACAGCAAAGCACAGACAGCTGTCACTTCAGAGCCAGCAAAGAGCTCAGGCAGTGAGAATGGGTCAGAGACTGAAGATGAGATTCAGCCATCACAGGTGGAATTGGATGAACTTATTAGTCATAATTTATATTATAGTTGTTTATCTTTTCTGGTAATGATGGCATTATTGGAATTTTTTATAATAGGTACCATTTTTCACTCCTAAACAAACACCCAACAAACCATTGGGTCTGCCCATGGTGACCAGTAAAGGTGATGATTCAGACAGCACCAGTGAAGACTCAGACAGCGAGGAAGACACTGTTGCACTGGTCAGTTGAAGTGAATCAATTTTTTAGTTTTTTTTTTTTGTTTAAATAAATGATGGGTATTGTCAGCAATAATATTCTTGAGATAAAACTGTCAGTATTTGCTGACTTCAACTGTGATTTGTTTTAGAAGGCCACACAAACAACACCAGCTACACCTGGAACCTCAATAAAGCATAAAGGGGCCGAAGTGATGACAGTGAAAAAAGACAGCATGACAAAGCTGCAGGGTGAATTGACACAAACCCAGGCAAAAACTTCTCTCCCCTCCTTGCTGAAGATACTTGCAGTTTCCAAGCAAAGCAGAGTCACCACAGGTTCTTCAAGTAAACAGGAAGAGTCTCTTATAAAACATATCACAACTAAAGGGTCCCCAGTCAAACCTACCCAAGCTACACCCATAAAAACAACAGTTTCACCAATGAAGGCAGCAACTACTCCCAAGACCTCAACTCCAGGGAAGAATGCACGAAGCTCAGAGAGTGAAACCACTCAGGATTCAGATAGTGAAGAAGATACCCCAGCAAAACCAATTTTGGCTAAAGTTTCTCCAACCATATCTAACCACTCTATTCCCATAAAGGCAACAGCTTCAGCCAAGGTCCGAGCTATAGGGAAGAGGGCTGAAAGCTCAGACACCCCAGTCAAAGGCCCAGCCAAGTCAGTCTTAACCAAAGGACTAAAATCCACCCAACCTACACCAGTAAAAACAGCCAGTACCCCCAAGAAACAAGCTTTTGGGAAGAAGGCCAAGTGCTCAGACAGTGAGAGTACTGATGACTCTGAAAGTGAGGAAGAAGCTCCAACAAAAACTGTGTTAGCTAAAGGAACCATAAACAAGTCTAGCCAATCTACACCCATGAAGAGTACAGCTACAACAAAGACTCCTGCAACAGCTACATCTAAGACTCCAGCTGCAGGAAAGAAGGATAAAACCTCAGAGAGTGAGAGTATTGATGATTATGAAAGTGAGGAAGAAGCTCCAACAAAAACTGTGTTAGCTAAAGGAACCATAAACAAATCTAGCCAGCCTTCACCCATCAAGACTACAGCTACAACAAAGACTCCTGCAACAGCTACATCTAAGACTTCACCTGCAGGAAAGAAGGATAAAACCTCAGACAGTGAGAGTACTGATGACTCTGAAAGTGAGGAAGAAGCTCCAACAAAAACTGTGTTAGCTAAAGGAACCATAAACAAATCTAGCCAGTCTACACCCATCAAGACTACAGCTACAACAAAGACTCCTGCATCAGCTACATCTAAGAATCCAGCTGCAGGAAAGAAGGATAAAACCTCAGAGAGTGAGAGTACTGATGATTATGAAAGTGAGGAAGAACCAGTCTTGACTAAAGGAGCCTCAACTAAAGTAGGTCCACCTATGCCCATGAAAGCAGTAACTACACCTAAGACCACAGTTGCAGGGAAAACAACAGAGAACTCAGACAGTGAGAGTTCTGATGGTTCTGATAGTGAGGAAGACGCTCCAATCAAAACAATCTTTGCTAAAGGAGCTCCAACCAAACTCACCCAGTCTACAATAAACAAAACAACAGCTGCACCTAAAACCTTTGCAACAGCTACACCTAACATCCCTGCTACAGGGAAGAAGGGCAAGAGATTAGACATCAAGCGCAAAGATGACTCCGAATGCAAGGAAGAAGCTCCAGCAAAAACAGTCCTGGATAAAGGAACCCGAACCAAACCTATCCAGTCTACAACCAGCAAGATGACAGCTGCACCTAAAACTTTTGCGACGGCTACAGATAAGGTGCAAGCAACAAGCAAGAAGTCTAACCGCACAAACAGTGAGAGTTCTGATGATTTTGAAAGTGGGGAACAAACTTTAACATTCTCAGCTAAAGGAATTCCTGCTAAATCTAGCAAGCTTTTACCCGTCAAGATGTCGGCTACACTTAAGACTTGTTCAACAGCTATACCTAAGGTACAGGCAATAGAGAGGAAAGCTGAGAGTTTGGACTATGAGAGCACCGATGACTCGGACAGTGAAGAAGAAAATGAGAAGGCTTCAGCTAAGGTATTGCGCAATTTTTAATTGCTTTCCATGATTTTAAAATGTTTGCTTTCAGTTAAAGTTTTGGGATGTAGGCCACTTGCGTTTTGTTTATATGAAATATGTTTGTGGTTTACTTTTTTAATTTTGTATTATACTGTATGATAGAAGCCTGTGTTGACTGGTCAGATAAAGGCATTGGCTGTCAAACCTAAGGCGGCAAAAGCCCCGGAGCCTGCAAAGCCAACAGATAGGAGCAGTGGTGGAACTGCTGGGGAGAAGGTGACTGCAGGTATACACTGTTCTTTGAGCATTTTATCTAGCACAGTGTACAGCATCACATCTGAACCCGCAACCGAATGAGATGCACTGAAAGCTTTCCGACATAATGTAATGACATTCTACTGTATTTCTGGTTAGTTACCATACCACCTTAGGCCTCTATCTGAAATCATACTTGTAGCATTTGTACAGAGAACCCCTTTGCATAATCAACAAGTTAGTTTCACACTTGGCAGCATGGTGGTACTGCAGGTAGTGCTGGTGCCTCACAGCTCCTAGGCTGTGGATTGGATCCAGTTCAATCCGTGTCTCTATACTTGCATACATACATACAGTATACATGTTTTTTGCAGTGTTTATGTGGTTTTTCTGGGGTTCTCCAGTTCCCTCCCACAGTCCAGAGACATGTTTCAAGTGAAATGGTGATTCTGATTTGCTTTCAATGTGTGTACATGTGTGTAATTGCCGTGCTGTGGAGTGGAATCCTGTACGGGGTGTACTGTATTTCATGCCCTGTATTACTGTGACAGGCTGCAGTTCACTGTGATCTTGCCTGAGACGAGCAGTTGCCAAAAATCAATTGCTGGATTGATTAATAGCTTCACATCACTGCACTCAATCAGTCCTCTGTAGATGATTATTTAAGAATGATTTGTTTGTTTTTTTTTGTTTTTTTAGTTGCTAAAAAGACATCCAAAGGAAAAGAGGTTGAAAGTAAAAGCAGCTCTTCACAAGCAAACCCAAAAGTAAGAATATTTATAAAATAATTTTAAGAAAGTGTGCCTATTGTGCATTCCTGTATGCCTTTTTGAAGTTAAATTTTAATCCATGTCCTGTCTGGTGGTGGTTCACATCCAGGTCACTAACCCAGCTTCTACCAAGAAAACCATCCTAGGTGCAAATGAAACCATGAAGGCCACAGTTGGAGTAAAGAGGAAGATGAGCCAGGAAAAATTTGAAACCAACTCTGAAAAATTAAAAAAGAAGAAAAAAGAGCTTCATAAAGCCATTGGAAGTTTACCCTCAAAACCTCTAGCTGCTCCAGCATGGGGAGACTCGGACTCAGACAGCAGTCTAGATGTGGAGAAGTGGAAGAAGCTGGCACTGCAACTCACAGGTACTGTGTTTAAAAAAAGATTGTTCATTATTAGTGACTTCATTGTTAGACTAGATGATGTATGAACACAAAACATACAAATGGATGTGATTTGGTGGAAATCAGCTTTGTAACAGAATATTTTGATCAAACCATAGCACCCATATCAACAAATGCTGTTTCAGATGTTGACATTGTGAAGATAGATGCCATGACCCCTGTTGTACCCTGCTCTCCAACTCAAGCCAAGGCTAAGAAGAAAGGAAAGGCTATGGGGAACAGGGAGACCAAGGCTGTAGAAAAAAAGGGTAACATCAGTGAAAGCAGAAATGAAAAATCACTCCCTGTCACAGGCCACCTGTCAGGGAGTAAAGGTGAGGATTCTATGGCAGCCACTGCTGCCAAGACCACACCTGTCAAGAGGCCACTGTCCACCATCATTCCTGAGCAAGGTGGCCCACAAACACCCAAGAAAAGAAAGACATCTGGCAAGGAGAGCACCAAAAAGTCAGGCAAATTAACGACACTCCCAGAGCCCAATAAGGAGAAGGATGTGAAGGGCAAAAAGAAGAATAAGGAGAAGGCTAAACTGAAGGAGGACAAAGCAGATGTTCATCAGATCTCCCCAGCGAACACAAATCTCCCACTAGGGAAGAAGCCTAAAAGTGAGTCTTTCAACAACATTATATTCTGGAATAACATGTTGGCTGAGAATATTGTTAATGCAAAACTTAATATATTTTCTTGTGTAAAATGTGTTGCAGAAAAAGCAAACTGAGCTTTGATATAGAGAAAAAGACCATTAGTACAGAAACCTATCTTGGGCTTTCAAGTCCTAAAAAGATAATGGGAAATAGCTAAAAAAATTGTTTTGGAAGTTGTTTTAGTAACAGTGATTTGACATCGTAATATGAAATCTAAGTCTTGTTTTCTATGTTAGCATGAAACTAATCATGAAATACAGTATCCTACCAGATGTTACATGTTTTTTTTTTTTTCTCCAGAAAGTGAAGTCATCCAAGAGTAAATAATAAAGTAACATTTGGGTGAGTATAATTATGCTCAGTTACATGATTACTATAAGCCTGTGTGATCATGCTGACTGCAGTCTGGTTCTCTAGCAGTGAGGCTCCAGACCCCGACTAACAGTTGCCCAGCGGTGGAGGGGTGGCATTTAAGTAGCAGTGATGCAATTGTTTCACCCAAGGAGACACAGTCATCTGGCAGTACAAAACCATCATGTCTCTCTCACTCGTAGATAACTTTTCAACAAGGAGGAAATAAATGTTTCTAATTTTGTATGTCCTGAAAATGCTTGAAGGTGTATGTTTTTATTTTAAATAATGAATTATGACAATATTTGTGTTTACCTTACTCCCAGCAATGTCTTATATTTTCATTGTCATAGTTTTTACTATATATTTTTGATGGACTTATTTTTGTACAGAGAAGAGGGAGGACTAATGTTCATTTAATTTGTGTGGATTTTCACCTTTATCTCTAAAAGTCTGGATCTCACTGATGTTCTGCTCACTGCTAAAATCTGCACCTCTTCAACATGAACATAATTGTACAAATACTCTCTAAATTTAAAAAAAGTTTTTGAATAAAAATGTGAACAGAAGCTGAAGAAAACCTGTTTTAGAAATGTTCAGCATTCAAGTTTATGTCTTTAAAGTATTTGTTGGTACTGAACATTACCATTTGTTCAAACTTTTTTGTACTATTAAATATTTTCATATCTAACTGTAAAGACGTGATGAATCTTAATTTGAACGTGTGTTAAGAGAAATGACTGAAGTTATCCAGTGACAAGATGCGACAGTACTGTACTGCCTTGTGCAGGAAGTCCATATATTGTACAGCAGCGGGTATAAACGGATAAATCACTGACTGTACAAAGCTGTCATGGATCAGTGTTAAAGTACAGTGTTTGTGCCAAACATTGTGAACGGCGCTGTTACTCATCCAGTGTTCATTGCCGTCGTCGTCATGATGCGACTCCCACAGCAGCCGCAGCAGGACGCGGATTGTCAGTGACGTAATCATCCTGCGACGCTAAGTCATGCAGCTGCAAACCCGTGAGTCCGTAAATGTAAAACTTTTGCGTTGTATAGTTATTATTATTATATTATATTATTATTATTTTAGTCACATAAGTTATAAAGGACCGTTTAATGACATTAGTGTCTCATTTCTTTTTAGTTTTAGCAAGTTGAACATATAAATGTATTAATTTTGATAGTTTTCTCCAGCGTGACGAGAAAAGCTGTGAAATTACAGGTTAGTATCGTTTAGCCGTCATCTCTGGTCACTAACTGAAGAAACTAAAGCTCTGTCTATGTCGTGTTTTCTTGCAGTGACGGATGACATGGTGGATAAAGAAACTTGAATAGTGTGTCTCTGGAGGAATGTGGAGGTTGAAGGCTGTTGGACGCAAAGCGCGTCGACCGGAGCCACATGGAGAGGAGCTACGCTCCGAGAGACGGCAGCGGGAGAAAGGTCATCAGTAAAGACCTGTTCTTGTTAGTACTACCCCCCCCCCCCCCCCCCCCCNGGGAGAAAGGTCCTCAGTAAAAACCTGTTTTTTTTTGTACTACCCCCCCCCCCCCCCACCACACACACACACTACCACCACCACCACTAGAGACTCCTCTTCATCCTCGGTGCAGAGCCATACTTATCAGTACTCTCCCCACTCCTACTCATCTGTACTAACCCCTCACTACAGACTCTTCTTTATCATCAGTACAAACCACCTTTCATTACAGACTCCTCTGCATCATCAGAGTACAGAAGCCCCTCACAACAGACTCCTCTTTATCAGTACTTATCATCCGTACAAACCCCTCTTCACTAGACTCCTCTTCATCATGAATACAACCCCCCTCACTACAGACTCCTCTACATCATCAGTACAGACCCCTGTCGTAACAGACTCTTTCATCAATACCTATCATCAGTACAAACCTTTACACATACAGACTCCTCCTCAGTACATTCATAATTAGTACAGACCCCTCCTGGTTGAGGCACTGTTTACTTTGTACAACAAAGAGATCTCTCAGAATGTTTGTAATGTTTGTTTGAAACATTATTCCTCTGTGTGCAGTTCTGAGACAGGCAAGAAGGGACCAACAGCTTGTAAGTAAAAGACGGGTTCAAGAGGATGATGATGAATCAGAAGAGGAAGGGGCCATGGACACTGCAGGCCACCTTCTGTCGAAGGAGCAAGTATGATGGTTCAGTCAATGCCTACCATCAAGGGCTGTCATCATACATCTACATGCTGTAATGTTCTTTTCTTTGGCGATGTGAAATCAGCTGATTCATGCAGTCTTTGTGTACTAGGTGGCAGAACTGTTCCAGGGACTTCAGCATGGTGGTTTGAAAAAGCTGGACCACCTACGGACCCTGAGGAAGGCCTTGCGTATTCCAGAGGCCCAGCTCCTCTTCATCAAGTACAGCAAACACTTCCACCTACGCCATCGCTGACCCACGTCATCATGTCCCCAGAAACACACAGATTA
Source organism: Arapaima gigas (assembly GCA_900497675.1). NCBI lineage: Eukaryota > Metazoa > Chordata > Actinopteri > Osteoglossiformes > Osteoglossidae > Arapaima > Arapaima gigas. The sequence goes on along the minus strand of UFQX01000570.1, from coordinate 214,449 downwards.
GACTTTTTAATTGCATTGCTAGATCAATCTGTGATTGTAGAAAAAATAAAGTGCAGTATCTTTATTTTAGAGTAACTCTTAGACAGGCAGCATCACAGCTTGGCTTTAAGCCTGGTGAAAGCTATGTGAATAATGGTATTGTTAGGTTGTTCTCAGTTTGAGAACAGTATCCATTTAGTCCCAAGTTGTAGCTGGATGAAGAGCACCTGTTAGAGTAAAACCAGCATATGTCTTTCAGGTTGGAGAACAGCATCCACATGCTGGTGGGTTTTCTAAGTGGTACTGATGCTCAGTGTCAGCTAGAGGCAGCACACTGTCTTCATGAGCTCTCCCACTCCCCGGAACCCACAGTGGGCCCTGCCTGCCTCCCTGCCACACCCTACCTCATCACCTACCTGACTGGACAGAGCGCCAAGTTCACGGTGACCGCTATGTTCCATCTCCTGAAGGATGTGCATATTTACAAAATGACGCAAAGTTTTTTTTCATGGACAGAGCTGGTATCATGTAACTCCTAGAGTGTGTGATTGCAGGAGCTGTGTTTATACACGTTGGGGAACCTGTGTGCAGAGAGCGTGGCAGTGAGAGACAAACTCTTGGCCCAGGGGCTTGTCCCAGCGCTAGCCATCTGTATCCAGGTGACTCCACTTGTTCTTCAGCCCCTGTGTGTCTGGATTGGATGGCTGATCCATTGTGTGCCACTCAAGATTGCTGATTCTGGATCGCTGCTCATTCAATGCCAACTAGCTGTTGGTTTTTTCAAAGTCGTTTTGTGTCTGACAGATGGTTGTGTACGTGCTTCATAGTTCCATGTAAAAAAAAAAGACATTTTTCTTGTTCTTGCCCACCCTGAACTCAAGAGACCCAGCCTTGCAGTGGTGGAAGCAGTCGGATTCAGTCTCTCCCAGCTGCTCCAGACAAAAGACGCTCAAGATAAGATTGTCCCGTGAGTGTAACAAGTTCATTCCACCATTATTCCCTTTTTTCTGCCCTCACCATAAATTTTATACTGTTCTCACACTCACATGATGATAGACTGTATCTACATCTACTCTCTGGCACTGAGCAGTGTCTTGTATTAAATTCCCTTTTATTTAGAACATTAAACACATGTCAGCAAATACACAATCACTACTATTACTGCACTTTTTAACTGCAGAGTTCTCTTGATGTATTGAAACCATGTGGTGACATTGACAGGCTGGTCATGGCCTCTGGGATCATTCCTCACCTGGTGGCAGCCCTCCAGCCTGACCCCCAGTTTGGAATGGGTGCAGCCATCGAATGTGCCTGGTGTCTGCATTACCTGACATGCAGGTTAGAGGGTAGCTTGAATTACCATATGTATTCAATCAAGGGTTTTTTTTTATTGTTTCTCTTTTCTCCTCCATTTCAGCAACAAGACTGATCAAATACTGGTTGACATGGGTATGGTGTCAAAGTGCAGTTCCCTGCTGATTACACTTGGTGGTGCTGTGGCCACAGAGAACACTGACGAGGGTCTAGAGCTGGTGAGTTGTCAAGGTGTGGAGATTTAAAGTTGCTGAGTACGTTGCTTTTTTGCTGCAGCGAACGTTCCCCTGCCTCCATACAGCTGGTCTGGCCCCTGTTGCGTTGCATTGGAAACCTGCTGGCAGGCGACTTGCTGGATGGGCTTGTGCCACAGCTTGGGGACAGCCGACTGCTGGTTGCACTCTGTGTGCTGGCCCAGATCTTCTTGCAGCCTCATCCTGCCCTGACCAGGGAAAGTCTCTGGGTCTTAAACAACCTCACAGGTATCCCTGGTTTGTGATAAATTACTATTTTTAATAACTGTAAATGCAGAATTGAGTTGTATTTTAAATTAATTCTCTGGAATTGTCTTGCAAATTAGAGGATGTAAAAAATGTAAGTACACAAAAATGTGACATTTTATCACCCTTTCCAATCCTTGAACATAAAAAGGATTAAGTTCTTTCAGTTATAAAAGAGGACTATTCAAATTGGATAGTTCAATGAGGATGCAGTAGAATGACCTGACCAACCCATAACTTCTGTCCTCTTCCCCAGCGGATTCCAGTGTTTTCTGCTCAGCTCTACTCTTCCTCAACTTGGTCCCCATCTTAATCCAGCTCCTGCCTTTCTCACTGGGGATTAACATCATGGTTAGCAATGGAATCCCAGACAGTAGTAATCTTTCAAGACTGAACTTTGAGGAAGTGATACAGACCCACATATTTCGCTGCTCCGGTCATGTAGGTCCTACGGATCCTGGCTAATGTTGCAAATGAAGGTTCTGAGTACTGCTCTCAGCTGATCCACAGAGGTCTTCTGCCTGCATTGTGTGCCACTCTCAAGATGGCTGATCCAGATGTGGTGACACTCAGCCTGGAAGTGCTGTACATGCTGGTGACCAGTAGTTCACAGGTATGGGATCTGTTGTGCAACTATGTAGGAGAAGCAAAAATGTGTACTTGAAAATAGATGGAAAGGCACAGATTGTAGCTCTGTTGCCTCATAGCGCCTGGGCTGTGGGTTCAGACGTGTGTATGAGTCTGACTCAGTATGTGTGGAGGTTACATGTTCTATCTGTGCCTGTTTTTTTGCCAGCGCTCCTGCTTCCTCCCACAGTCCAAAGACATGTGCTTAGGTGAATTGGTCACTGTACATTGTCCATAGTGTTTATGTCTGAATGAGTACGTGTGATTGCCCTTTGATAGACTGGAATCCCAACCATTGTGGAATTTGTCTCACACACTTTGCTTCCGGTGTAAACTCTGGACCACAAAGATCCTGCACGGACAGGCATCAATTCGATAATGAATTAATCTGTGTAAATAAAAGAGATGGGACCACATGCTCCCAAAGAGCAACCAGGCAAAGAGACAGACATCATCAAATCCAAATAAAATACATAAATCCTGCAGTGAGATTCTGTTTTTGTTGCCACATTTTTGCCATAAGGTAGCTCACATTCCCTCTCTGTTTCTTTTACTTTAACCTACAAATGTGTGGATCTTTGTCTGCAGGGTGCAGAGGAGTTTGTTAAGCTGAGGGGCCCAGCAGCTCTGGAGGCCATCCAGTACAATAGCCAAACTGAGATGCAGATCAGGGCTTCGTACCTTCTTGACAACGTTCTCCCGACTCACAGCCTGGTACGAATAACCAGGTCTTTGTGTGGGTTTCACAGGAACAGTCCTAAACATAGACAAAAATATGTATAAACCTTTTAGCTTAAATCACATTTGTAACAATAAAACATGACTTAACAACGAGTGAATATATTCCTGCATATAAAACACCAGTTTGTTGGCATTGTCTTGAGGAGTGAGGACATCATTGTCCAGTTAAAACAAGCATACTGTCTGTTTAATTTTTTTTCTATTTCACAGGTGGATACCACAACGTCATGACTCGGGACTGCATTCAGAAATGAAGACAGTGAACCACTGACAGTCTACTGCTAACCATGTCTTTGGAATGAGCTTCGATGATGAGCTTTTTGACAAAGCCTTTAAGTTTAGGGAGAAGCTTCAAACCACTGGAACAGCTGTTTAAATTTTGCATGGATTTGTTTTTTTCCAATAAAAATACACATTATTTTGAATCTTACAGTGGAATTATTAAAACAACTGATTAATAGTATATGTTGATATTTCATATGCACACCAAAAGTCTTAAGAAAACTAGATTATTCAAACATGCAGCGCTCACAGACGTTTGAGGAGTGTACGACATAAGAGCCAAAGCTGTAATTCTGTAACTGTTGAAATGTTACAAAATATATATTTTTAGTCAAGTTTTTTTCTTAAAAAGTAATTTTGTATGTGTGCTGCCACAAAATAATAATAATTTGAACTGTTCAACTGTTTCTAACTCATGGTTCTAGTCTTCCCAAATAGTGCTCAGGGGTTTGGGCTCTTTCCAGAGCATTCTGAAGCCATTATTGATATTCTAAACACAATACTTGGCAAAGGCAATGAAGAATCCGGTAGGTTTCAGATCTTATTACTGAACCTTCCCCCTTGTTAGTCACATTACAAATAAAATACCCTAATCGGAAAACTATATTTGTCAAACTCAGGAAATATTCCATATATCCAATGTACTGCAAACTTCTTAACAACATATAAACAAGCAACGTAGAAAATACTTAAGGATCACGGCTTATGAAGCAGTTCCTCTCTCTTGAATAAAAAAAAAATCCAGATGCCAGCAAACGACAGTAGTGAGAGTGAGGAAGGACAGAACAGAACTTTTACTGATCTCCCTGGGACATTCAGAGGACACGACAAAAGCAGAGCACGAATGAAAGAAAATGCTGATTATTGACAGATCCTTTGGTGACATTATGGAGGTGGGTAGTCGTTGCAGACGTGCGTCTCAATGACCCTAAACGGAATAATGTGGGAGCTGAAACTCGTGATCACAATTTAGGAGATGTGAACCAATGTCCACGGTGAACTGTAGTTTCCTTCTTCTGAACCCTTGACAGAACCCGCTTTCTTGATGATTTATCGAGTCTGTGCCCCCCCAGCAAACAGCAGAAAATATCACACTGGCGACTGACATAACAGATGGTTCTGTGATTTTCACTTTTTCATGTATTTTTCTAGCACCGCCATTATTCGCAGATTTTGTACTTAAAAGCGCATTTTATCCGTTTTAATATCAACAGGTCAATGTGTTCTAAATAGATGGTCTGTCGATTTATATGAGTTTTTAAATCATAAAAGTGTAAAAATATTTTACACAGACCTCATAAATTGTAAAATTGCTGCTGTTGCAAATTTTTTTATTTTTTGAGTGTAATATAAGCTTTCTCTCCCACCTCCCCACCAGCTGCCTCGTTGGCGCAGTAGGCAGCGCGTCAGTCTCATAATCTGAAGGTCGTGAGTTCGAACCTCACACGGGGCACAGATTTTTCTTTCCCTAAAAATTATTTCAAGTCAATTAAAACATCCTGTTTTTTTTCGAAAACCAATTCCCTGATCCAGGGTAACAGTGACCCCAGCCTGGAGGTAAATGGTGTGATGTAGGGAGCACCTGGACAGACTCCAGTCCATCGCAGTTTATATTAATATTTTATTTTTAAAAATCCACATACAGTGTAGACAGAATGAAATAAAAAAAGTAAATCGCGGTGCGAATTTAGTACCGCTGTACTTAAAGTTCACGTGAACAGTGACTATACGTCTTCATATAAGATGATCAGCGGGGGGGCTTCCGGAAAAGTTCCCCTGAATGTTATTCTATATTATTAAAGGAAAACACAGGAGGACATCTGTCTTCTAGAAGAAAACTCTCACGGAGGTCCTCAATGGCATCTGTTGCAGTTTCCCAGCTTGAAAGAGACCACAGGGCGAGACGAGCCGCCCTCCCGACCCTCCCGACGCCGAGCTGCTCTGCGGTTAGGCGGCACCAGAATGCGAACCCGAGTTTCTCCCTCTACACATCACAATACAGTACACCACAGTACTGCCGTTTGTCACTTACCTTCTTAAATCATTCCCTTTGATGGCTTATAAATAGTTTAAACACCTTTTGGTTCACCCCTGTGATTTTAAATAATAGCATACACAACTGTCCATAGGATGCAGCACAGTGTGTCACAGAAAGAGAACCAAGACAAAGATCTTCTGAGGACATTTCCCACTCATGAAGATACTCTCTGATGACCTGCACATCATCCTCATTTTAAACAGCTCCCTATACAAAAACAGTGCTAACTTCTGCAAGCAGAAAAACAGCAGTATGACTAGAACCTCTGCTGGATAACAGTGAGATTAAAGACACTGGCAGCAGCTGTAGTAGTAAAATTGTGATAGTGTTGGAATTACACAACACGAGTCTTACTGTGTTGCCCAACTATCCTTCTGTGTTTATTGGTTTCTAAGGAAAAATGCATACAAATGTTAGCACACTTGATCTTTCTCCACAATTGCATTGTTCCCTTGTACAGTATCATCACATATGGTTTGTGGTGTAATTGCAAAATAAGTCTGTCTGGTTTCTGGCCGATGAATAATTGCTAATGTAATATTGGTGGTTAATCCTAGCATAAATAAAAGAGTACTGTTACTGAGAAAGAACTTCTGATACACAGTAATTATAGGTAAGCGCTGAAGAATTCTGGGTCTCCAGTAAAAGGGAAGGGCAAAAGTCTGCTGTGAGCAAACAAGATTAGGAGAACATCTGATGTTAATTAGGGGGTTGAGTGGTCAGCACTCTGACCACGATGGGGGTCCAGGTCATGTTGGAGCTTGTTTTAGCAACCGATGTCTACATTATTTTGCTTCTTTGTCCGAAGACTAATTCCTGCTTAAAAATTCATCCAGTCTCTCAATTTCAATCCAGTCTTAGCAGGGAAGGGTGTGTGTCCTAAAATAAAACAGTATTGTATTTTCTCACACAGCGATATGCTGGTACTGTTTTGCAACAGCCGCAAGCCGCAAAATTAAATTGTGGGATCGACCCTGTACTTAGTTTAATTTAAAAGGACAATATATGTTAACATCCCTGAAGAAACATTTTAAAAATGAATCTTTTGCATTGTCATTCTTGCACAAACATTGTAAAGTATGCTTGCCTGCAAAGACGCTGTCTGCATCCCCACTGGACCTGTGAAGTGCTGGAAGGAAATATTGCAGTTATGTGTTTGGTCTTTTGTACTAAGATGGGTGTGTCAGAATGGTTACACCACAGACAGCCAAACACAGACAGACAGGGAGAAGGTGAGTACATCCCTGACATGGACCCTACAAATATAAATTACTCTGACACTTAATACAGGGGTCTACTCCTGGATACGATGTGAAGCTCTCTGCCTTGTAAATATCTCTGCCTTGTAAATATCACTCTTCAGGACATTCCTTACATCTGCTTTCCCCATCCTAACAGCACTGGAGTCTAACAAGATTGACGTGAATGGCAGCTGCTTCCCCACGGCCGTGTTTAAGGTGCAAGAAAGACAAAGTATGTCAGTGCCAATCAAAAATAAATATAAACAAACAAAGCTGAGAGAGGAGGAAAATTCCTTGACAATGCTATGATTTTCCTATGGCAAAACTTGTCTAATTCCATCTTCTCCCTTACTTTCCCACTGTGGAGGAGAGCAAATGGATCAAGAGGAATAGTTGTTTAAATAATTTGTGAAGCAAATCTCCAAAGCCCTCACTGCTGAGCTACCATAGTAACCAGACTTAAAAATTAGGGATGAGGCGTAAATAGAGGGGCTGAGAAGATCAGAGCAGAGTGAAGCTTAAACCCTGCATGCACTCCTCTGTGCAGATCCTCCAGCTGAGCAGCATTACTGCTTGTGGACATCTTTGAGGCATGGGGTCTACCTGTGCGATACATCATACAAGAGTAAAATAAGGAACTCACACATCATTTGCTTTTCTATTTTAAAAATGATCATTTCTGATGTTGCACCCAATCTAAGTGTCCTCGCATTTAGCTTTGTAAACATGCCACTTTCCCCCTCCCAGAAATTGCAGATGGGAGCTATGAAAAAGTGCCTTCTTGCTGACGCCAACAGGGGCATAAGTGACGCGAGCCCAGTGTCTAAACCTCTGCATGTGGTGTGTTATTCACCTTCTGTTTCTCATCAGTCAAGCTCAGTCTGCCCTGTTGTTTTACACAACCGCCCCCCCACCCAGAGGGACAGCACAGTGCTGAATCAGAGTTTGTAATGGGGCTGGGGCCAGCACACTCACTCCATCCATTAGTAATGCTTCAAACACCATGGAAACAAATATATTAAACAAACTTTTGTTTGTTGGGGGGTAGGAACCATTCCTTTTCAAATTGAATAAGTGAGCAATTTTGTACATGATGTTATTATTGCATGACATAACAAGTGACAAAAATGATTAACTTGTAGGAGGGTTTTGATTTCTTTCTTCTGCATACTAAAGTGTAACCTGAAGGAAATGATTTCTATTAAAACACATTCTACGGTGTGAATAATCCTTATTACCCTTAATAGCAACCCAAGCTCTTTCAGAACATCTTTTTGAGCATCAGTGTGATTTTTATAAGTGACTGGATGTGAACCTTCCAGTTAGTGATCCTGTGTATAATTTAGCCTGGAGGGTTTAAAAGAATAACCAAAATGTTACACTGCCATCCCAGATCCAGTCCCAGCTATTAGAGACTTGATGTGAAGTAGATTTCCAGCAGAGCTGGATAAAGGTGTAAACAATTTGGTGCCCTAGATGCTCAACTTCCTGGCCAAAGATCAAATGTGCTAACAAGTTCTGATCACACTTTTTTGGTTGAGTTCAGTGGTCATCCTGTGGGGGTTTGGAGTTGCTGTTCACCTCATTTCATACTTGATCTGCAGTGAACTGCCAGTAAGAAAAAGAAAGCAAAGAACTGAACACAGGGCACCATTGACAGTGACAGGAAGTGTCACGACATAGAAAAAAGAAAAAAGTGACAACAAAACAGAGAGGGAAAAGAAACAGAAAGGTAACTGAAGTTTTCAATATTACATTTTCATACAGTTATCCACTACAGCCTAACTGACAGATGATGGGATGAACAGCTGTGGGAAAAGAAGCAGGCGGTGGAAGGCAGAGGGGGAGGGATGGAGGACAGAGAGGCAGCACAGATTACAGGTCCTTCTGGACAAGATTAGCTCTTTCCTGAGGCTCAGCCTGCGATTCCTTCAGTTTTGGCAGAACACTTGTGCACATCCACTTTAACATCTAAATTCCAAACTCAGTGCAATCCTTTCTATGCCTTGTCAGTGACATCAAATTCACACCAGCCAAAGTTACAGGTGCGAAGCGATGAGTTTTCTCACACGGTGAACCGTGATTTTAAGGAGTGTATACATGAAGACCACGATCTACATTACTCAGAAGCGTTTGGGAGGATAAGATAAGGCGTGATTTTTTTGGCGGGTTCCAGCCTGAGCACGTCTGGGGATGGGGGCGCGTGAGGAAATGATGTCAGGGAATGTGACGCGCCTCCCCTCCCCCTCGCGCCGGTGCGGGGCGAACGGGTTCGCAGAAGGAGTGCTGTGTGGGCATCAATTTCACAGACCGGGGACCCGCAGCCCTCGCCACGTCTACAGGAGCCCTTTCAAGGTTTTACTGCCATACCTCAGCCGCCGGTTTTAACCAGAAAATCGTGGTTAGTTTTACCCACAAAGTCCGCTCAGGGTCGTTCGGTTCTGGAGCAGCTCAAGCGCCCTTTTTCCCTGGACCCAGCAGACAGAACCGGTAAGACTGTCGGGTTGCTGCATCTCCTCTTAACCAGCCACACACTCAGTGTAAAGTCATTTAAAGCGAATAAACTCGGCAGTGTGTACTTCATGGCTTTTTGTAACATTTTAACTTTGCTGTTAACTTTATTTCTCCAGTTCGGAGAGGTAAAGTTGACAGCAAAGTTAAACCCCCTGGAAGTTTGCCTCAGTTCGACATCTCCGCGCGTCAGTTAACGCCACTGTTCGCGGTCAGAAGCGCCCCTTCAGTTCGCGACTCGCGCAGCGTCGGAAAACACGAATTGAGGAAGTTGTTGAACTTTTCTTAGGTTTTCTATCGGCAGAGATTTTTCCAAAGTCGTTTGTTTTTGTGCGCTGTGGACGATATGCTCATCTCTCCTTTTACTGAACGAACACACGCGTAAAATATGTTTTAATATTTTCGTTATTGTCAGTAAATGTATTGTTTTTAACACGGCTTTGAAGTATATTTTATAAAACCTCGAATTGTAATTTTTGTCAATAGTGTGTGTAGACCGTTTTACACTGACGGGAAATTTATTTGACAAATTGCCATGCGGTAAAACCTGTAGAGGGGTCCAAACTTGTCTGTTCCTGGGAAAAGATACGGTGAGATTATTAGAACCCAGGAAGGCACCTCTATAGGAGATGTGTGAAGACTTTATAACTTATCTGCAACAGTCCACGAGAAGACCGCAAGATTTTTTTTTTGATATTTTACAAGTGACTCCGTATCTAATATATTAAATCTCAGTGTGAAACTGTACATTTTTATTTATAGTGATGGATTACTTGATAACCAATGTAAAGTTAGTTGGGGCAGTTCACAGCATGTTCCATTTAAAGAGTGTTGGTGGAGCTGAACTCGGATGGCCTCTCAGGAGGTGTTTCTTTTGGACAAACTGCCGCTTTGGCTCTGGAGGCCGATTGTCCACAGAGCTGCTGAAGGCCAGGAAGGCTGCCACTTTGGAGACCAGTCTTCATATTGATGCAGGATTTTGGAATAATGAGTCACTTGTGTGTGCTGAGGGGACCTGGTGAACGGGATGACTGTGTGAACGTGTACACACACACACTCATTCACTCACACTGAGGCCTGTATGCACAGGAGCAAGACTAGCATAAAACTGGGGATAGTAATGTGCTGAAGGATGGATGTGGAATGACGGTATGTGGGAGATCATGGTGTAGGTAGAAGGAAAATGAGACCTGAGTTTTGGAGTATGTTTATTTTTAGTTTAGCAAGATTTTTTTAATAAGCCAGGACTGATCAAATAAAGCATACTTCATTCCAAGCAGTAGTCATGAACAGACCAGAGTGATAGAGTAAATACGGTCTGTTACTTGTAGGAAGTCTCTAAAAGGCTGGTTATTTCAGAGGAGTAGGGAGAGGACTTTAAAGTCAGAAGGAACGAGAAAAGACACATGCTGTTATTTTATCTTCCAGGAACACACACGTGGAGTGAGAGATGGCCCAGGATGTTTTGAACAGATGGTTTAGCTCTCTGTCAGTGGTTTCCAAATGCACCACTTGAGGGGGAAATCCTATAGATGGGATTAAAAAGAAGCCCGTTGGGGATTTAGCATGCAGGGTAAAACTTTTTAAAGGAGAAGATGGATTTAGGCGTGAGCTTGAACTGTGTTACTTTGTCACTTCTAAATCTTTTGTAGAGGGGAGCAAATGCATACAGCACTTGGCTGTTAAGAAAAGGTTATGGTTATAGTTTATTGAATTTTTTTGTTAGTTTTGAGGATGACAGAGGATGTGACAGTGGGTAGCACTGCTTTTTCTCCCCATGTTCTTGTGGAATTTCTCTGGGTGCTCCCATTTCCTACCGTAGTCCAAAAACATGCTTCAAGGTGATTTGTGACTACTTAGTTGTAGTGTGTGTGTGTGTGGCTTTCCTCCTGTGAACTAGCATGCCAACTTTCGCATAAACAGAAAAGGCAAAGAAATTTTTGTTTTAAAAGGTTTTGGGGGAAATGCACATGCTGGAGCAAATGTTACTGTAGATGTTTATGCATTCATACACTGAGATTTTAACAGCATATCTGAAATAACATGAGCTGTCATGTGTGGACTTTTTATTCAGGGTAAGGAGCCTTTTTGAATTTAGGTATAATATTAATAAAAAATTAGTTCTTCATGTGGGTTTCTCCTGCATGCCCTGGTTTCCTCAAATGGTCCCGTGAAGTGTATTTTATGTAAACTGGTGAACCTAAACTGCTCACGGTGTGTGTATGTATAAGTAAATAAGTATGTGTGATTGCAATCTAATGGACTAGTTTCCCAGCCAAAATGTACTGTGCCTCTTACCCTATAGTTCCAGGATAAGCTCAGCAACACCACTATCCCGCACTGGACTGGTGGTTATTGATGATGAATGAATAAAGCTTTCTTAACATTACTATGACTATAAAATGCACATAAGGAGTATACACTATGAACCTACTGCATTAGAAGAGGATTTCACTTTCACAGTATTAAAACTTGATTGGTTACGTCTGCTGCATGTTGATTGTTAAACACTCACTGGAGCTGCAGAGTTCAGCTCTCTACTTCATTGACCAGAACAAGTTTTACAGTGTGATTTAACTGGCACTTTATAACTGAAATGGTTATGAACTGCCTGCTTCTTCTCCCCATCTGATCTGTACTCTATCTGCCTTTGTCTTCTTTGTTGTCATCATTAGAGAGGATGGTGCAGGTGAGGAGAATATGCTGCATAGGGGCGGGGTACGTGGGCGGACCAACCTGTAGTGTCATTGCTCAGATGTGCCCAGAGATAAGAGTTACAGTGGTGGATGTGAACGAGGAGCGTATACAAGCCTGGAATTCGGACAGCCTGCCCATCTTTGAGGTCAGTCTCACAGCTATTGGGATTTATTTTTCTTGTTTAGTTAAAAAACAGAGGAAGAACTAAAGGGGAAGAGTTGTTTGGATTTGGCAGAAGTCCAGAAAATTGAAGGTGTGATTTTTTTTTTTTCTTTTCTTTTTAGTGCTGCATAATGCACAGTGACCTACAATCATACTTTTAGAATGTAATGTATAATGAACATGCAGTGTGCACAGTAAAATTAAATGATATGTGTAAAGTGAATTATTTGTAAAAAGCAGTGAGTAAGGTGCTGTTGAAGCTCAAACTGCTATAAGGGGACTAGGGGGAACTACACCTTCATGAAGCTTAGAGAAATGATTGAATAGTTTTTTATGAAAAAGTATCTTTTTTATATTTATTCATTAATTGAGTTATTTAAAAATAAATATTTATATTTTCCCTGTATTGTGCCTAAAAATACGTTTTACTCAATTTATTATTTTTTTTTTCCTGGAATATTTTTGTAAATCCAAAATTCGTAAAATAGAGCTCTATAAAATCGGAGATGGACTGTTTGCAATTTTTTAACAAATTTTGGCTAATTTGTTTTGCTTTAAACCTAACATGATGATGTTCAAGGTGGTGTCTGCAGATTCCTTTTGCACTGAGGCCCTAGAAAATATGAATATGATACTGCTGCCATCAGCTTTTTTCCTGCCTGGTTTAAAGTTTGCTCATCTGTCCAGGTGTTTTCATTTAGTTTCCTCCTACTTACATTTGCAGCCTGGTCTCCAGGAAGTGGTGGAGTCCTGCCGTGGTGTTAACCTTTTCTTTTCCACTGACATCGACAGCGCAATCCAGGAAGCGGACCTGGTTTTTATATCGGTAAATGCTCTAACACCCTCTCCCACTGCTGTCTGTGTTGCTCTCTCCCTCTGTTATCTTGTTGTGTTGCTAAAGATCACACATCCATAGTGTTTTAAAGATTATAGAAAGACTCAAGTCATTTTGATTTTTAGTAGATTTGAATGTGGCAAACCATGCTACATTCATATGATATGCATTATGTAAAGCTAAGCACTGGTTTTGTAGCGTGGCATTAAGAAAATTTGTGCAGTATTAGTAATGGAGTTCTGGTGTTCCCATCTCAACTTTGTGTTAATAATGGTGTAGGTGAACACCCCAACCAAGACATTTGGCATCGGCAAGGGGAGGGCAGCTGACCTGAAATACATTGAGGCATGTGCTCGCCGCATCGCAGATGTCTCCAACGGATGTAAAATTGTGGTGGAAAAAAGCACCGTGCCTGTAAGGGCAGCCGAGAGCATCCGTCGCATCTTCAATGCCAACACCAAGAGCACCTTGAGCTTCCAGGTGACCAAGAACTGCATTTCATCAAGCCCTATTGCTGCAGATCTTATCTCTCCATGCATGCCCATGCACATTTCATTACAAATACTTTAGTTAACAGAAGTATTCTTCACTACCTTAATGTCAGTCTTAAACTCTTGGCCTTAAAATAGCTTGAAATTGTTTTAAGTTAATTAAGCTCAGCATTATTCCCCCCCAGGTTCTTTCCAACCCAGAGTTCTTGGCAGAGGGGACAGCCATTGCAGACCTTAAAAAACCAGATCGGGTGCTTATTGGAGGAGATGAAACTGCTGAGGGCCAGAGAGCCATTGATGCCTTGAGTAGCATCTATGAACACTGGGTCCCCAAGGACAAAATCATCACCACCAACACTTGGTCTTCTGAGCTTTCTAAACTGGTAAGCTTCTCCTTGTCCCTCTTTTCTCTCATTAAACGTGTTTCAAATTGTGTGTTTTGATGCTCAGTCCTTGTATAATGGAGTCCCATACAACAAAAGGTGATATGTCATCAAATGAATATTTTCACCCTTCTTAAAAATACAACTCAGTACAGTGGCATTTTTTGCTATTTATGTGATCATTTTACTTGCAGGCGGAAAAAGGTGGAAAAAAATCTAAATAAGAAAGCCATCTGCCTTTGCTGTTACTTCAGCCGGTAGCTGCAGTGCACACAGGCTACCCTACACACTGATACAAAATAGTGAAATGGTCATAAAAAGTGCAGACAATAAATATGATGAATAGAAGAATACCAGTTATCTCTAATGCATTACTTAAACTAGCAGTTTGTGGAAAGCGAGAGGAAACAAGTTATTTTGTGAGCAGCACAGATTTTCATGGCTTTCAGGCAAGTTTGTGGACAATTCTTTAAAAAAAAATTAAACCACAAAGCTGTCCAGATAAAGGTTAAAACAGCATACTGTGGTATAAAAAATAATAGACTCTGAAAAAGAAACAACTTTTCTTTGGGGTGGTGTTTCCCCAACAGACAAAAACTTAGTCGTTTGTTAAAATGACATTCAAACCATGTTTAAAATATTAAAAGTTGTGTACATTTCCACTCTTCAACTCCTTTTCCCTGCATCATCTTTACCTACAGGCAGCCAATGCCTTCCTTGCTCAGCGGATCAGCAGTATTAATTCCATCAGTGCCCTGTGTGAGGTCACCGGGGCTGATGTTGAGGAGGTGGCACATGCCATTGGCACAGACCAGAGGATTGGGAGCCGCTTTTTGAAGGCCAGCGTGGGTGAGTGGGAGAGTACCGGATAAAGGAAGCCAAAGCTGCCAAGGTTCATTTTTGACCTGAAGTTTACAAGAACCAAGAGAGGATCATCTATTATAATTCTAAGCAGGGTGCAAAAGCTTTGACAGTAATACAGACATGAATTTTTTGCTTTCAACATTAAATTATTTAGTAATGATTCATGTCCTAGGTTAATTACACTACAATAAATATAGTTCTGTGTGTATGTTATTTGTATATACAACATTAAATCACTGTTAATAAAAACTAGGTTTTATTAAAACTTCACGGTGGTCCAGCGGTAGGTTTCGTGGCCCCTTTTGTGTGTGTGCATCTGTCCCTCCCTCCCAGACTGTAGTTTTCATAGCATAGTGCTTGGATGATTTTGGGATGGGCCCCATACTGCTGCAACCTTGAAAAAGCAGTTAATGATGATGGATGGAAAAAATTTCATAACTTTCTTTTTTTTTCTATAGGAGCAAATGTTTGCTGATAAACAGATGTGTTCACAGCAGGGGGCTTTCTGTTTAGCTGACTACAATGCATGTATGACAGGTTTTGGTGGCAGCTGTTTTCAGAAAGATGTCCTTAACCTGGTGTACCTGTGTGAGGCTCTGAACCTATCTGAGGTGGCCAGATATTGGCAACAGGTGAGCAAGAACAAGATTAGCAGCTTACTTTGTTAGTAGTTGTAGCTTTGGTTTAGTTACCGAACCGTGCATCCAATCGACTTTCTGAAACTTATGTGATAAAGATGCAACTTTTGTCTGGTCTAAGCAGCTAAATTTATAACATGTATACTGTTTTTGCCTTTGCAGTGCTGTAACCTTTTTAGCTGTGTGTATGTATAGAGTCTTTTGAAACGCGTTGTCGTCTTTTACCACAGGTCATCGAAATAAATGACTACCAGCGGCAGCGCTTCTCCTCAAGGATAATTGGGTGTCTCTTCAACACAGTGACAGACAAGAAGATAGCGCTGCTGGGTTTTGCCTTCAAAAAGAACACCGGTGATACCAGGTTGGTCTCCCTTTCTGCATACATCTTCTCATCTCTCTCTTGCTACCTACTGACTATGAATGGATGAAGACAACTTGATACTAGCACTTTTTGATCAGTGCTAGGGCTTCATCTCCTGTGCACTTTTCTGTTTTTCAGAGAGTCATCCAGCATCTACATCAGCCGATACCTGATGGATGAAGGTGCCCAGCTCCACATCTATGACCCAAAGGTAAAGAGGGAGCAGATCATCCAGGACCTTTCGCAGCCCACACTGTCCCATGGAGACAACACCCACAGAGGTATGGCTAGTTGTGTGTTCAGTGTGCCTGCTATTGAGTTAACATGTCTTGCTCACTAGTTATTGAGATAAAACCTACTAGGAGACAAACTTGTTTCATTCATGAAAGAGGAGAGTGTTGGGTGGAGAAGAATCTTTGTTGTTTGCTCATTTTTTCTACTTTGGAATGGACTGTAATTACATTTGAACTGACTCCACGGGCAGTCGGACTGATGTGGTACATGTTGTCTGCTGTCATTGTCTCTTTAGTGTCACAGCTGGTCACCATCGCCACAGACCCATATGCTGCCTGTGAGAATGCCCACGCCATTGTAATCTGTACAGAATGGGATATGTTCAAGGTGTGTGTGGTTTTCAGTTTGAATTGAGGAGAGTGTTTGTCAATGATAGTAAGTCACACTTGGCTACACTTGTATACCCAGGTGGCAGCACTCTTGACATTAAGCAGTGTATTGAAATCTCTGACTTTATAATGCAAAGTCTCAAATCCTCTCATTGTGTATTTTTTACAGGAGCTGGACTATGAGCGAATCTATAAGGCCATGCTGAAACCAGCCTTCATTTTTGATGGCAGGAGGATTCTTGACAGCCTTCATGACCAGCTCCAACATATTGGCTTCCAGGTGCCATCAGCACCCTCAGGCTGCAGTCCCTATTCTGAGTTTATGCTGTGTAAGCACAAGTCGCTGTTGGTCACAAATGTCCCTTCTAAAATGTTCTTGTGTCCTCCTGCAGGTGGAGACCATTGGCAAGAGGGTGAGCCAGAGGATTCCCTTCACTGCAACTAATGACATCTCAAAATCAGACCAGCTGTCACCTCCTAAGAAAATCAAACTGTGAGGTGTTCCCAGGTGCTCTACTTCAGGCAAAGGAATTGGATTCCACTGGAACAAATACAGCATCACTTCCCAGAAGGTTCATTGTGAGCCTTTGTTGTGGAATCATAATCGGTTTTTTGGTCAACACCTAGGTCTTTGTCTTCTATCTGGCTAAGGCCCAGTCGTCAGGGTTTTACAAAATAGATTAACCTCTCTTCTTCCTGCAAAGGACCAGCTTCTTAACTGAAGACCAAAAGTTTAAATGTTTAAAAAAGATGATTTTTCCCCTTCCCCCTCACTTGGTATTGTATCTGTCACTACTATTGTGAATTTAGACCTGCAATATTTTTAAAACTGACTCCAAAGCTAAATCTTTGCAGACACTATTTCAATGTAAATATTTTGATTATTTTTAAAGTTACTAATCTTAAATTTGTATAACTGGCTTCTGACATTCAAAAACGAATATGTGGAATCTTGGTTCTGCGATAAACACTCACTATGCCTATATAATAGACCCCCTCCAGACAATTTTTTAAGATGCTGATGCTGTAAACACAGCGATATCTATTTTCATAAAACTGTGAAAGCTAAATGTGTAAGCTAAACAAATTTTTATATGCTATAATGTCTCTTTTGTGTATTTACTTTTGGACACTTCATCCATGCTGTACAGTTGTGGGGACTATCAGCTGTGTGTGTGTGTGTGTGTGTGTGTGTGTGTGTGTGTGTGTGTGTTCCTATGCATGAGAAGCTACTGGCTAGAGATGTACAAACATACAGCTGTAAGATTCAGCCTGATTTCACTTGGGCTGCAGCATACAGTGGTTTGAACTTAATACCAGGCAGACAGATGGTTGTGCTCCAGACTACAGCAAAACAGTACAGATGGTGTTTGTGGAATTTGTCCTTGGTACTTTTGGAATTAAAAAAAATGGAAGAATGAATACTACATACAATGAAATTTTCAAGATATTATGAATGACACTTGTGGCCTTTTGCACCTTGGTGCAGTAAAGAGATTGGTGGTGTGAAGGGTGGATGAGGCAGAGTGGTAGTGCTGGGATGTTTCAAGTTGCTCAGGAGCAGGCTGCACAGCTGGCTCACTTGTCCCCTGGCCTCTATAGGAAGTTTGTGTTGTGATCAGTTTTGGGTTTGAGGCTTTTAATATATCCTGATGTCCAGCTGCCTGTCAAATGGAACTGCCCCTGCCCTGGCATGTCCTCAACCTCTCAAGCAAATATATCCATTAAGTTTAAACAACAGCTTCTGCCAAGTAAGAACCAATTATAGTTTCTACTATCAGGTTTAAATGTGTGCTCCTCTTAGAAGAACATGGGACCGTTTTGTAAGAAAGTGGAATCTTCTTTTGGATGGTAACAGATAAAACTAGCTCAGGTGACACTGGCATGGCTCTCATGCCTGTTGCTGAAACAGCTGAGGCAAAGTGGTGCCACCTGATGACATCCCTTGGTTTTCATGTTAATCCCTTGTTCCATGGATGTGGATGTCTTTAAATCCCCATATATTATGTAACATTTAAGAGTTGACACTATTACTCTTTGTGGATGAGCACACTGACACCCAGTCAGAGCTCACTGATGCCTTGAGATGATGAGACATGTGAATAGGAATCACTCTCATATGGTTTAATGCTGCATGGGTGGAGAATCTCGTCCCTCACAGATCAGTGAGCTGTAACTGCAGTCCATTCAGATGACCCATCATTTTCATATATAAGAAACTGCTTCTGCCTACTGGGCAGGAAAACAGGGTTCATCTGTGGGGTTTTTTTTCTCTGCAGCCCCAAAGCAATTTGTCTGCAGGACTGCTCAGCATGATTGCATTTATTTTATGTCCAACAGCTATGATTTATTATTCTGATCCTTTTGGGTGGCTGCTAAATGCAGTATGACGGGAGTAAGGTGTAATTAATAATTTCCGGTTTTGGGTCTCCGACTGCTCGTAATGATGGGGGGGATCATTACATTTGTTTAACATAAGAGGGTCATCTATCGATGAGACAGAAGTCTCTTGTCTGCAGGATTTTGATGGTGAAGGCATTCACAACTTGGTGAGAACTAATTTATTTTATTAATGGATGGTGTTCATAGAAACAGACCATTTTGTATTACTGTTAAGAGTGAATTTAAGTGATTTTTAAAGCAAAAACAAAAGAAATGAATGGGAAAGTAGGACAGAGAGAATGTCTAAGGGAAAACGGCATATATTTCACATCTAGTAAGCATTAGCAGGCTACTACCCCTTTTCACCTTAAACCCACATGAAATCCATGCTGATGATGCAATGTGGTGGTTTCCAAACAAAAAACCCTCCTGAGATGTGTGCACCTAACAGACTGACCTCAGACATAGAATGAAATGATGGTGTGCCTTGGGTGTGGTGGTCTGGTGCATCATCACAAAATGCCATGGAAAATGAGTTAACTGGGAACACCCTTCCCTTTGAGCTCCGGGACCTACTGTTCCCTGTCTTTTAATTCATATATATATATATATATATATATATATATGTGTGTGTGTGTGTGTATATATATAAGGCATGGATGATGTCTTCATACTCAGTTGCATTTTAATAAACATGCTGTAGTAGAAACTGCTTCAGTCAGAAGTGTACCCTTTCCAGATCATAGGTCAACAGATAGATCATAGGTCAGAGTAGCCTGCCTACTAACTTCATTCAACAGGAGTACAGTAGGTAAATTGACACAGCATTTTCAATTGTCATTATTTCACAAAATGCAGCAGAGAAATGAGTGGAAATATTAACAGAATTGCTACAGGTTGGAGGGCCTGTACTTTTAGGCCATAGAGGAAGCTGGTTTATACTATATGACTGCTGCAGAAAAAGCATCATTTAGAACATGACTGATCTATCATTACTGATAATAAACAAATGTGCAGATGTTCAAATGTGTTCTTCATTCCACACAACACATCACAGATGAATCAAAATCCCCTAGTTGTACATTTAAGCTGTAGTACATAAACACAGCAACAGTGGAAACACCACTTTCAGTCCTATGAGCACAAGAGAACATGGAGGAACTAAGAGTCAACATAAACTTGAAATATATTATTCTTATTCATTTATAGTATTCTGAACAGGAAAGAGTTATTTTGAGTATAATTTTGTGACTGCAGATCAGTGGACAGTTTTCTTTTTTAAAACATACAAATGTGGATAATGACCAGTATTTTTCATCATCCTCTCTGACTGAAAGCATGACCAACGATTTAAATAGTGATGTCTGGATTCCTGTCTTTTTATACAGGTGCTGTTGGAGACAGATTTTATTTTAAGCTGTATTACCCGGTTACACTTAAAACAATGTCAGCTTCCTGCTTCCCCTCAATCACAATGTCTGTCTTAAGCAATCTATACTAGTAAACCTCAACACGTACATTTTAATTAAACTTTTAAAAATTATAACATACTCTTACAAGCATCTTAACTCATAACCAGCGCACCAAATCATACCCATCATCTCTAACGAGTAACTTTTACAATAAAAGTGTCTTAATACTTTCACGGTTGTGCACAGTCCCTCCAATAGTGCGCAGTAATAAGATTAGCGCCATCTGATGGACTGATGTATAAAACTAAAATGAAATGATCCGCTCTGAAGTCAATAAAGTTTACAATTCCATGTACTAAGTTGTTATTTTCGCTAAAACGTAACGCGGAGACGGGTTGAGTTAAACATGCTGAGCATTTCTTATGTCAAATTTCCTCGGTTTGCCACTTAGTTTACGTTTAAAAATGATCAGTAAGTTTAAGGAGCATTATATTCAAACAGAAACACAACGGTTGTAACGGTTTTGCGCGGAACAGCGAGTGGAGCAGAATTGAAACGTGTTGACGTAAATGTTGCGTGATGACGCAAACGGATGCGCTTTACGCAGACGGCAAGGTTCAGGCACCAAAGAACACCGGCTCGGCTCGCAGCGGCACCATGGCGGAGAAACCTGGATTGCAACAAGCAATAAGAACTCAGGGCGAGTTGGTGAGGAAATTGAAGGCAGAGAATGCCGCGAAGGAGCAGGTCAGTTTGAACCTGCGCCGGCTTCTGGTGTGGCCGCTACCGACTCGCAACGGCGTAGCTGCGGCCTTTATACAGACGCCCGTCTTCGGCGTACGAGTCAGGAAGGAGCACGCGGGGCACTTGTGTCCGTGTCAGACACGGTCACGGTCACCTACTTATATTTAAAGTATTTTAAACGCGATCGGTGTTGTGTATGTATGCAGCCGCATGCTGTCCGTCGTGTTAACCAGCACTGCTGGGGGGGGCTCCCTGTCAAACACCTCAGTGCGCAGGTAGCCGATTCATCACGTTAACGTACCATAATCGCGTTTACCATAATAACCCTGTTTATGTATTTACTGGTATCAGTACCGCATCACTGTCGTATATTCATCATATTTGCGGTATGTACTTTTCATTGCGGTTTCCGACCTTACTAGCTTACTGGTTATTGTGACAGCTGACGCAATATCCCTGCAGTATTGCCATATTAATATCGTAGAGTTGTTTAGAATACATAACAATGTAAGATGTAACGGTAACTATGATAAGTGGAAAAAATTCAAGCAATACTGAGACGTCAGTACTGTCTCAAACGACTGAGCTTCCTTGCAGGCGCCCCCGTCCTGCGTCAGAAATCCCCCTGTATTAGAGCAACCATAAGCATATATAAACAACTAACATACGTTGAAGTGTAATAGAGGATTGTTATTTTATTAATTTCACATTTTATCCTTGATAAAATAATTATTACTACTAATAATATACAGTGGTGCCTGTAGACGTCAGCATCTTGATATATGTCGAGATGTATGTAAACACTGCAGTGACAATTGACTGCATCCATGTACTGTCTTGATGTCATTTTTCCCATATACTGTATTTTATACATTTGAAAAGACCGGAAATCTATGACGTAAACAGTGCCTGTGCAATGTTGTTTTATCTGTACATTATGGTAGGTATAAAAATAAGACATGCTTCTCTGGGGGTTCTGGTTATGAAATTACTTATTTTAATTGTGACACATTTGGATAGCAACTTGGCCTTATTGCTCGCTGACATTTCTCTATAGGTCATTTCCTAAATTGTTCTACGTGAGGGGATAGCCCATATATAAAGATATGCAAATGATACTTTAAGATCCATCATTCACTAAATTGTCACATTCATGAACTGTGAGTAGAATAATGATACATGCAAATGTTGAAAAAACTTTTTTTAATCAATGACCTGTATCACTTGAAAATTTCCATGTTTATGTCCCAACCCGTAATTTGTGTGTTTAAGGGGGGTCAGTACCATTGACGCCAGTCAGAACTGTCCCTTGCCTTGCCAGGACACCTGTCTGTCGCAGGCGGTCCAGAGGCAGTTCTCATAAAGAGACAATGACTTCACCCCCTCATTGCCCCCCAAACTGATTTGACTCCCCTTCATGTTTTGCCTCCATGTGGTGCGGTGATGCCCTCTACTGCTAGGGTCGCTGACCACTTTTCTCCTGTTCTTCCTGCTCTGTGTGACATCACCATCCTTACCTGGGGTCATTTCATCCACCGGCACTGACGTCCCACTACTGCCCTGTCCTCGCTGTGGCTCTGCCTTTGTATTTTGGATGGTTTTTGTGATTGCTGGCTGACCTGAACACTTTGGATGTACCATCCTAATACTGGAACTTTATTTATTTTTTAAACTGAACTCTACTGAATTTATTTGCTGTGGACAAACATGAATAAAATGGGAATGACTTCCATACGCCATTTTGCTCGTCTTATTGCTCAACGGAATGGGCTGTGCGTACGGTCATGGCGGTGCTTCTCTGCAATGACCATCTCGCAGGTGATGCAACCTTCAGAATTTTTACATTATATTGTATTAATTATGCAACTTATATTGTCCTTACTAAGTCTGCTGTACAGTTGTCAGTTGTGCACTTTAAAGATGTGTTGACATTTTAAGTTATTGTTGCAGTTTTATTACAGGTAATTCCCCATATTCACATCCTGTGCACAAATTTAACAGATGCTAATACTAGCTAATAAATAATGAGTATTTTTGGATATTCATTGATATGGTAGGTATCTGCTAGCTGAATGTGCTTCTGTCTGGCTGCCCAACAGATTGATGAGGAGGTCTCCAAGCTCCTGGCACTTAAGGCCCGGCTGGGAGATGATGGCAAACACACCTTTGTGCTCAAGACACCGAAGGTGGGTTTAGCACGATGTGAGATTTGGGAGGATGAGGGAGGCTTGTTGAATGAGAACTGAATGAGATTGCATGGACCTGTATCTCCCAGCTAAGGATTCTGTTTGTGAAAACTAATACAGAGTCATCCTCAACAGGGCACCAGAGACTATAATCCCAAGCAGATGGCTATCCGGGAGAAAGTCTTTGACACCATCATCAGATGCTTCAAACGCCATGGGGCTGAGACTATAGACACTCCTGTCTTTGAGCTGAAGGTATACTTTCCAAAATCCAGCAATGGCAGGGAGAGACTCTCACTCTGATGTTTATGCATGGAGTTCCAGATTAAGGACATGTCTGCCTTTTTGCTCTGCTGTAGGAAACGCTCACAGGGAAATACGGGGAGGATTCCAAGCTCATCTACGACCTGAAGGACCAGGGTGGGGAGCTTCTGTCACTGCGCTATGACCTCACTGTATCCTTAGGGTCACTGTGCACCCTTTCCCCACCTCTGACTGGAGGTGTGTCTGCAGGTCTCTGCAGATCCTCTGTGATTTTCTCTGAGGTTTGGGTATAGCCAACAAGGTCTCTGTGCCAGTAAGCACAGGACTGCAGTTTGCTCTGCATTGTTAGCCAGAGCAACTAGAGCTGGTGCCATCTAAATGTCTTGTAGCTGAAACACTAGGGGGGCGATCAGAGGAAAAGATTGCATTTCCTCCTTAACCAGATCTCACAACAGGTTCCCTTTGCACGCTACCTAGCCATGAACAAGATCACCAACATCAAGCGTTACCACATTGCAAAAGTGTACCGACGGGACAACCCGGCTATGACCCGGGGACGCTATAGGGAGTTCTACCAGTGTGTAAGTTAACAAAAAAGTGGCTTATTTATGATAACTATAACCAGTGGAGCCTTCACCTGGTGTATTTAGAATGTAAAGATTTAGCTCATTGCTGGGGACATTTCTATACTATTTAGAAACATGTTGTTATGGATCCTTTATTATACTCGTTAATCTAAATCCATTTATTCAGGCTTTTCTGGCTGCCTTTGTACTTTATTTTTCAGTAGAAAGGTGCTACCTTCAGCATTTAACAAAATAATACAATATATTTTTGTCCACAGTATATTTTGGACCATGATCTAAGGCATTAAATATGCTTACTGACATTTTTAACACATTAATAAAGCTTAAGAACTGTTAATACAGTACCACCGTACAGAATAATATTTTTTTTCCCAGATTCTCTGGGAATTTTTGCCCTGGTTGCATCCATGGAAGCTCGGTTTAAGATTCTTTTCTGAGGATGCCTTCAGAGGATCCTTCTGAATTTTTATGATGCACTTCAGTCAGGACAGTTTTATTTCCATGCCCAACAGAGGCTTATCATTGCCTGAGATCTCATAAAAGGTAATAAAAGTAGTAATAAATGTTTCAAATTGAGTTTCTTTGCAAGGGAGGCTTGCAGAGCTATCATTCAAACGGTGGTGTGTGGGGAAATATAGGTCCCCACAAATAATGAAAATCAAAGGTTCTTACTAATTTACTCATACAAGTCCCATCAAGTACTTCTTAAAAAGGTTATAATTTTTAGGATAGTAATGTTACTGTTGTATGATATGAAATGAAGGGGCTTCATGTATAGTTATTCGCCTTACAGACTTGCACCCACTTTCAAAAGTAATTAACACTTAAGGTAGAAGAGCTCTTCTCAGATCATATCAACCGTTGGCTTTCAAGTCTGCTTCCTTAACATCTTTTTATATTGTCTTTTTTGTCATCAAAGACTAAAGATTCTTTGTTGTTCTTTGTCACTCCCACCCTCAGGATTTTGACATTGCAGGGCAGTATGACCCGATGATCCCTGATGCCGAGTGTCTGAAGATAGTCCACGAGATTCTTAGAGACTTGGACCTGGGAGACTTCCGCATCAAGGTTCGAGCGTGAAGGGAACTGCATTCTGTTCTTCTGTTTGCCTTCTGCTTGCATACTATTCTTGGAGACCAAAGAGGTAGAGTGTGATGTACAACAGAGCCACAGCTGATGCATCATTCTTGTCGCTGTTTCCGTGCTGTGCAGGTCAATGATAGACGCATCCTTGACGGCATGTTTGCAGTGTGCGGCGTTCCAGATGACAAGTTCCGTACCATCTGCTCAACAGTGGACAAACTAGACAAGGTGCCCGGGTTGCACGCATTCATACACACACCAGCAGAAAAGAACTGGTTACTTCAAGTTCATGGTACCGGTTTCCAACATCAAATAACACCGGATGGATTCTGGCATGTCTGTGTATTGATTCACTAGGATTTCCTTTTTTTAATAGTAAGTGCTGCAGTGCTGGGCAATTTAGAAACAGAGAGCAACACAGAGACATTATCAATATGTCCATGTATATAAAGTAAAGGATTTCAGTATGTCATAGTGTGTTCAAGTACTATTGTCCACAAAGTCCACTGTCCAGAATGGTTGCCAGAGATTGTATGAGTTACTGTATACATCAAATGTTAATATTTTTCTAGCAGAAGAAAATCCATCGGTTGGGTTGTCTATATTATGTTTTTAATAGGGGGAACTTCATTTATACACCACTCCTTCAGAATGCCCCCACTGAGTTAAGACTGAAAATGTAAATCTAACGCATGTATTCAATACACTCTTGAGCATCCCTAGCTGGGTCTTTGCCCCAGAACACATAAATAAAATAAAGAGTAATCCCCTCTTCTCAGCTAAGCAGAAAGCATGATAAAAGTCAGTAGAAAAACACCAAAACCTGAAAAACAACGAAAAAATTTAGTTCTGCAAATCAGTTATATGTCAGTGTCAGTCCATCAGACAGCTCATCGGTAACAGTAATTCTGTCAAAGGCCAGCATGGAGAAGTGAAGAACGTGTGTTTGAGTGTATGTGAGAATTAACACACAGTGTCTTTTACCAATACAGGTGTCATGGGAGGATGTAAAAAACGAGATGGTGAACGAGAAGGGCCTTGCTCCCGAGGCAGCAGACCAGATTGGGGAGTATGTCAGCATGCAGGGTAAACCTCCTTACTACAGTCTAGTAAAGTCTCCTCTACAGCTGCCCCTGTTATCACTCAGCATCTTTGGTAGAGAATTCTTTAATACGCTATAACCTCGTTGCCACAAAAAAAAATTCTACAATGACTTATGGAGAAATAAAATATATATAAAATTCCCTTCCCACCCAGTTTTCCCCTGCAGGTGATAACTTTCCTCAGGCTTCAGCCTCCTACCAGAGGCTTGGGAGTTTGAGGGTATAGTGCAGTTTTTTTGTTGTTTCTAGGATTGTGCTCTTTTTGGACTGAGACTGGGTCCAGAATCTTTGTCATACTTGGGATCTGATATAGCCATTCCTCCAGTTTTGGGGTCGAAGTTTTAAGTGCTCCTATCACCAAGGAGACTACCTTGAAATCTTACTTTGGTGTGTGTGTGTGTGTGTGTGTGTGTGTGTGTGTGTGTGTGTGTGTGAGAGAGAGAGAGAGAGAGATTACAAATCAGTGCAGTGGCGTTCTTGCCTGTTACGTGTTATTTTTTATTTTTTTTTTTTACTTCTAAGAATAAATCAAGAATTGTTTATTGATGAACAGCCTTATACAGCAGGTACACAAGGGAGCACGAAATGAAGTTCCTTAGGTTTGGGGTACAGAAAACAGGGAAAGAAAATAAAAAAGATAAAATAGATAAATTAACAATATATTAAATAAGGTAAAAAATCTGTATATGAAAAGGATAGATTCAAATATATAGATAATACATAAACACAAAGACATGCATATATATATATATATATACACACACACACACACACACACACACACACACACACACACACACATGTATACATACCCACACATACTGGATGGCAGTGGTGGTGATCAGGACTGAGATGGTGGAGTTCAGCCTTTGGTAGGAAGCTGTTCCTGAGCCTGGTAGTTTTGGTCCTCAGGCTGTGATAGCAACTTCCAGATGGTAGCAATGAAAACAGACGGTGGAGAACGTGGGAGGGGAATGTGATGATGATGTGAGCTCTTTTGATGCACCACTTGTAGGTAGCCTGGATGTTGAGTAGTGAGGTCCTGGTGATGGACTGGGCAGTCTTCACTACCAGTGCAGAGCTCTCTGGTCAGGGCAGTGTAGGACAATACTCATTGAGGAAGGGCACAGATGAGTTCTTGGGCACCAGGGTGATGATGGTAGATTTTAAGCACTTGGGGACAACAGCCTGAGCAAGGGAGGTGATGATGATGATGAAGACCTCTGCCAGTTCACTAGTGCACTCCTTTAACACAAGACTAGCAATACTGTCTTGTCTTGTGGCTTTCTGTATGTTGACTCTTGCCACAGTCCTCCTCGCCTCAGCTAGAGACAGAGACAGTATTTGGTTGCTTGAAGGAGGTGCTGCTTTCATAGTTGGAGTCATGCTGAGGACTTTGCACCAAGTGGAGAAGGCATTCAGCTCATTCAGCACTGACATATTTCCATCACTGACACAATTTTTCTTTTTCTTTTTTTTTTGTCAATGATGGTCCATATAACCTGCTACATCCTCCTTGAGTCGTTGTCTACAAAGTGCTTCTAGATCCTCTGGGCATAGACTGCCTTGGCTTTCCTGAGGGCCCTGCTGATATTGACCCTGGCTGCTTTCAGTGCTGCACAGTTGCCAGATTTAAATGCAGTGTTGTGGGTCTTCAGCAGCATGTGGACCTCAGAGTTCAGCCAAGGCTTCTGATTTGGTTGGATGGTGACAGACTTTGTGGTCACAACATCATTTACACACTTGGCGATGGAGCCAGTGACAGATGATGTGTGTTCCTGCAAGTCCAGGCAAGTCCTTTTAGTAGCAGCAGTTCTGAAAAGTTTTCTAGTCTGTGAGGCCAAAACAGTCCTGCAGCATATCAGTGATCCCCTCAACCCATGTTTTTATTTACTTGCTGACCAGTTTTGATCTCCTCAGAAGTTGCTTGGGGGAGGGGTGTGACTTTGTAGATGTCAAGGATGTTCATATAAACAAGGTTCAGAGTGTTCACACCTCAGAACAGTTGACACGGTGGTGGAATTTAGGAAGGATTTTTTTTTAGGTTAGCCTGGATAATGTCACCAGTAACAACAATAAGCCTCTCAGGATGTGTGTTTTGCTGCAGGATAATGGCACCATAAAGTTCGCAGAGAGCATCCTTGATGTTGACACTTGCTAGAATGTACACGGCAAAAATACAGATGGAAAGGGTTGACATAAGAAAGCCAGGAAATCATTGTTAAGAAGTGCCGACAATAAAAAATGTTAATATTGTATTAATTCAGCTAGTAGTTTGTAGTATAGAATATAAGTAATTCTTTCAGCAGCACAGGTGATACGCAGCTTTCCGGTCGTCTGCAAGCTTGTATAAAGGCAGAACAATAAAACAGGTAATATAAGTTGTGCAGCTTAAAAGAGCCTCCGTTAAAACACTATAAGAAATACAGAGGAGAAAGATATAGTAAGAGACTTCAAAAAGACTTTCCTCAATAGAGAAAACCATTTTATTTTTTTCCTCAAACTAATGTTCAAACCGTCTTTAAAATTCCATAAAAATTTGGTCCACGTGGCCCTTTGTTGGACCCACAGTTATTAATAATGAGAGAATGAAAATAAAATGTTAAACCACAAGGTAAAGATAATTGTTATGCACGTGTTGGTGGTTTCACTGAGGGAATTAACCCTGTTATTTGAGGGATAATAAGGCTCCTTGTCCTTCTGTGGGCTCCTGTTGATGTCAAGATGACCCAGCAGTCACCCTGATATATCATGATTTATGGCGGTCTGCGTAGACAGCCTGTTCTTCAATGTTCTAAACCTAATCTCATTGCCATGGTAACAGGAGCCTACATCAAATATGGTTATCTTAGAGGTAGAGGTCATTTTTCCTGAGATGGAAAATTAAGATTGTGTAGGATTCAGATAAGAAATGGTGAAATATCTTGTCTGTTTCTGGAAAGTTGTTTATATTCCCACCACTTCTCTTTGGGTGAGATCAAAATCTACACCCAAAATCCATATGCTTAACTCTATTATTTAGAATTGTAAGGCATTCTTTTGCTGCTGAGGGTCATATCTGATTGAACACATCCATTCCTTCAGAGCATGTCTGAAGTGGTCAAGTTATCAGCACCATGGTTCTCCTTTCAGGTAGGAAGGACCTGGCTGAGAAGCTGCTGCTGGACCCCAAGCTGTCACAGAGCAAGCAAGCCTGCGCCGGACTCGCTGACATGAAGCTGCTCTTCAACTACCTGGAACTGTTCAGGGTGACAGACAAGGTGGGTTGATGGGTGTCATGTGATGTCAACCTCAGGATCGACCCTTAGACCTGCACAGTCTGGCTCCAGCTCCATGGGCGGGTGATGTATGCACTTCAAACTTCCCAGTTACGACTCATGATTCATATTCAGGTGGGACAATCGATTGTGTACACTTATTATCATTATAATTATTTTGGCAAATGTTCCAGTCCAAAATTGCTGACTGCCGAGCTAACAAAGTGCAGATTTCAAAGGAGTAAGCAGATGAGAGGAATGAAGAACGGGTCGTTAAAAAATCAATTCGGGAATAACAACAGGAGAAACTGCTAGGGAAGATTTCCTCGTGTTTTGGTGTTACTCCGTTGGGCTGGACGTCTGCTGCAGTTGATGTTACGATTGGGACAGCCACGTTCTGCTATTGACAGTGACAGGCGTCCCTCATGTTCACATCTCCAGGTGGTGTTTGACCTCAGTCTGGCCCGTGGTTTGGACTACTACACAGGCGTGATCTATGAGGCAGTGCTGACCCAGGCTGCACCAGCGCCGGTGTCCCAATTGCAAAATGATAACACTGGAGAGGAGGGCGTGAGCGTGGGCAGTGTGGCTGGAGGCGGCCGCTACGATGGCCTGGTGGGCATGTTTGATCCGAAGGGCCGCAAGGTTCCCTGTGTGGGCGTCAGCATTGGGATCGAGCGGGTTTTCTCCATCATGGAGCAGAAGGCAGAGGTAACAATCTCTTCCCTGGTTCCGTAGTTGGAGTTTGCCACAGAGGGCTTCAGTAATCAAATTTAGCTCTAGTTTTTTGGTAAAATCTAAAACTGGTAAAATCTTTTAGATTTGCTTCAGAGAAATTCCAATAGAAAGTACAAGGTGTGTGAGTGATTTATCGAGTAGAGGCAAATTGAAGGATTCAGGTGCTGCCATCTTTCCCCACTGTCCACAGGCTCAGGCCGAGAAGGTCCGAACCACAGAGACCCAGGTGCTGGTGGCCTCAGCACAGAAGGACCTTCTGGAAGAGCGGCTGAAGTTGACCACAGAGCTGTGGGATGCTGGGATCAAGGTACTCAGCAGGAAACTTGTTGGCCAGTCAGCTGACTTTCAGCAAGGTGGCTAATTCGTATGGCTGATCGATGACGCTGCACTCCACTCAATTTCCCAGGCCGAGGTGATGTACAAGAAGAACCCCAAGCTGCTGAGCCAGCTGCAACACTGTGAGGAGACTGGCATCCCCCTGGTGGCCATCCTTGGGGAGCAGGAGCTCAAGAATGGAGTGGTCAAGTTGCGCACTGTGGCCAGCCGAGAGGAGGTGTGTCCATTCGTCTGCATTCCCTCCTTTGTGCCCCTCACAAACAAACACATACACACACCCATCAGTCATTTTGTTTCACGCACTTAATGCAGCACCTCTACACAGGCCACTTAGACACAGGCTACATCATACTGACAGCCGCTGATTTGACGCTGAACGGAAGAACAGTTAAAGCACTCAGCTATAAAATAGCCTATTGACCGAGCGTAGAGTAATGTGGTCTCTTAAGCTGCATGCTGTAACTGCGATCTGCCCGAGCGGCTGTTCGATAACGCCAGTGTTAACTCTCGCAGGTCGACGTGTCACGAGCCGAGCTGGTGGAGGAAATAAAGAAGAGGTGTTAAAATCCGAAGTCAACTTGTTGGTCACCTACATGCGGGGACTCCAAGGTTTCCAGTTCTCGCTCTCCCAGGATCATGGAGCCTCAACCAGTACAATAGGCCTATAGCTCTGCTACATCAATATGTTATGTTCCTGATAAACAGAACCAGACTGACGAAGACTTTCCATTCCATTTTACTCTCTTCCACAAGCTCACTTGTGCTGTTCACCCTACAAATAAAATGTTCTGTCGCATTAAAACCACATTCAGCGCCAGTTTCGTTCCTTTCCAGCCCTTACGCTCTTTGCGTTTTGTGTTGAACAATTAAATACTGATTTTCATCTGTAAGGCAAGATATGGTCACACCATGAACACTGCTATGGCTCTTCTTAAAATAAGATTTGGTTAAATTGCCATTTATATTTCATCATTGCCCGTTTATCATTTGCCAGTTATCACTTAAATCATAATACAAATTTTTAAGCCACTTAAGGTGTTGACAAGTGGTTAAATTACCATTATTTCTTACTTAAAACTCTCCTGGAAGAAAACACCCAGAATTAAAAATGAATGATATATTTATGCTTATCTGTGAAAAACATTTTGTATTTGTCACAAAACTTTGTAATTTCTTTGGATTAGCAATAAGCAATTCTCCAGCACAGGGTCACCAACACCCAGGATCTGTCCTGCAAGAAGGGGGCCTGAGACAGACTACATACTGGATGGTGGCCATTTGATTCAACAGATGTCTGTGGGATGTAATTCACCAGCTCACAGTCCGTCTTCCGCTCCACAAAGGATAATTATGGTGTAAGTTTAATTTCAAATGAAAATAATTGTACAACATAAGGATATTTTTTATAAAAGCTGGTTGTACGTTAGATTACCTGGTTCTATGGGATGAGGTACAGACTCCATGTACAAATCACTTGTTTACTGGTGTGCAATTCATCTCCAAACCGTCATATCTCCTCTTTCACCTGCTACTAAAATTAACCGACAGCTGTATTTTGTGGCAACTGCTGCACTCCATTGAAAACAGGCACTTGTTTAGTTTTAACTTTTTTTAATAAAATAAAAGGAACCATTGCTCAAACACATGCTTCTACTTTAGTGCACCACAAACTTCAAGTGAGAAGTCAAAATACATATTAAGAAAGCAAAACACACAAACTATTTACAAACAAAAAAACTAAATGTAACATTTAAAACTAATGGCATCATTCTATTTTCACTATGTCCATATTCAACATTGCATTCTCAAATGAAATCAAATGCAGAATATTAAAATATTAAAACTTAACAAGAACATCAAACATGACAAGGTAAACCAGAACTGTCACAAATAAAACTTAATTAAAAGAGTAAAAACAGGACAAGTCAGGCCTTGAGTGACTTTAGGACGCGCTCAGCGGCAAAGCGGCACACCTCCTCCCGCATGACAGCAGGGCTGCTGCCTGGCAGGGTGTGGGCCGTGCCAGTGAAGGATTGTGCCACACCTGGGATTATCACCTGGTAGGTGAAGCAGAGGAACCCGCTTGGCTCCGGGTAGCAATACTTCACGTTGTACTTGGGTGGGCCCATTCCAAAGAGGTCACACACAGTTTGGAGCAAGGCCACGGCATCCATTGCCCGCAGCTTTATGCCTGGAGGGGCTACCGACTTCGGAGGTAGCGGGTGGCCAATTGCCGAGAAGGGTGAGCATCTCATGGACAGCAACTCATCAGCCACTTGGCGACTGGGCGGCAGAGGGCAGGGTTTGGGGGCTTTCTGGGTGAAGCCTGGCGGAGGGGACTGCAGAACTTTCCTCAAGCTCTCACTCTCCTTCTTGGGCTTCCGTGGGAACATCCGCCACTTCACAATGACGGTTATGCCAAACAACTTCTTGAACTCTGACAAAGGAGAAGCAGAGAAAAGTCTTTCCCCACCCAAGTCATAAACACCCTGAGATTCACTGCATGTCCCATGATCAGTCCTACCTTCATGGAGCACTTTCTTGGCCATGGAGGCAGCGTAGTGAGAGGCGTACTGCACCACAGCCGTGACGTTCTCATCAACGGTGGCCTTCAGGGACACGGTCTCCACTCCGTCGGAAAGACCACAGAGCACCTTCAGCAACTGCTCCTGCTTGGTGCCGCTGGGCAGCTCCTCCAGGCACAGCTGCCGTTTTTCTGTGCTGTGCCGCACCACCAGATGCACACCCTCCTCCAGCTCGTGGCCATTCAGGGAGCGGACAGCCACACTGGCACCGTGGGGGTTGCTATACTTCGCGTAGGCAAAACCCCTATTCTGCCCGCTGAAGTTCATCATAAGGCGAAACTCATAGAGGCCGCCCACTGCCTGAAAGAGGGGGATGAGCCGGTCCTCATACACATCACGAGGGATGCGGCTGACGAAGACCTCGCAGCCAAACCCTGGCACTGGTCCATCCCAGCCTACGAGGGGGTACAGAAAAAACTACCGCTTCTACACTGACCAGAAACTTCTTCACATACTTCCACGCACATTCATGGCTGGGGACATACCACCAGCCAAATTCCACGTCACCCACACCTCAACTGAGCCACCACTGTTACTAACTTGTGCCACACTGTAGTATACAATACACTACACTCATCCATTTGCTGGAAGCTCTTCACCAGAACTCACAATAAACAGAAGTGCAAATATTATGACCCACTTAATTTAACTTTCTTATGTGGCAACACAACTTGAAAGTACTGAATAAGTAAGTGGCTGAATCACTACATATAATAAGTTCTGCATCTACTGGCACTTTATGTGGGGTTAGAACACTGACCAGGAGGTGGACCACCGTACTTCCGCTGGCCATTGATCTGCACCAGCTTTGTAGAGGTCTTCTGGACCCAGGATTCCAATGAACAGAGACTCTCCCGGTTCAGGATCTTTAGAGGAGAAAAACTCTAAATAAAACTCACACCAAACTCTCATGTAGCATTAAACTTGTAATCACCATTCAAAATGAAAATATTGCCAGTTATCTTTTATCAGATTTGCACGACACAATGAACATGTTCATAAAATTAAGATGAAATACTTAACTGAATACTGACGTCAATCCTAGATTAGCTGGAGTTTAGGCTCAAGATGCGGTTTAACATGGTGCTTGTAGCCTAGTTACTTTAAACACACCTGTTCCATAGTGTCGTTCACTGCAGATGCCGTTCAGACTATGGATCATCTGCACACACCAGGTTTCAAGCCGTAAACTGAAGTCATGCATATTAATCCCAGAACAGAAACATTTAAGTTTTATTTTCCAAATTAAAACGGTATTAAAAATTACATATTTACCAAAAAAAAAAACTATACACTTGGAGTAGATGCAAACGGCATACAATGAGGGGGATTCGAACCTACGCTGTACAACCTGCGCTTTTACAATTTAAGCCGCGCAGGGGAAATGTTCGCTGTGGCATCTGCACGGTTCACACTGCGCACAAAATGCAGGTTTTATGTAGATTTGAATAATGAACTTTGAACAAACAACTTTTAACGGTGCAGAAAAAAACGTAACCGTACAACTCCGACATCATTTTGGGCGGCTTATGTTTATTTGTATATTGACCGCCAAATTTTATTTCAACTTGGATTGAAATTAAGTGCGAGTTAAGTTTTCCCTTTTTTGAAAGTTGCTTTTTGCCCAACTAGAAATAAATTTTAAAAGTTTTAGACGGAAAGTAGCCGTGAAAAAACGCGCGCCTTGCGTGTCGTCGCCAAACTAAGGACTCAAACAGTGATGCGGGGAAAAGTTTTTAAAAATTGGGCCTTTTTTCATTGTAAAAGCTGTTAACATTAATACGGGACAAGATAAAACCAAATAACCTCCAGCTTTCTAGTTCCTGTGCACTTTTTATAAAAATAAAATGTTAAGCAAATCTCACAGCGGTTAAAACGCGCGTTCGAAATAAACATGTTTGTGTTTTCCACGTGTCCGCAGCTTCATGCGTTTGATCATAAACGTCCAGCTAACAGGTGTGGAGATTAAACTCATATTCAGATTCATAAAACCACAACTGCACGAATCCCCAACACAGCGCGTCTTCCTCCAGGAAAATACTGCAAAGTCAGGCATTTTTACGCACCCGATTTCTCGCGGCCTCCATCTTCCCCGAACTGATCTCTGACTCCGCGTTCGCAACTCCGAGGTGAGAATTTTTTTTTTTTTTTTTTTTTTTTTTTTTTAAGGCAGGTCTGGTTATTGAGCCCCGTGACTTTAGCCCCCACTTGACCATTGGGTGGCCACTTGGCCCGGAGGCGGATTCTTGGAGGAGGAGGAGGATGCGCGCAAACTTAAACCTTCTCTAAATGCGCACAAAGAGGGACATTTGGACTTTGTGCGAAAGTACAAAATTTACACATGTACAAAAGAAGGACTTGAGATGTATTATTTTAAAACGAACAGAGACTGATCAAAACAACTTAATAATAATTTTATTCAATTGAGTAACTGAGGCCTTCATCCAATATGTCTAATAGCTTCAACCATAGAAACAGGTGGCCATTAATGAAAATGTGAGTTATGGAAGGAGGTGGTGCTGTGGAAAGTTCTGGTGTTTCACGGGTCCTTAGCTGTGGAGTTTACATGTTTGTGTGAGTTTCTTCCCGTGGGCAGGTGGGCTGTTTCATGTGAGCAGTTGACTCCAAGTTCTAGTTGTGTTTCCCATGTGATGGACTGGCATCCCATCCAGGGTGTATCCTGCTTTACAACTTATGCTTCCAGGATAGACTCCAGACCATCATGATCCTGCACTGGACAAGCAGCTTTAATAATGGACAGTTGGATTTTTAGAAGCAGGGTGGTGCAAAGTTCTTTACAGTACATTGTTCTCTAAAGCCTGGAAGAAGACTGTCCAGGAAGGCTTGTGAAAAGGAGCACCTAAAATATTAGTTTGTATTCTACATATGAAGGGAATAGTCACCCTTGGTCACAGGCAACTGTGACTGGACATTAGCTGCCCACTTGATGGACACTGGGCCACACTCAGATGTTGGCAGGATGCAGAACACATTTGATCTGGACTTGATCGGGTTTAACTCTTAATACAACCATGAGCAACAACATCTTATTGGGATTTAGCTCAAGAAGTTCTCCTAAGGATGTTCCATTCATCTATCCATCATCACAGGGCAACCATACCCTCTCTCACTCACATATACACACTCCAAGGCCAATCCAGAGTGACCAAATCACACATGACACTTGGTTCCAGACTGTGAGGAGAACCAGATGACTTTTTGGAAACTCTTTTGAACACAGAGAGAACTTTCAAACACCACACAGACTGATTTGGATTCAAATTCATGTCTGAACATGCAACCCGGGAGCTGTGGAGCACCAGTGCTAGACCTCTGTTTGTCTACTTCTGAAAGACAGTTATAGTTAAGTCATCATAGCTACCACCATGCTGACTAAAGATATCCTTGCACATCCCGCACACCTGATATTGTCCTGACAAGTACAGTGTGAACCAGCAATGTACCTGTCTGCAGAGACAAGACTTTCTACTCTTTACCACAGAATATAGTCTTTAAATTATATCTACCTTTTCAAGGCTGCATTTAAGTCCAAGAGTACAAGAAAGATCTGCTGTCACTATTTCAGAAGACAGGTAAGCCATTTAATCCATTGGCAAGAGCAGTTCTGATGCAGTTCTTACAAGTCAGACTGATCCATATTATTGACGTTACTGGACAAAGAAAAGGCGGTGAGTTGCTGTATGCTAGTTTTCTAGAATATTGAAATCTGAAGTTGTGAGATTTAAGCCTGTAGCTACACAGGTTAATGATGTCCAGACTGTATGCTTCTGAATAAATGGCATCTCCAAAACATCGGCTCCTAACTGTTTTATTATTATTATTATTGTTGTTATTGTTGTTGTTGTTGTCGGTATTGAATGGACAGTATTGTCCTCCTTGATTTACACCATTATGTTAGTACAAAGCAAGTGTTCAGAGCCTCAGGACAACAATCGAATTAAGGCGGACAAAACATTGTGTAGCAGGAAAAATGAGGTCAGGTTTTAAAACTAGACTGTAAAAGATCATTTAATAAAAGAAAATGATTAATAAATGATTAACAATGCAAGAACAGCTTAAAGGCTAAAATAAGGTTATTACAGTTCTGCAGTAGCGCGTGAGCGAGAGAAGAGATGCGTTTCCACAGGCCGGCCGAGGAACAGAGTTCAGGAAGGACACCGGCATGGAGTGGACTCTCAGCCCGCAGCGCTGGTGCGAGGAGACAGAGTGAGAGACCTTGCTGTGTGCTGAACGCTGTCTAACTTCTGAAGCTTGAGCCAAGTCCTGCCAGGCCTATTTTTATTCCTCAAAGGACAACAAACTGAGCTATACTTGACCGCGTTTTTCTTTGATAAAGGTCCACTTGGCCTCAGATGAATGGCAGCATCATAAAAAATGAACAGGCAGAATAAGCTCATGCCAAATAAATTTTCATACATTTTTGCTGCGTGTGAAATAAGTGATTCTGATCAAACTACTCTGCACACCTTCAGAATGACTCTTACTCTAGTAGGTGCCATGTATATTTATAAATCCTAAGGGAGATCCAATAATTTCCTTTTTTAAAATAAAAATGGTTTACTGCTGTTGCCTTGCCACCTGAAGGTTGCTTGGTTGAATCCCACTCTAGTACCTTTATGTAAGGTACTTCTCTTGAATGGGTACTGAATAAAAACTGCTTTATAAATAGGTAAATCATTAGAATTCGATTTTTTTTAACGTTGGGAACCATATTGGACAATTGCGTCATAAGTTTTACTTACATTTTGCCGATTTTTTCCTAGATGTGAACAACCACTTGGTATAAAGATGCCCGAGCTCGACACAGGGTCGCCACCCTTTATTTAATTTCAGGTTTTCCCTTTTGCCTGGCTGTTATTTATCACCCCAAATCCATACGAAGAACAGTGTAACACAAGGTAAAAACGGTGTTTTAACGTCGCCGTAAAGGCGGAAGAGTGTAAACATGCACGTGCAGTAACTCCGTCGGCCATCAGGCGGCGCTGCAGACTTTCCTTTTTCATACGATTCCTTCTTTACATTGACGCTGTCGGCAAGTGTTGGTCATGTGCTACGTTTATTTGTTTTAAAATATACGAGCATTTTACATGGACATCAGCTTTAGTGCACGTGCCCGATGGCCCGGAGTTTCTGAGATGCTGCAGACAGTTGAGAGATTTTCTGTGTACTTTTCAGACGTGGCCTAATCTCTGTGGGGGGAATTTATTGGGGTAAAGATATGAAAAATGACCAGCATGAGAAAGCTGCCCATTTGATCTTTCTTTCTTCTTTTGATAAATATTTTACATTAAAAGGCAATGATGTTCATGCAGAGTTCCTTAGGTTTGGGTGAATGCCGTGCTGCCATAGCAACCTTGCTTCAGACAGGCCCAGAACGGCACTTCAGGACAGACAGTTGCATATATCTGATCTCATTTTACATGCTCTTTTCTTACAGTGATGAATGTTCATGGTGGTTTGTCATAAAAACACGTCTGACGGCGTGGTCTTTGCCCTCGGTTTCGCTGACCTGTTGAAGGTTAGCCTGTGTCTGCAGCTGCGCACATTGACTTAAAGTTGTGCCTGCGTGCCGAATTTTGTCCACACGCAGAAAGTTTTATTTTTATTGTTGCAGCTGTCCCATTCGCCCAGAGCTTTTCCGAAGATGAGCCTGGCGGGGGGGTTGGGGCTGTGAGCAAAGCAGCTTCTTTCTCTGTGTTTAATGTGAATGTTTAATCAGATTTCCTCCTGCCATATTACTGCACATCTGTATTCAGTGTTGGCACTTCAACAGAGGCTGTTGCTTAATGTTTTTTTCCATTAAAGAAATCACACTTATATCTGCCTCAAATGTTTTATTCAGGAAAACTGTGCACGTCTGAAACAGCATGAAGAACCCAAACTGCCCTTAATTGGGTGCTTGGAAAAACTCAATTACTGGGAAAGGGGTGAGAAAACGTCCAGATTGTGCTGCGTGATTCGATGCTGAGAAACATGACAGAGGAGGTTGTTTAGACCCAGAAGACAGGAAGAGTTTAGCGTAAAGAGAAATCCGAATCAAGGCTGGCAAACAGACGGGGAGAGAGCAACGGAGGAGGAGGAGAGGGGAGGTGGGGGTGTATACAGTAGCCAAAGGGGAATATGGAGAACGCAGTGACAGCACCCTGAACTCTCTTATGCAGGGATGTCTGAGGCAGGGCATCACGGGAACTTTTACCCCCACGGGTCTCCCGTGAAGGACCCCGCTGGTAATTGACTAACTGGCTATCGCACAAAACAAACAGAATAAAAGAGTGTAAACAAAACACAATTAAATGAAGGGGACTTTGATGCGGTGACATAATCTGTCAGCTCTTTCACTGCCGTCTCCATGGCGACAGCCCACGCTCAGAAACTTTTATGCAAACACGCGGAGACATAGACGCAAACGTCGCGCGCGCGCGGGCAGACAAACTCGGATCCCTCCCCTTAATCCCATTCCATGACTTGCTCAGAAAACGTCCTTTGAATGTGTGCAGAATATGCTAGAGAGGGGTACCTGCGGCAGGTGCGGTGGCTGTGGGGATGCGTCAGGGCTCGGAGCTGAAGGCCGTATAGAGGGCTGTTTAATTGCACTGGGTGGGGCCTGGTGCTGCCGTGTGTGTGTGTGTGTGTGTGTGTGTGTGTGTGTCGTCTGATGTGCTGCTTAAAAACTGCGCCGCTCACCAGGCGTTTTCCCAATTAGAGCCAGTCAAAGACACGAGATCGTGTTTCAGACGCTCCCGACGGCCCCTGAACTGGCGCTCTGACAGCTTCTGCTCCACTTATTATCATTTGCATACTTGGAAGATCCCAGCTTTAGCGCTGCGATGGCAGCCTG
Organism: Arapaima gigas; assembly: GCA_900497675.1. Lineage (NCBI taxonomy): Eukaryota > Metazoa > Chordata > Actinopteri > Osteoglossiformes > Osteoglossidae > Arapaima > Arapaima gigas. The sequence continues at coordinate 174,626 of UFQX01000570.1, read as the reverse complement.
TGTTGGGAGCGTGTGCAGCTGGATGCGGCGCTCGGCAGCCACGGTGGGACGACTTCAATATCTGCAATATTCCGGTCTAATCCGCTACCTCTGCGGTGCTGAGCCACTGGTGTCATTCTCCCATGTGATTGGTTATGTGCGTGTGGTGAGTGTGTTTGAGTGTTTTGAGTGAGTGCGTGCATATGAGACAGCGGGGGGGGGGTGTTCTTCCTGTTTCTCTACATTTTGTGTTTGCCGTGGTCTTGCTGTCAGCAGTGCAGGTGTGCAAAGTGCAGGCAGCTGCATCCTCTCACACTGAGCACCGCTTCTCCTCTTCCACCCCCGTTCCCCACCTCCAGCTCGGGACCAGGAAGCAGTGGCCCACAGTTGAGTGACGGGTTGAGGGCGGAGGGTGGCGCGCAGCCTGTGGAGGGGTGAGGAGGTGAGAACTGCAGTACTCCAGGACCCACCTCCCTCCAGGTGCGGGGCGGGAAACAGCAGGGCTCTGTACACAACCATAGTGTGTTTTTCCCTGCTTATCGTATTGTTACCTGTGAACTACCCCTGGCACTCAACCCCGGGGCATTGGAGAGAACCGAGAACGCGTCTTGGATTTTGTTTAAAAAATGTAAAAGTACAAAGACAATGGATCAGCAGCTAATTTAGTGGTTGGTGCTGCCATCTTGCAAAGACCATGAGCTCAAATCTCTGTTCCGGCTGTAGTACCCTTGAGCAAGGTATTCGCCATGAGTTGCTCCAGTAAAAATTACACAGCTGTATAAATGGGTACATCACTGTAAGTAGCTTAAAATGCAAACTCCACATTGTCAGTCACATTAGAGAAAAGCATCACCTAAATAAATTCCTGAAAAAAATCAAAGTACCTGAGTAGTAGTAGCTTGTTTACAGCAGTCAGAAATAAAAGCCGTTTCTTTCATATTCTACATTTCTGTTCCTGTGATTCTCAAAAATTATAATTAATCCTGAGAGAGAGAGAGGTAGAGAGGTAAAAAGAGACATGTCAAAAATGGTGACAGGCCGTAAAAATCTGGAGGATGGAACTGTTTTTACAGAACAGAAAGAGGAACTCGATGTGTTCTGTTGACAGGACAGATGTTCAGTGTCTTCTTTATAAGCATTAACAGTATTTTGAAAAAGGCAGAGGACAGGACTTACTCCTAAAGTCATTCTAAAGTTCCCAAGCGAACTGTGACCTCAAGGGCCATTTCTGCTACTTAACATTTGCTGTGATTTTGTTGGAGACCAAACTCCTGAACAAGGGGCCAAAACATCTGGAAAGGAAAACACAACCTCACATTGAGGAGTTAAGAAAGCTGAAGGACTGAAGCAGTGTGGGTATATTAGCAGGGTGGTAGTTGAGGGGTGCTGTACACTGTCTGTCAGCGTGCTGTACACAGAGTACAGGTGTAAAAAACCCACTGGGAGCCCACTGCGGGGGGAGGGGGGGCATGCAAGGGGCTGGAGGGGGGAGACTCAGCAGATTGGACCACTGGGAAATTCAAACAGCTGAACCTGCTGATCAGACAGACAGTCTGCTGTAAATCATGATACTCTACACTTAGGCATACTTTATTATTTTTTCAAATAAACACCGTGTTGTGTTTTTTGCAAAAGTAAAAAGGTACACATGTCGTACCAAAGAATTCGATGGGAATAGCTTCAGCCTGACACATTTTGGTTATGGAAGTAGTCGGATGCTAGCGGCAGAACATTACTGGGCCAGTTTCACTTGAATTACCAAGCGCTGTGAAGAACAGGTGTGGGAAACACGCTTGTCTGCCGTGCTGCTCCTCTTGTGTGTTGTGTGTGTGGCGGAGGACCCTGCTGTGGCACTTCAGCCATTTTGCCTTTGTGCCGTTTCACCGCGGTTCTCCGTGGCTGACGCTCCCCCGACAGGCGTGGCTGAGTGATGCGGGTGGTCCGCCTGGCCCCTAATTACTGTAATGTCTGCTGAACACCACTTCGTGCCTCGCCGCCGCTGAACACGGGCGGCAGCCTGTCAGCCTAGCGCTCTCTTACTTGCCAGCACACTTAATTTGTATATTCATCCAATTTACTGTGGTAATTTCGGCGACTTTCAGGAAGTGTTGACATGCCCTCGTATCTTTTCATTAGTTTTTCCAATGTGTGTCATGTCAGTGGCGGCGGCTCTGTGAGATTGCCGGTCCTTTAGGTGGCCGTTCACCGTGTCGCCTGGACATAGGCCCCCCTCCACACCTACTGTGGTCTGATACCATGGTGACCCGAGTGGACTTGGTGGACACGGACTTTTTAGATGCAATGATACTATTGCTCGTGAGCCGACCGTGTGGCGACAGCAGCCCGACCCCCAAGGGCCCGGCACAGCTGTGTGCCCGCCTCAGCTCTCGTCTGCCCGGGGGGAGGTGGGTGCGTGCGCCTCACACCCTCGCCCGGCAGGGGAATGACGAGCCGCAATCTGTTTGCTGTCACATCACATATCTTCGTCCCACACACTCGCGACTCGGGAGAAGCTGTGTACGTCAAAACTTTTCTGAATTTGTTTTCGTTTCCATGATCTTCAGGTTTGACACCCCGTATCTTCTCATCTCTGTCCCGAGTTGGGTGTGGATTCTGGATTCTGTGTGCCAACCCAAAATGGGACTTCTGGAGCCAAGCAAACTACTCAGTTACAAGTTAATTGATTCCTAAAATGATGGCACTTAAGGAAGAACATGGGTTTAGTCCCACAGCAGGTAACGCAGAGTCAGAGGTGCTGCCTCATATCCTAAGGTCCCGAGTTTCAGTAAGGACCCCGAATTGCTCCAGTAAAAAACATACCCTGCTACATAAATGCGTAAAATTTCGCAAGTAGCTTAGTGTCCAAAAAGTCTAACACTCTAAGCTGCTTTGGAGAAAACCATCAGCTAAATGAACAAACAATAACAATAAAACGCACTATATGAAGCATGGACCTTGGGGCACAATTAGACATCTTCATACAAACAGCAGAAATGGCCCCGAGGATTCAGTCCCCCCGCTTTTGGTTTCTCCTAACCTAAGTGCCCTAGTAACACTCCGGTTTCAGGGAGTCTCCGCGTGCCAAAACTGCATATAACGTTACACTCGTGCTGTTCTTCCAGGTGTTTTATACCTTTTATATCTTCATATATGTTTGGAGGAAAATTTTCACTGCACTTCAAAACAGCCTGCAAAATGGCCCATGATTACAGCTGCCAGCTTGTAGTGGTGCGGTGGAAGTGTGTGTCTGCATCTGCATTTGAATGTGCCTATTGAGGGTCTTTCGTGTCAAACTGTTCTTTTATTATGAACACTGGCAATCAACAAATAGGTGGCACTAATTCAGACAGGTGATAAAATGTGCCATTGGCTCTTTGTCCTTGTGTCATTATTGTGATTAATTTGCGCCGCTGCATTTAGGGGCAAATATTGGTTCTGGAGTTTCTTTATCCCAGGGATGATGTTTGCTCAGGCACCAGGCAAACACCCTCAGCCTTGTTCCTCTGCTCTGTCTGTGCTGCTGTCATGTCTCCTCATTCAGGAAACAGTCAAAACCGATGTTTTTCTTTGCCTCTGGAGGTGGGATGGTGTACATTATATTTTTGCATTATATTTCACATTTTGGGCATATTTTTGTGCACGTTTGCAAGGGTCCACAATGACTTTGGCCACAAACAAATAAATGCATAAATCTATGTACGCCCTTATCTCTCAGTGGCACTAAAGATAAAGCACTCTATTGACCAGGAGTTAAAGAGAATGCAGAGATACCCTTCTCAGATCTACTGACTCGCCCCTCTGTTTGTTTTGTCCTGAAACCCTAATACCTTCAACTCGAAGCGATGACCGGTCCAGGGTTCTTTGCATCCTTCATTGTTCTGTTGCTGTTGCTTTTGCTGTTATTTCATTTGGATTTTTAAAAACTGTTCAATTTGCACAAACACAGGAGCAGCTTGTGTCGAACGACTTCCTCAAGGGTGCTCCAGAAAGATCTCTCCTTGAGCTTCCATGTTCTTCTCCTTGAAAACAGGACAGCAGCACTGGGCAGCCAGAATAAAGATGTATAAAAGTTATGCGTGACTTCTTGACAAATTCATTCTGATAACTCGTCTGCCTCTTTGAAAGTGGAATTTGTTTACTCTTCTGGTGGAAGCTTTAAGTTTAGTGAAGTGTACCATGCTACTCTCCACATAAGTGCCAGTCCTCAAGGCCCCGGAACAGAGGCTGGAGTCTGCGATCCAGAGAGCGAGCGTGTCGCCGGCACCCCGCACGCCAGCCACTATTTGTGCGTGTGGCTTCTGTGTGGTTAACAATTAAGCCGCTTGTTTGAGCTTGTATGCGTGCGCTGTGGTCACCTCCATCAGTGTGACTGCCACCCTGTCTCCATGCACAGCTCCCACTTCACCACCTCCCTGTGCCTTTTCATTTGTTTCACTGTGTGTGCATGTGTGTGTTTGCGTGTTTTTGCTAGCTATATACAGCATGTTAGCTGTTTTTCCCCCTCCATATCTGTATACAAAAAACATATTCAGCTACTGGCAAGAAAGAATGTTTGTGCGGCATATGGGAATTCTGCCTGGCCTGGAGGCCTGACTTCAGTGCCAGCATGTTTTTTCTCTCTGTCTATTTCAATTCATTAATTATAATCCATTTGTTTATTAATTTATTAACCAGTTTAACTGTTTGTGGAGTGTCTCGCTTGATTCCAACTCGTGTGGTGAGACTCGGACTCTGCGGACTTCTCGCCGTGCATGGATACTGTGTCATCGAGGGGTCCAAGTTATATCAGTACCTGCCTCATTCTGATAAAAAAGGGAAGTGCGCAGTAGACATTTTCGCCTGTTAGGCAGAAATATTTGTTTGCATAAACAAGGTAACAGATGGACAGGCAGTTTGTGTGTGTTTGTGTATGCGTGACTGTGTTTGAGTGTGTCGACTCCAGGTGTGTGTTAACTTGCGTACGCGTACGTCTCTACGTGTGTTTTTACTCAGTCTGTGTGTTTGTGTATGTGTTTGCTTTTAGTTAGCTGTGTGAACTGATGTTTTAGAAGCTGGAACTGTATGCTTCATGTGCCACGAACAGAGTGCTTCTCATTTGGGCCATGCGGGTTTTTCAAGTGGAACTAACAAGCTACCCGAAGAATAAGGTTAAGAAGCAGCGCGCGTGTGTGTCATCGTGTCGGGAGACAACCTGTGTACTTGCCACCTTTTCCATTCAATCTCTCTGTGTGTCCACCACAATTTAGAATAACAATGAGACGATGAGCGAGCGTAGCATACAAAGCTGTAAATGGTGTCAGCTTTGGGAAACCAAAATTCAGACGATCCGTTTGTATGCAAAAAACGACGACGATATCAGATAAACTGTGGGTCTGTAAAGGCGTGTCTGCATCTAAAGCGCTTTGTTGTGAAATGCGCTTTTGTTTGCTGCAAGTTGTGCGTCACTTTGGAGGAAAGTGTCTGCCAAATGCAGAAATTTAAATATAATCTCAGCGTCAGGATGCGTGAGAAATATAATAAAGGTAATGAATGCAATGTATTGGGGTATTCTTTGAGGGGATGCGCACATTTGCAAACAATTGTTAAGAGTACAGGAGCACTGGGGATTGTGGGATGTGCCGTGCCGCGAGATGCGAGGTGACCCTCTCCACCAGGCAGAGATGAACACGGCTGTTGGAGTAATTAGTCGAGTGCTGCTAAAAGGCTCCCTTTGCATCATAAACCAAGTGTGGCCTAAAGAGAGAGACACACAAGGCAGTGGGGGGCCTGAAAAATATGAAGCAGCGCAGAGAAAGGACTGCATGATGGTCCATAAGCCTGGAAGTGGACACAAGAAGAAAAGAAAAGGGATGGACAAAGGACTGGAAAAATGTACGTTAGCACAAGGAACTGCATTATAATTTAAAGAAGTTTGGATGGGATGTAGATGGTATAAGGAAGGGAAGCAAGGTCTGGGGGGACTGTGTCTGTCCCTGGTCATCTGAAGAGTCGTCTCAAGCCAGATTACATAGTGAGATGGCTTGGAGTGGCACTTTACTGAACGCTTCTGGTGACACTGACAGCTTTGTGGGGGGGCCATAAATTCAGACCTTCTGGGATGCACAGATTGTGTACAATTCAGTCTAACAGTGTTTGGCTAAGTGTTCAGCCATATTAAGCCCTGTCATGGACCCTTTAAAGTTATAGCTTGAATTATTGCTTGCAAGCATGAACAACCATTTATGTTTAAGGCCCAACCAGCAGACTACTTTAATTGACTTTTTCCAAGGGGGTCTTTCATATATATTTCCACTACATACAAAATTACACATAAATTGTACATTCATTTATTTATTTAGCTGGCACTTTTCACCAAGCAAATTGCAGTTTTTAAGCAATGATTTGCACATTTATGGAGCTGAGTGTTTTTAACTATCAGTTCAGGGTAAGTACAGTGATCAAGGGCTCTAAAAGAGATTTGATCCTGGGACCCTCTACTGTGCAGCTCCAACCACTAAATATAGTTTTTTCATTTCTTGTGCCCAGGGTACATGGCTCATATGTGCCCATGTTGTTAATGTTTGTCCCACATGTTGCCCTCTCTCCATGTTTGTCCTCCGAAGTTGGGACAGCTTATTGTGTGGCATTTTATAGCATTCAGGGTGTGTGTGTTTTGACACTGTTGTCACCAAGTGTTTCTGAGAAACTCAAGCGGGGCCACACTGTGTGTGACAATGTGACACAGAGGTCACCTCACACCAAAGCCCAGAGACTGAGACACTGTGAGATGGTGGTTCATTAGTGTGCTGTATTTACAGTGACACCTTTTTTTTGGGGGGGGGGGGGTCACAGGGCGCTTGAGCTTTGCATTCAAATTTTAAAAATAATTAGTTTACTGGAACCGCCCTGCCCGAAAAGCGATGTACTCCAGATACACCCCGCCCTGATGGAGATTTCTGCTCTCGATCGCGCATCGACCCCGCACCTCTACGCCCCCCCCGCCCCCCCGCACGTGTCGCTGTCCCCGCGTGCTGCCCGGGGAACCAATCGGCGCGCGCCCTCGCCAGTGTGAAATGCGCCGTGCAGTTTGAACGCGCGCAGTCCGTCACTGACGATCGCGCAGCGGCGCACGACCAGGCCTCCTTCTCCCCATCCTTCTCCTCCTGCTCCTCCTCCTCCTCGGTGTGGATTGACCCCACGGAGGCGCCGTGGATAACCGAGCGAGCACAAGGAGCGATGGGTTTGTGCAGCCGCGCGAGCCACGCGCTGTGAATAATAATAAAAGTTTGGAAGAAGCAGTTGTAATTTTTTTTCTGCCGCACACAAGCTTGACTTGTTCGAAGCGGAGAGGAGCAAGGTGACGACGTGATGTTCGGATGACTTTGGATTCCTGGTCTGCTATTACTATGCGCTAGCGCGAGGCGCCTGGAGCGAGGCACAGCGCGTGAGAAACTTGGCAGCTCGCGATCCTTCTGTTCCCGTGCGCGTCGTCACCGATCCAGGGCAGCCGGGGCAGAGCGCCGCGGGGGGCTGGATGGTCGTCCCGGGTGGTCGCTCTCAGCTCGGGGGCCACTGAGGTGCCGCGATCTGCACTCGTCCTGCGCGTGGCTCCTTCGCAATTCCTTCGCGCTCATCATGATCATCGCCGGGCTGCTGCTCAGCGTCTGCATCCGCGGTGAGCTGCTCACGACCGGGCTCATCGGACCCCCCCGGGCCGCTGCCCCCCGAACACACCCCCACGTGCGCCCCACTTCACATTTCAGCACATTTCTGTTCCATTTGCGTCTCTTTGTGCCTCTGATTTATTGTAAGAGAACATTTAATCACATCTCGCATTTCATCTTTTTTCCCTCCCATATTTTGATGTAGATTACAAAATAATGTACGTTTACTGTAGCCTAGACCATTTTAACTTGCTTTCAGGCTTAATATGCGAAAGACACGAAGTGGCTTTGGCACGTGACACGCAACTGTAGCCGGTAGAACTCTGTTTTTAATAGAATGTTTATGTACCATTTAAGTGTTAAAATCTGAAAATATGACAGTTTAAGCGCGGGGTGATGATGCACTTTCTTCAACGCCTACACCAGTCAGATATTTCTCAAATTTATACACTGTTCGGTGAAAATTCATAATCGTTCAATTTCGCTAGCGGTGCCATCTTCATACAGGGTATTTTTGAACTTTGTGTCTCATCTCATCGTTTTGTCTTGCTCTTGTTTCCAGGTGTGATTCGAAGCGTGCAAAGTATCGAAGTACAGTGCAGTGTTTGTAAATCCCGGGTCTACAGTGATCCGTTTTGTCCCCCTCCGGTGTGAAAAGAGATTCACAGGGAGACGAGTCTGTGAGGGAAAAAAAACACTCAAAATGATCAGTAACATTTCAGATGTATTTTTATCTCGATCATAAATGCGCCAACTAGTTTATGCAATCTGAAGTTGCTTTTTTAACGGAAAATTAACTAATGTGAGTTTTTCTGTCACAAATAAGCGTCTTTGTCTGGGTGCGGGCACGCGCTCGAGACGGCGGGGGGGGGGTGCTGATATATTGCCTGAGATACGATGACGATGATGATGGTGGTGCTGGTATTGATGATGATGGTTATGAATCCTGATCCCCGCGATGACATCATTTCTCAAGGTCTTACGTGCTGTATATCGTACAGCCGCCGTCCTTTTATTGTCCGAATAACTGCTCGAAGTGGCCGACGCGTCTCGTGTTTATGCTCGCATTTACGCGTGGGCTCGTGTGGCACGCGCTGACAAACTTTCCCCGTGATGTGAACCGTTCGCGGTGTGATCAGGCTCAAATCCCAGCGTGTTCCACACACACACACACGCGCGCGCGCGCGGCACAGGGTGGTTATCATTCATCTTTATAGCGACAAGGAGAGCTCATCTCTTCCAGGCCAATTATTTTAATTTCCCCGCTATGATTACACTTGGCGCGCGCCGGTGGACTGGCGGCTCGTGCAGGTGGGTCTGGGGAGGTGTGTGATGTAGGAAAGAAGCAGAAAACACTCCAGATGCGTCACTATCACTGGACTGGAGCTATACCCTGTTGTTGTTGTTGTTATTATTATTATTATTATTATTATTATTATTATGTCTGCGGACGCTGTAACGCCCCGCCCGACTGACCGAACATATTCATTAGACGTATTTATTAGATGCGTTAATGATGGTAGATTTGTATTCCCCGGGGGGTCGTGTCAGTCATTTGCGGGCATCTTGGTATGACCCCCCCACCCCAGGCCCCCTTTTGCTTCCCAAGATGCAAAGATGTAAAATGACAGAATCGTTTTTCAACTTTTAAAATGTGCTTGGGAGCGGCGTTTTTAAGTTAACAGACAGTGAGCAGAAACCGCCCGGCCGCTTCCGTATGGATTTCTTAAACGGTAAATGGAAAAATCAGTAAAACAGAGCAAATTGCGTCCTAGATCAGACACAGAAAATCAATATGTGGGAATGGTGTTATTGCAGGAACATAACGCCATTGCAAGTGATTATAACAAATATACTGACATAAAAACATATCGTTTGTGACACAGAGATCAACTTGTGTGAATCGGTTTACCTTAAATTATTTCATCTTTAGGGTAACCGTTTTATTTCAGATAAACACTTTTTTCTGCATAAAATATTTCCTAGCTCCAAAACTGTTATTCTTTCCCCCCAATAGCTGCGCATGTTGCGGCGAAATATAATTCCATATAATTTAATTTATTTAAATTTCTTTCGAGACCAGAACGAGTCGCATTAAACTGTGCGAACTGTGATATAGACTGCGCTGTAGGGCGTCACCACAGTCCGCCTGTAGAGGGCGCAGTTTCTCGTCCGTTAACCGCGCGTATGAATGGCAGATGTGTGGCCGGGCGCGAGGCCGTCCAGATGTGCAGCCAGGTGGACAATTCTGTACGTGTTCGCAAGTTTTAATATCAGAAGATGCAGAAATTAACAGTTTAATTCCGAGTTTAATTTATTACGCTGTGCCTCAGTTTTGCTGGATATAGGATGGGTGAAAGGTAGAGAAAAAGGAGCACTGATTCAGGTTAACTTACCAGTTATCCGAAGAAGGTCAATGTCTAAGTCATGGCACGTGCTATACTGATTTATCATATGTTACTTAATTTTGCTGCATGATCTCAGCTGAAGAGTCAGAAGATGAGATAATAACAGTGAGTAATACCCTCAAAGTCAGAAGGAGACTGTGCTCTCAGTGAAGTGGGTTCAGCAGAAAGGAAGCCAAGTGGCATAACAGGAAGCCATATGGAGGCTCTGGGTTTGTGTGTATGTGTATGTTTGTGTGTCTTTTGTCGATAACCCTGGTTTGGAACACACACACCGGAGCAGATGGCACGGAGCTACAGCGCTGGCTGGGAGTTTTGTCCAGTATCTGTGTGTGCGGTGTATGTGTGTGTATGGGAAGTCAGTCTGCGCAGCACATCAGGGTTCATTTATCACAGTACATTGCATTATCTTACCTGGCATTATTTATTTATTCAGCAGACGTTATCCTCATGAAGCACTTATGCTGCTTACATTTAATACTCTGCAGATTTCTTACAACCTGTTCAATCTGGTGGGAGTCTTTTAAAAAAGTGGTCTTAGAAAAGCTCTGCACTGCAGGGTTAATGACACCCAGTCGGTGTTTGTGCTCTGCATCTCACAATGCACCTCAAGTCAAGTTCCTTGGAGAATGACTTTTATAGGTCTGATAACAACATGCTAGCAGGAGCCACATGATCGCCCCCCCCAAGCTCCCTCTTTCCCGCACCCAACCCCCCCCAAACCAGAAGAGTCTGAAACCTTATCTGGAGCTGACCTTGTACCCTCTTGGTTTCCCAAGCCTCTTACCCCTCTGTCCTGAGATGTCTGTCGCCAGCTCCCTGCTGCTTTTTGTCCTTCGGCCTGAAAATCCAACCTTTTACTGGTCAAGGAAAAAGCCCAAACGAACCCCCCACAAAGAAAAATACGAAAAAAAGACATAGTTAGAATGTGTACTAATTATGAGGTATTGACAGAGACAGGGGGCAGAGATAAACACCAGCTACTGTCAAAGAAAAGTGCCAGTGGAAGCTCAGCACGTCTCTAACAGTGATATTTGCTTCACTGAATCTCATTTAATATCCCTGCAAATCCATTCAGTGCCCCCAGCCCACCGGAGGGCGTAGTGGAGGTCAGCAGAGCCACAGCAGCCAGCGGTACATGATGAAAGGCCGCAGGGGTAAATAAAGAAAGGGGTATTGGAAGAATGGGTGTTTCACACAGCAGCCTGCGGTCAGGCGGCTGCGGCTCCCAGGATGGCGATCTCATATGTAAGCAGTCTTGGTGCATCTGATGTGAACTTCAGCTCTGCTTCTGGTGACAGGGAACAGTTGGGATATATTAATCCTCCATATTTACCTGTCTCACAGGTACATAAAGTGTTCCTGATTTTCCAGCCTCTGCACCAGTTATCACAGACCCTTCTACTAATATGTAATAATGGTGTTTATTATCTATATCTTATCTGTGTCTTCATAAAAATCTACTTTTTTTCAACTTTTTCTACTTTCACTCTTACAGAATTCATCCCCAGTCTGAAAATCTGGATTACTGTATATTTGGCAAAATTATATCCGAATAATTGTTTGCTATAAAGAGGTCTAAATATGTTATGTCTGAACTTGAGTGGGTTTTATGTGCAGAATTGTTATTTTAACACGGGTTGTACACTGTATAGTTTAATGTGCCCTCAGTGGTTGTTAATGGACTTAGTGTGGAAGTTGTGATGAAAGCGCGTACCGCATATTGTTGCCTCATTAACATTGTTCCACACTGGAAGAGGCAGACAGAACACACACACACACACACACACACACACACACACACACACACACACACACACACACACACACACACACACACACACACTTTGAAGCTAAGTTTCTTCAAGTGACCTTCTGGGAAAATCTTTAAAACAAAACCAAGTCACAGGACATTGTTTGGGGCTGGTTTTGCTGCGGTTTGGACTGTTTTATTAACAACTTTTGTTTAATAGTTAATTACTTTCAGAAACTTCTAATGAATAATGTAGACAGGAAGGACGGGCCTCGCTCCCTCAGGCAGCAGGTGGTGCAGCGCTCCAGGAACGTGACCGGTGGCCGAAAGGTTACAAGTTCACACCACAGGGGGCCTGTCTTTTTACAGCCTGAATTGCTTCTGTAAACATGCAGCTGTATAACAGAGTGAAAAAGAAGGAAGTAATGGAAGGAGCTGTGGACGGGGACATCTGCTGAGCAAACCAATAAGTTAATATGTGTAATAAAAACACGGCATGTAAAAGATTAGCAGCTGAGATACTGCCTTTGAGGGTAAACACGCAAACAGGGACATGTGTTCAGGCAGCACTCAGTGAAATTGACTGGGACAGAAGGGGGGTCAGATGGGGGGTTTATTTGTCTGTTTGTCATCCATCCCAATGCAGTAGATCTCTCTTTTTTATGCTTGAAATATACCTTATTTTTCCACATGTTTGTAATCCTGTGAGCACCGTGTGTACATGAACGTTCAATTACTCATACATCCTTCTGCTGGGGAGGTTCATGTTCCATTAGTTCTGGGGCCTCTGCTTTTTACAGAGTTTCTCTGCCTTTCTGCACTCGGGCAAATGGTTTCATTAAGATGTATGTCTGTGCTTTGCGTGGACCTCTTGTTCAGAGACCACCCACGCCCCCCTGCTTCCCACACTGAGGCCTGCAACCGGTGCCCTTCCCCTCTACCATTGGACGGGTTGGACTGTATAGACGTGTGTGTACGTGTGTGTGCACCTCTCCGTGTCGGTGTGAACCAGACACGCTCAGCCACATGGGGCGTTGTTGATTGTGCACACGCTGTGCCTCAATGGGAGTTTAGCCACACAGTGTGTTTGTAGCCAGCATGGGCTTAATTGGAGAGCGCGCCCCTTCCGTCATGATGGCAGTTCGTGAGGTGCCGTGTGCGCCGTTGCGTTGGGTCTTCCTACTGCCGCTCATATCGTTTCAGTCAATCTAACATCTGTGTGCCAATTTCATAAGCGCTTGTTTTCCCTGAGGGGAGCTTTTCATATTGGTTGGCATCAAACATTTTGACCATTAAAAGAATTTTTTTTCCTTATGAAAGTGAAATGGTACATCTTGGCAAATAATGTGCAATGTGCATTACAAGTCTTGACTTAAAACATGAGCCACAATGAGTTTGAACTTTTTTACATGTAACCTCTGGATAAAGTCGCCTTTTCTCTATCAAGGCTGTGCTTGATGGTCTCCTCACCTTGGTGCCCCCTGCAGGGATCATCCAGGCCTCTGCACCCTTCTCCACGCCTGCGATCGACTGCTTGGATGCGTTGAAGGGCTGCGCCTCGGACCCTGGCTGCGAGGCCGCATACCGGGTGCTGGAGTACTGTGCCTCTGAGGAGGCCGTGTCCCCCCTGGGGGCTGACATCCGGAGCGAGTGTTTTGAGGCCCAGGGCTCCCTACAGCAGTACCGCCCCCTGTTGTCCTGCAAGTGTCACCGTGGCTCACGCTTGGAGGAGGCCTGCCTAAGGATCTACTGGAACGTGAGGTTCTCACAGGGTGAGACATCCCTCTTCCTCGCTCTACAGAGACGCCTATTAAAGTGCCACTGGGGGCGTTGAACTGTTTCTGTATTCCACTGTGCTTGATGGCCTGGCTGCACCCCATCAGCCCCCTCACAGTTTTACTTATATATTTATATTTATTCACGTAGCAGATGTTTTCCTCTGAAACATCATACAATTGCTGTTAACTAGTATTTAGCTGAAAGATTTGTTCATAGTAACTGAACATGCTAGATACACTGCACTAAACTCCCTACAGTTGTTCACCGATTTATACAATACAGTATAAATACGGTATAAAGCAGACACTTCAAGTGGACGTCTTCAGATTCATTCACACATCAGATTCACATACAACACATTAATAAACAAATTTGGGCAGCAGGGGGTGTAGTGGTTAGAGCTGCGGACTCCCAAGTTATATTGGGGTTATTTGATACCTTGAGAATTATTCAAATGTATAAGTTGGTAAAAAATTTTCAGCAGCTTTAACATTGTAAGTCACTTTGGAGAAAAGTGTGACGCTAAAACAAAAATAAAAACTGCAGCCTGTAAGCAGTCAGAGGTGATTTCTCTGGTTATTTTTACACTTCCTCTCATATATGAAAATCCGACCCTCTAGTGAATTGTTTCACTTGAACTATTGCACCAATGGCCCATTACTCAACTGCTTCCCTCTGTAAGGTGTCTGCTGAATAATGTTTAAACAACCTGTAGTTTTTGGAAAACCACCAGTGACTATTGTCAGTGAAATAAAGAGTAACTGTATTTTTCGGAGAAGATGCTCATCTGCAGCAGTTTGACATGTGTATGAGTCTTCATGTTTGTTCAGTGTATTTGTTCTAATGATTGCAGAATGTACTTTTTGTCTGTGTGTACATTTTCAGCTGTATAAATACTTTTTTCTGTGTGCGTGCGTGTGTGTTCTTTTCTTTTTCTCATGCGCTTCTTCCAGGTTATGATGACTTCGATTCGTCTCCGTATGAGGACTTTGAGCTGGAGCTGGTGAGGCACATTGAGATGTCACGCATGGCTTCCATTGTGGCAGGTACCTTCCCATCACACCCACGCTGTCCATCCATGCAGATACACCAACACACTCTATTTGCTCAGGTAGACTGTCACACTCCAAACACAAAGATACACTGGCAGCCTCCATCCACAGTCATACACCTACAAGAGAATCTCCAACCACACAGTTACGCAAACCTTCTCCAACTACAGCAATACACACCAGCCACATAAACACCCGACAGTCCCTCCAACGTGTTCCAAACAAATCAAGATGCCCCTACCACAGCTGTCACTCTCCAAAGCCACAGCAACACACTTCAGCCACATGAACAGTCCAACCACAGAAACAATTTCATTTTTACCACGATCACCTGTGGTACCATCTTTGTTAGAAACGTTACCTTGGAAGACTTTTTTGCTTTTGAGGTGCATTCCTGATCCATAGTGATGTCTCATCACTGGCTCATGAGTACTTTACTTTGAAGGCTAACCACTTCTGAATTGTAAGAGCATCATTTTGCAGGAAAAACCAGCTCTGAGGTAATGAGCCATATTGACTCATTATATTTCCTGAGTATTAATAATGGAAAGCATTACTTTTTTGCTTGTTACCACATTTCTCTATTAGTGTTTCAGTGGAGTGATTGATAGTCCACCGTCATCTTGGCCATGCTTATGGTTGCTGCTGTGTTCCTGCTGTTTCTGCCGCCACCCCCTCAGCTTCCTCACTCCCTCCGAACGGGCAAAATCAGTGCCTGAAGGCGGCGCAGGACTGTGGACTATACGAGAAGTGTGGCTCACTGCGCTCAGAGTACGTCCTCGCCTGCACCAAACGGGTAATCGGCTCCGACCGCTGCAACCGGCAGAAGTGCCACCGGGCGCTGCGGCGCTTCCTTGAGCGCGTGCCCGAGGAGTACAGTTTTGGTGTGCTGTTCTGCCCCTGTACCGACCCGCTGTGTGGTGAGCGGCGCCGCAAGACCATCGTGCCCTCCTGCTCTTACGAGGAACGTGACGGCAAGCCCAACTGCCTGAGCCTGCAGAGCTACTGCCTGAGGGACGAGCTGTGCAGGTCAGCCATGGCCAATCGATGGGGGGTGTGTGCTTCCCACACACGGGGGAACCTATGACAGACATCTACAGATGGGGACACATGCTCATAGACATGGACACTTTTTACTTACACGTGGGTAACCTATGGTAATTTTTTTCCCAGAGGTTCTTTACCTTTTGCATGCTATGTACCCTTTTAAGAATACAATGAAAGCTATTGATCCCCTCTTTGAAAAAAGTTCATAAATCCATTTGTATTAAAATTTTGGATAGAGTTTATTGCACTGAAAATTGTTTATTTAATTATGTCATCGATAATAATATTATTGTAACATTTTTCTATTTCTTAACTTTTATTCAATTAGACCGTAATTTCCAAAGCAAGCTTGCGAACATGGACCCCCTTGATGCTCAACCGTGCACCCCCTTTAAAAAGTCCTGATCTGTCTGTCTTATCTCTAATTGAAAACTCAAATTCTACTTGCTCTTATATGTGAAAAGGAAGGAAAGAGGTGAAATGGGGAAATGGGGAAAAAGTGCAGCAAAAGAAAAAGGAAATGAGATTGCTATAGACAAAAGAATGGTATGAGAATAGAGTTATTTACCAAATCAACAGGTTACTGAGAGTCATTACCCACAATGCAGCAGTCAGTAGGGAAGGAGAAAGTTCGAAAGGGGAAATTACCTCACTGTTTGCTTGCTTGAATTATCCCCTTAATCATGTTTATAATGATGGAGGGAAAAAGGGTTTTCTTCTGGAGTTGGGGCAGATGGGAGTCAACCATGAAGCTTTGATTTGTTGGATATAAAAACCCATGAATTTATACAGTCATCTGTGTACAAGTATTGTTTGCATGGACAGACTCCATCATCTCCATTACAGCCCACTTCATCTCTACACCCTGGCAATAACATTAATAAGTCTCTGTCATGCTGCTCTCCTGCATCCATCATCCTGTGAGTTATCGTTCATCTCCAGGGCGTGTGCCTTTCGTACGTCTCTTTGTATATCTTCTGCCCGACTCTTCTCCTCTGGTGCCTTGCTCAGATCTTGGCGTTGCCCGGCTCCCTTCGCTTACTCCCATTTCCAAAACTAAACTCTACTCCTACCCATTAAGGATCCCCTGTTCTTTTCTCGGGACTGTTTACTCTTCAGTTATTTGCTCTTCAACTTCTTGAGAAATTGAGCACTGACATCATCTCCTGTCGGCGCCTGTGTCTTTGTTTCTCAATTCCTCCTGTCTTTCTCTGCCATGTGGTACTCTCACCTTTCCCTGTGAGCGTTTTGTCTCATACCGTCTCAGTCGGACGACACCTCTGTGATTCCGCTACTCTCTAATTTCTCTGCTATTCATGCCTCATTTGAGGCCCTAAATTAACTTGACTCTTGTGTCTTTCTAATTGGCCGTATGATTTTTCTTCTAACAGTCCATGAATTTTCCCCAGCTCAATTATTATTGCTTGACCCTTTTCTAACTTAAATTCTACCCTAAGAGCCATATTTCCATCTTAATGTTAATTATGTTGTCCTTGAATTTTTAATACAAATGTAATTTTTCATTGCAGATATTTTGTTGGCATTTAATTTGTTATTTTAATCATTGTTTTGCTTACTGTAAATTGCTCCTAAATGATAATTGCAACGTGGTGTGTTTGTCGCCTTACGTTTTACTGCTTGTGTGTGTGTGTGTGTGTGTGTGGATCCTTTACAGGTCGAGGTTGGCTGATTTCCAGCATAACTGCCAGCCCTCCTCGGTGTCGCCCTCCGGCTGTCTGAGAGAAAGCGGCGCTGTGTGTCTGAAGGCCTACGCTGGACTCATAGGTGAGCAGGGTTGACAACTTGGCAGAATGGTGGGGTCTGAGTGCTGCAGGAACACCGAAGATGCAGGGAAAGGGATGAAGGGGAGTGTGGGCGATTGAAGGAACACCGGGACGGAAATCTGTTGACTGCGTGTGTGTTTCGATGACGTGTGTTCGCTCTATCTCTCCCTCTGTAAGGCACCATCATGACACCCAACTACGTGAGCAACAGCAGTGTGGAGGTGTCACAGTGGTGCAACTGCGAGGGCAGCGGGAACCAGTGGCAGGAGTGTTTCCGGATCCTGCACATGTTCAACAACAACGACTGCCTGCGTGAGTGTCTGCGCAGACTGACTGCATACATTGCACATTCGTACACACGCATCCAAGCCGACGCCTTCACTGATGAGCACACACATTTGCACCTTAATGTAGCGTCTTGTGCACCTTGAGCCAAATACATCCATTCAGAGACACGCAGGGAAGCCAGAAAAGTGGCGTGCAGTCATACTTGTTAAGACCCGTTCAAACTGTCTGCATCACAGGGGCTCGTATTACTTTTTGATGTGTGACAGTGGCTGCCATGTCTCCATCCATCAGGAAATGCCATCAGTGCGTTGGGCAGCTTGCCCCCCCGGCCAGTTGAAAGCACCCCACCCCCACCTCCACGGCCATCCCCTCGTATCCAGCAGGAAGATATGAATGGCAATGCTCTCCCCGAGCTGAGCACGGTGAGTTGTTACTGCTGCAGCATGGGAAACACACCAGGGTATCCCAGCACGGACACTAATCCCGCCGAGTACCGCACAAACCATGGCATGACTCACTAGTGCATGGAGCACCGCAGCGGCCCTCGTAAACCCAACCCAGCTCACGCTCATATCTGATGGCAACTGCTTGTTTGAAAAAGCACTCTGATGATCAGGGAAAAATAGAATTTGTGATTGGAAAGCAGCCTATTTCTCCAAAGGCAGGGAGCTTCAATGTTACAAAACAATAGGAATATTATCATCGTCATCATCATCATCATCATCATTGTCATCATCCACTATTGATAAACATTATTCCAGCACAGAGTTGTGGTGGTGCACAGCCTGCTCTAGAGAACAAGGTATGAGGTTGTGTCCACTGCAGGGCAATCACACACTCACACACAGACACACACACACACACACACACACACACACGGTACCGTTGCTCTTAAAAAAGTTGTTACCTTGGAACACTTTTTTGCTCCTGAGGTGCATTCATGATCCGTAGTGATGTCTCATCATTGGCTCATGAGTACTGTACTTTGAAAGCTTTTGAGGTGCACACACGCGCGCACACACACGCAAACACATACATGTGTGCTCACACTCATTCTCTAACACATATGCACATTACAGGCAACTTAGAGTGACGTATCCACCTGAAACATGTTTGGAGAAGTTTTTTAATAGTCAGGGTGAGACAGCCTCAGCTGTCAACCCAAGTGATAAGTTGTTGTTGTTGATGATGATGATGATGATGATGATGATGATTATGTGGAGGAAAACCAAGGCCACACAATTGTGAGACACATAACTCCCGATACTTTGTCGAACATGAGTGGGACACATCTGTCTTGTTGATGACTAGAATTAACCAAACAGAAAGGAAGGTGGCGTCCCTAACACTACAGCATGAATGTTTTGTAGTGTCTAGACATCACAGAACTGGAGGATGTTTGAGTCTGTCATGCAGCTTTGTGAATACAGGACTAAATTGCCCTGCTGCCCCCCTTCCTCACCCTCTCTCTCTGTACCTCCCTCTGCTCCTCTTTGCCTACCTCCCTCTCGCACCCTGCTCCAACCAACACTGCCTCCATGTGAGAGGATTAGCTAAAGGTGTTTGCAGGAGGCACTGCATCAATCAACCTGTATTAATATTCATTTATTCATGCCCATCTGTCTCTCTCGCTCCATCTCTCTCTATCTTAATCCGTCCGACTCTCCCTCTCTCCCCAGCCTGGTTTCCTCCACAATACCGTACCCAGCCCCATTCATCCGCCGCCATTCCCTTCCCTGCGCCGCGCTCACCTTCTCCCTCTTCCATGCTTTCATTTCTGTCTGTCAACCATTGCTTCATTCTTTGGCCCCAGCTGTCCTTTACTCTTCCCCAAGCTGTCCTCCTCTGTCACTCCTCTTCACACACTTTCTCAGCTGCTGTCAGGCACTTTACTCCTGACTGTCTCTGTGCCTCTTACTCTGTCTACTGAGTGTTTGATGTGTGTGTCTCTGACTGCTGTGTACACGATGTGTGTTTGCCTCCTTCACTCTATGTAGTATGTTTATGGGGAGTGTCTGGTTCTATGTCAACTAGGTATAATGTTTGTGTCTCTCTGGCAGGTATATATATGTATATATACATACATACATACACACACACATATATATATATATATATATATGGTTATGGTATCAGTGTGTGTATCTCTGTATTTCTCAGCTGTGTCTGTCTGTCCTGCAGGTGGAAAAAAGTGAGGAAGAAGTGGAGGAGGTGGAACCGGAGGAGGAGGAGGAGGATGAGGGTGAGGGGGAGTTCAATGTGATTCCGCTCTACTCAGAAAAGTCCTCAGAGTCCAACGAGCCCTCGGGAGCCTGGCCAATCCACAGGGGGGGCACCGGCTCCATCGTGTCCATGCTGCTGCTGCTTCTGACCGCGATGCTGAGCTAAGTCGCTCACCCCAGAGGTCACTTGGACCCCCGCAACCCACCTCAACACCTCCGGCTCCACTTTCCTCCACAAACATACATAAACACATCCCCACATGGTGACGCTGAACGAGGAACGGAGAGAGTGGTTACAGGATGCTGAGTAGAGAGGCTGGCATGGAGAGGACGAGCAGCGGGAAGAACTGGAAGCCACCTTCTCTCCTTGTTGTCTTTCCTCCTCTCATATGAATCCTGTATAGTATATAAACCTCTCATTAGCCGCCTTTTCTCCCTGCGTGCAGCAGGATGTAATCAGCAGGACATGGAAGAACAAACAGGCGAACACACTGCTGCGGCACTCGCTGAGGCACATAAGAGAACTGATGAGCAGATGAGTTTACGTGTCGTCAGGGTGAATCGGCGTGCCACTCACACACATGCACGCGCGTGCGCGCACACACACACACATCTAACACGGTTCCCTCCAGCATCTCTCCATCCCATTGCGCTTTTAGAGTAAAACAACATTGCTAAATGGTGTTAATGGCTGCTAAAAAAACATCGTATTTTTGGAAGGAAGCATTCATTTTGGTCTCTAATCCACATTATGTTATTCTCTCTGTATGAGTCCTGGAAGTAGAAGTTAATATTCTTAAACATGGATTTTCCCTGTCCCTCTTTCTACTTCTCCTTTTCTTCTGCCCTTGGGGCACACTTTTTGTGGACAGTCCCTCTCTTTTTCAGCGTGTACCATTCCAGGGAGAGTCTGTCAACTCACACCCCTCTGCATATTTCATGCTCTAAGCCACATTCAAACATGACGGCACCAGTTCCATCAGGGAGGCTAACACTCCTGGCCTTATAGCTCGGCAGGTTGAATCGGGATGCTGCCTTGAAGTTTGTGGGGCAATCACTTCAATATTCTAGACTGGGATGTTTTGGGGTAAGGAAGGGTAAGGGCAGACAGCAAAGCAGAGCAGAATATCACACAGCTGATAATGCCGAGAGCGGCTCTCTCCTTACCATTGCACCCTCTTTTTCCGCATTCCCTCAGCTGGCGCACACCTCCGACCCCTAGCTATTAAACATCAGATACGGCAGCCTTTCCTTTTATCACTTTATCCACTGCTGTCTTTAATTTTAGCACAGCACGAGTCTGAGAGTTTAACCACAGGCATCAATAAGTAGGAAAAAACTTAATAACAAAACAAAAACCATATGAGTAATAAAGCAAAAGTGAAGTAATGGAGGGGTGAACAAAACAAGGTTTCCACTGGCAGGAAGAGGGATCCAGTTTGGCTGTGCCTGGCCCTCTTTTCTTGGAGTTATAGTCTTCGAAAGATAATAGGACCATGGAGCAAAGCATTTATCCTCTGCTGCATTGGGGGGTAAGATTTTGTGTTTGTGTGTGTGTGTGTGTGTGTGTGTGTGTGTGTGTGTGTGTGAGAGAGAGAGATAGAGAGAGAGAACGAGAGTGAGAAATCACGAGACGGAAGAAGAAGCATCAAAAAAGTGGAGGCAGGAGACCCTGAAGCACAAACAGGCTGCGAAGAACCAGAAACTCCCCTCGCTTTTCCCCTGCCTGATCAATCTTTTGCTGACACTAATGTTTTCTTGCTCTTGTGCTTTTCCTTTCTTTGGAACTAGCAAAATTAACTTCCATCTGGAGGGGAATGAAGAACTGAGGGGCGGAGGGAGAGAGGGCTGGCATTCTGGATGAGTTTTAGGCGGGGCTGCAAAACATGAGGGTGGGTGTTTGTGGATGCCACTCCTTCTCTCCTCCACTCCCTACTGTCCTGTTTCTCTCTCTCTCTCTCTCTCTCTCTCTCTCTCTCTCTCTCTCTCCTTGGCTGAAATGTGTAAAACCGGGAAATCGTAGGTAATCCTCTCTCCCATCCCTCCTCTTCCCAAGGCGACAGTGTTCTCCAGAGGGACCTTGCACCTTAAACGAAGCATGTCTTTGATATGACATGTTCTTTTAAAAAGAAAATAGAATAAGAAAATATTTCTCCTGCAGTTCCATCACAGTGTGGTTAAGGTGCTGGTTTGCAGGGTAGGCATCTGGATTGGGGCAAACAGGCTACGGGTTAATTAAGTCCACTGAAGACATGGAGGTAGATTGATGCTCCTGTCGAATCTGCAAACTCATGTTTATGATGGCTGTTGTTATTTTTAATTGTTATTGTGGTCGTTTGTCGTCAGCTGACACCCCTTCGCGGCAGGAGTGTGGCAGTGAGTGACGGCTCGTGGGGAGGGAGGGGTCTCGGCGGCTCTGATTTATATTAGAATATTTTAGAAATCATTAAAAATAAGCGACGAAGCCATGCGTTAAATAAACACGTAGTGCAAGGAGTTGCGGAGAGGAAGGTTGTTGGCCATAAATCTGTTTTTATTGCTGCTTTTTTGGGGAAGCTCCACAGTGCAGCCTGGCCCGGCTCACCAATGCTATTTCTTTATGAAATTTCCAATATTGTCTCCTGTTCTCTGCGCTTCGGCTCGTCTCATTGCAGCAACACTGGCGTGATCAGCAGTCTGTGTATGGAACGATGGAGAGGTGGAGAGAGTGAGAGAGGCATCCTGGGTAGCATTAGTGTTGTAGTCAGACCTCATTTTCAGACCCAGAGCTGAGAGCCAGGTTCCTGTTCTGCCGTGTGTGTTACTCCACTGCTTTAAGGTCCATTGCTGGGTGTCTAGATATGTTGACATCAGCCAGCTTTACAGTAAACTTTCCAACACTTTAACATTATTGCTTTTGTTTTCCCCATTTATCCAATGGGACTGTAGAAAAAGAGCCCCAAACATTGTATATTACATATTTAAATATATTTTTCAATATTGTGTGTACACATTAAAGTGCAAATATATCATTTTCATTACTTTGTTATGGTTATTGCCATGATCATGGTTGAACTTATGGGAATCTCCATCTCTGAGGGGCTTTTTCTACCTGTTTCTCTCGAGTGTATATTGTGTACAGACTCCAGCCAGGCCCATCCTGTGGAAGCAGTGCCACTGTCCAGTACCTGACAGATTCTCTCTCATTCTTGCTGTTTACAGTGCCAGTCAAGTGGCTGCAGTTTTAAGTGTTCAAAGCCCTGTCTCACCCATTCAGGATCGTAAAGCTGTGGCCATCTTGAACATTGTGAAGGCAATTTCAGATCTCAAAATTGCGAAGGGCGAGGGGTTCTGAGGGCTGAGGTGTACAAAGAAATTGAAAATTATTTTATTAGATATAAGCATGCACATACATGTTACTAGATCCAGCGATTGGAGCTATACATGAATAAATGAAGGAAAAAATTCTGATGAACCGACGAAAATTGTAGAAATAAGCACACGTACTAATTAAAATCTACAGTCGCAGAGGGGAAAAAAGTGCTGCTTCAACAGCTGTCCCTAGTGACTGATCCTGGAACCGTGCCGCTACCACCTGGTCCGTTTGGGTCCGGCAGCTCTCCTGAGCCTCAGCCCACGGGGCTCCTCGTGCCCTTCGAATGTCAATTTGCATTCAGGTATTGTTCTGTGTCGTTTTCTATCAGGTGTAGAATAAAAGAAACTACAACACTGTGTGAAATGAAAGAGACAATAAAAATGTGCAACCTCACATTTCCTTACTTGTGCAGCTTGGCTGGTCCTTGTGTGGATTCTCTGTTTTTACAGGGAAGGTTGGAATGCTTGGTGGGAGCCAGTCACCCACGGGCTACAGAACAGCCTGAACTAGTTACAGTAATTCAGTACAAAAAAAGTAATACAGTAAAAAAAACAATATGGCCATATAAAATACTTCAGGATTACCCAACTTTTCCCTCTTTTCCTGTGGACTAAATCATGGAATGCAATTTATTATTAATTATTCATTTAGCCCACAATGTATTCCAAAGCCACTTATATTTTTTATGGTTATGTGACTATCTACCTGCAATAATTACCGTCAAACACAGCCGTGTTTATTGTATCAATTCATGATAAGTTAGTAGCTTGTACCAGTAGCTTGGTCTTGGGAATTACAGTGGGAGCAAATTCAATTTATTTTTCCTTCAAATTTCAAATGTAAACTACAATGGCTTCAGATTATTAGTGAAAAACAGGTGCCTTTACCAAGGACAAAAATATATTTTCCGTTTATTCTGTGCGCAGTTGTCAAGGCAGTTACGACGGGAGTAGTGGCTGACCACAAGCACGCTGACTAAATATGACTTCTACAGCAGATATTAAGTTGTTCGTTATTAGTTTCTAATTTTAGACGCGTTTTGTTACCTGAATATTTAATTAATATAAGTCTTTAGTGCACAGTTTGGAATTGAATTACAGTCAATTAGGCTGCACTCTAATCTTACTCCTTCTGATTATACCTGCCCATCTGTTCCTTCGTGGCATTCTCCTTCGCACTGTAAACATCTTTTTAAACATCTCGAGACGCCCTGTGCTGCCAGCCACTCATTACTGGAAGGCAGACACCAGATGCTGGACCCCCAACCACCACGTTCATGAAACATTCAACAACATTAACCAAAGTTAATAAATGTAGTGTTTCCCCGGTTTCGGAGGTGTTTTGTTTCAGCAGACAACATGCCTTTAATAATGAACCAGTTACAGTATGTCTTCATCTGAAAATGTGCTGTTTAAAAGGCTCAAATTCAAGTGGTCAGTGTTTGACCTTAACTATGAATTACATTTAAGGATTATTTTTTAAGCTGCAGGATTGAATGCCATCCTTCTTTTCCTAGAGTTTCATGCCCATGAAAGCAAAGAGGAAAGCTCGCAGGGCATTTGCTGGCAATACGGAAGACGAATAATTAGTCTTGGTCCAGTTCACAGCCAAAGTCTGAAAGGGAAAACATACTGGCCCAGGTAGAAGGAAATTCAGAGATTCAAAGCATTTCCAAAGGCTGTTTAACTATTCCAGGCCAGTCAGCTGCTTATATAAATGTAAAGTGCCAGATACTATACCTGTTACTATATACAGCTGTTGACTATGGTTAAAGGAAACATACTGCAGACGTTAGCTAAAAGGGTTACATGTTAGTACTAAACATTTCTTCTTTGGTTTACAGTTGTGAATGTGAATAGTTGTAGCTTTTCAAGTGCAATTAAAGTAAACAAAAAATTAATCTATAAATTAATATATATGTATGAATGTACTTTGCATGCAACATAAATTTTTTTCCAAAAGTAAGGTCAGGATGAGAAATACATTAATTCTTGCTCCATGATTCTGACATAACCAACATAATATATTTGACTGAAAAGTTGATGATTCCTGGGCTTCAAAAGCTTATTGGATATTCATACAGCTCATTCTGACGTGTTTTGACCTGCAAAGTTGTGTTAATATTTCAATAATGTGTATTTTATATGTTGTGATTTTATTGATGTATATGTACTGTACATTGTTAAATATCAGGTCACCCTTGTAAGTGAGACCGACTATCTCAATGGGACATTACCGTAAATAAAAAATAGTTGACATTTGCACGCAAATTTAAGCTAAAATATTGACATCCCTTTTACCAACAGCATGTAATCTATAGTTATTACAATCTTTTTACACTGGGGACTCAATCTGACAAACTAATAGAGTAAAATTATTGGTATAGAATATCTGGTAGGATGTCCTAAATTACGCAGAAGGCACAGGTTGTTCACATTTACATAAAGATGTGTGGGAGCATGAGACAAACCTGTGAGACTGGGAGACACTAGTAAATGGATTTTGTGAATAGCGCAGTAATGGGGATGAATCAGAGGGATAGTTCTTATAAATTGAAATGGTACTTTGTGACAGAACTCCAAAGTGTTTAGCTGCCCACGCCATCTCCAATTCGCTTTGCACCGTGGGCTCAGACAGGAGTGTGTGGAACTTGTGTAAACAAAAGACAACAAAAGGTCAGCTGGAGAGAAACCATTTTTAAGGAGATATTTTAACATTTTGTAGCTAAATACAGGCATGAACCTGTTTCTGTAGTCCAGACCTTTAGCAGAAAATCAGTGCTATAATGTGGTAAGGAATGATTTGCTTAACAGTACCAGATAAATACATTTTAAAAATGATGGGCTTCTCCTAGAATGTTGCTTCTACACTTGTGTCATTAATTAGCTATGATGCACTTTCTTAATTAGCACAAATAATTCAGTCAACACATTAACAGAGACGTCTGGTGGAATACAATTTTTCTGCACGAAAGATAAATGAATGGAACCTGTTAATTAAATGCGACACCCCCAAACGCATTCTCTCAGGGGAGGAAGCAGGAATATAAAATTCCCCTGAAAACACTTCTTCAGACAATTTTGCCTAGTTCAACTGTATTAGCTTGAGAAAAAAATACAAAACATCAATCAGCGAAGCAATCCAGGACCATAGAATCATAGCTCTGGGGTGAAATTTGTGTTTTTGAACGGCAACTTTGTGCTTCACTGTCAACGGCAGCATTTCTTAACCTGGGGTCCATAGACCCTCTGGGAGTCCGTGGATAGGCTTCAGAGGGACCATGGAGCACAGGCTGAGTTTAAAAAGAACTATCTACAGAAAAAATAAAAATATTATTATGCTATTACTGTCTGTGGCATAATGCTCTGTGAAAGTAATCAAGTTTCAGTGGAATCAATTGACTACATAAATTGTATTTTCTCCAGATTTATTTATTGACATTTTTCTTGAAGGGGTCCTTAGCTTTCAACATATTCTTAAAAGGGTCGTTTAAAAAAAGTGCAGCTTAGAGATTTCAAATGGTGCGGAAGTTGTCTAAAATAGTGCCGGGATCTCCTGCCACTGTACTCTATATCTCACTCACTTTCAGTGGGGTGCTTGTATTTTTGAAACAGGTCTAATCTTAAGACTTGCATCAAGTGCAATATCTGTCTTCACCGTCCAATGCAAATTGTAATTACTTATTGAAGATGGTCTTAATTTTAAACATAAAATTAAATATAAATGTAAGTATTCATGCCTCACCATACAATGTGCAATCCTATATATAGTCATGGTTTTTAAACTGGTAATTCACTGCATTGAGCAGAATCATATGTGTGTCCTTAAAGCAGAAAGCACTATAAATGCAGAAATACATGGACTGTAAGCTGTCACTTAAATTAGTAAAAATGCAAGGTATAAAGATTAAGAAAATTATTTTTTTAAATGATGCATATTTTCCGACCTAAATATCTTAATATAAACTGTGGGTGAAACTGCTTCTTTTAATCACATACATTTTTAATTCTGGAGACCAACTTTTAAGGTCATCGGCTATTTGATAGCTTCTGGTGAAGCTCCGGAACGTGTCATCCTTTAAATGGGAGGACAGCATATCATTGGTAGCAGCACAGGCTGTAATGCAGTATTGATCTTGTGTCATTAAGGAATGACAGAGAAATGGTTTGGTACAGGCTGGAGATGCTAAAAAAGACCTTTCATCTTTCACTTTTTATGTCAGGAACCTGCCAGACTCTTTCAAAGGTGAAAAGCATCTAATAACCCTTATCTAGTTTTAGTGTCAAAACCAAATGTCCAGTTCCTCTCAGCTGAACTTCATACGTTGTATAATGTCTAAGTATTTAGGAAGCTGGGAAGAGAAACTATGTTAAAGTGTGTGAGTTTATTCTATATGTGTGGCTTGTCCTCCGTTGGGAATATCATAGCTCTATTTTAAGGCGAGATTTTGCTGCCCTCTACACTTTGGAAGAGTAATTACAGCCAAATATAACCGCAGCGCCCCGATGGCTGGACGATCTAATAACCCCCAGCAGCGCGCGACACCCAGTTCGCTGCGCGCGCGCCTAACTTCGCGCTCGTGCGCGTCTTTTACAGTTACCGCTGACCGGGCTGCGGCTCGCGCGAAGTGTTTTGTTTGCCTTGGTTTTTTGTTTGTTTTTGTAACGTACATGCGGGGCTTTAATCTGTTGTTGTAAAGGATGTCAGTGTTAACGTGTGTAACAAAGAGTAAATGCTGTCTCTTACACACACACACACACACACACGCGCGCGCGCGCGCAAGATGATGCGCACTCTCAGAGGTGCCAAAAGAAAAAAAAAACAAAACAAAAGCCCCGCGAATCGAATCCGTTACGGTCTCCGAGCGGCTGGATGTGCATCGTCTCGCGCACCAGAATGCCGAGCAGGTGGATTTTTATTCACGTGCTCAGCAGTCCGCAAAAAAAGCCCCCGCTTTCGCAGCATCGCGAACGCGCGGGCGTGCGCGCGCGCGGGGACCCGCCGGAGCAGAAGTGCTCGATAAAGTACTTATCATGGTAATTCGGCGGGCGGGAAGCCTCGCGCACCTGGGACGCTTCGTTGCCGCGCGCGAGCCGATTCAGCGGCTGTCTGTCTGCCGGAGTTATTATCACAGAGATAAAGCTCTGTGATTCTCCCCCCGGTTCCTTCCCTGCTTCCCCCGGCGGGAATCCATCTTCTCCGTCGTCTCCCCTCCGCCGCTTTGAAAGGATGACGGCCTCACGGCGACTTAAACGTCTCCGAGCTTTTAATCTGTTAATGGAGGTGTGTGTAAGAGTCACACCGGCAGGGCTTTGTCTGCGCTCACAAAGTCTCCACATAATTATGAGCACCGTGACAGGGAATAAAACAATACAGAACAGTCAGAAAGCGGTTAAATGGAACCGAATAAAAACAATTGAGTGTCCAAAAGCAGCAGTTGTTTAAAAATACACTATTGCAAGTTTTGAGAGGGAGATCCATCCTTGCAGAGAGCAACGAGGGAGCTGCTTCACGCGTGGTACTGT
Source organism: Arapaima gigas (assembly GCA_900497675.1). Classification (NCBI taxonomy): domain Eukaryota; kingdom Metazoa; phylum Chordata; class Actinopteri; order Osteoglossiformes; family Osteoglossidae; genus Arapaima; species Arapaima gigas. The sequence goes on along the minus strand of UFQX01000570.1, from coordinate 145,794 downwards.
GGTAAAATAATAGCGCCACAACTAACATGGCTACAAATGCTTTATTATTGCATTTTATGCTGCACATTTGTTTATAATTAGATCGTTTTAAAATGAAATAGAAACTCATCTTTGCACCATGGTACTACGATGTGTTGTAGGTATAAATATAAATGCATAAATGTAAATGTTAGAAACAGGAGAAAGGTTAAGGTAAGCTGAACTGAGGTGGGGAAAAACGGTAAAATAAGCTTAATAAGAATTCTGTTTTGCCAATAATACGTATCACTGATATAAAAAAACGTTTGAGGGGAGGAAATGTTCCTCATTAAAATGTTATAATAGTAGATCATAAATAAATCGCTTATAATTTCACCACAGAGTTTAGTTGAGATGTTTCATGACCGCCCTACGTACAGCTTTCATAGGGATCCTCCTGTTCCAACTGGTTACTGTAAATGATTCTGTAAATTAACACCGTGGAAGCTATAAAGTTTGTTTTGAAACCAAAACATAATTCTGAACAAAAACGTGTAAAATAAAATCTATCCATGCTATGCACTGAAAACATTTAAGCCCCCTTGCCAGGCCCAAATCACAATGGCCATAATTTGCACTAATAAAATTTTAATCCTGATAATGCTTCACGCTCATAAAAAGACATGCTTATTATAATGCGATAATATTGTTCTTAGCATAAAACACAGTACAAATTAATTAATTCCTTTACTTAAGTCCATAAAGTAGAGAAAACCCACCAGACAGGGGATGTGCGTGTGTGCAGACTTTACATGTATGTGTTGGTGTGTTTGTCTGAACTGTGTGTTTTTTGAGTGTTTTTGTGTGTATATAGTTTGTTGTCTTTGTCTTTTCAGTCTGCATCCTTGTGGATGTATCAGTGCGCGTGTGCGAGTCTATATGGGCTGGTGTTAGTATTGTGTATGTGTTAGTTTGTGAAGGTATCTGTGCGTAAGTGTGTGTGTTAGTGTGTGAGAATGTGTGTGTGTCGTTGTTTGGAAAAAAGGTCTACAGCCCGGTTATCTCTGCCTGCAGATCCTAAACGCAGCTCCCTCTTCCTCTGTCTCTAAAGTCAAATAACGTAAACAGATAAAAAAAAAACTGGAAGAAATTAAATTCGTCGACAGGTGCAATCGTAAATAAATAAATAAAGAAGGGCGACAGCAGACAGCTTAACTTTAGAGGGAGCAGATAAAGCCCTGGGGCTCTGGAGGAGAAGATACTGAAGGAGATACTTAACCCTCGCGGCACTGTGTCTGCACCACTGCCTTGATCCGAGAGCCTGGCGGGAGGGGAGCACGCAGGAGGATATGCGCATGGATATGGATATGTGTACGGGGTTGGGGCGGACTGCCATCATCATCAGGGCACCTTTGCACAGACACACAAACAGGCATAAACACATACACAAGTCCCATTCCGCTTGCACCAAGTCTGTTCCTGTTAACCTGCCTGGCTGTTGTATTACTTCATCAGTTGGTCATATACTACATTTATGCGTAAAATGAAGAAGGTGTTTTTGTAGCTTGTATTTAGTAGTAACCCATCATCAAGTAGTAGCTGGAACACTTTCATTGCAATCAAAAGACCCAGGTTCTGGTGTAGTATTCTTGATCTGTGTACTTATCCTGAAATACTCAGGTAAAAGTTACCACCCTGTATAAACTGGTAGACCATTGTAAGTGGCTTAGTGTACAAACCTGACATTGTAAGTTATGTCAGCTAAATGAACAAATAATAATAATTCAGCACCATCCAGGACACGGTTCATAGGTCAGCAGTAATGCTGTGCCGTGCAGTTATGTCCACTTTTGACCTCTGTCCCAAACTTCTCCAACAAAGAAATAGTATGCATGTTGTGTCCTGGAAGTGGAGAGATTACCGTCGCTGGAATTGAATCAGGAGCCATGACCCCTGAGAACTCCAGATCCAGTTTAGTTCATTCGCAAGGAGGTATCGCTTCACCACGGAAAAGGAAAACACATTTTAAAATGTGTGTGTGAGTGACTGCACCGGGATGTGAAATTTGAGATTAGGCCCTGCGACCTTTTGGTGCTGTTTGGTCCTGGACTCCTTGGTGTCACAGGACTGCAGTTATCTCTCGCTGAGCAGCATGTCGAGCCACTTCAGGATTAACGGAGATGCCTGCCATTATCGCTGACGTTCATTTACATGCAGGATGCTCATCTGCTGCCTGTTGGCGTGTTACTTTTTAAAGCACTGAATGTGCATGCGGAGCCTGTTATACGACTCTTTTCGATTTTTAATATTTTCATGTTTTTTCCTCCCTCATCAGTCGTATCGTTTGGACTGCATTATTTTATAGTTGTTCATAAATTCGGTGCATTAGCTTACATATTGCTGTCAGCACTGCGTTTACTGCAGTACAGAATGCCTTCCATTATGCCCCCCCGTCCATCAGCTCGGTGCTCTGCGGTTTCATTAGAACGCATCACCCCCGATGCTGGACGTTCTGAGGCCATGGGGCCCTCGTCGGCGCCCCTTGGCCCCTTACCTCCATAGCACTCGCTACATTCAGTGAGTTCCCATCCCTCCTGTCAGCAGCCCGTCTGGTGCCTGTCTCACAGGTGTGTCCTCATGGCGGCAACACCCTCACCTTAGTTTCCATTACAGCGCAGACAGGCAGATCTTGTGATTTTTTTTTTCTGTGCCTCTGCATCCCTGTCCAATTATGAAATATCAGGCGTTTGCTGCAGTGTGAACTGCACCTTTCTCACGGTTAGTTTGCTGCCTAATGGCACCTTGTCTGCCCCCTCCCTTTCCCATCCCTGTGGCTCAGCGTCGACAGCCATGTTAGTATGGGTCCAGTAGCGCTACTTGGTGCCTCCAGAATTGCCCGGAACCACCTCCCTGCTTTATTAGCAACGCCCAGTTGTGGCATGCTTATTTACAATGTCTATCTTTTATAGAGATACAGCAGTGTTTAATACACCTGGCTGCATTGCAGCCCACGCACTTCCATATGTGTCCCTTGCCGACTCTCCTCGACTGAGACACACTCCCTTGCCCCATAAATCTGCCAGAATCTCTGTCGTATCTTTCCCCTCTTCTTTTGTTTATCTCCGTGTGCCTTTGTCTCAACGTATACGGCCTTCCTTCATCTTGTTAACTCTGTTTTCATCCTGCCTTGGTATCTCGCTGTTTTATCCTCTTTTTTTTCTCTTGGGGGTAGGGGCATGGGGGGTCACCTTTCTGTTAGGCCTCCGGCTCTCTATCTCCATCTGTCAGCTCCTCTCTCTCTGTCTCCTCCTGCTATCCCTCTGTCTTCTCCCTCACGTATTGCATCCCTCTCTCCGACTCTCGTTCCAACATCAAGGTGTGTCGGTGGCATGACTAACAGTCGCTGAAATTTGTCATTCACTGCATCAGCGCTCTCCCTCTTATTTCCCCCCCGGTGCTCCCCCTGGTATTTTTTTCCTCTCCTTCCGTCACTGTGGCTCTGCAGAAATGTCCATTGTCCTGCTTTGTCCCCCACTCTCTCCCCTCATTGTCTCTCTCCACACCGTGTACACCTCCTGTTTCTGCTCTTTTCCATCCCCTCTCTCCATCCTCCTTGTTTTTTAGGCTGTCAGCATGTCCATTCTTGGCTCCTTTCATTTCTCCCACTCTACCAGCCCCTTAGTTTCCCTTCCCCTTTCCTGTTGCTGTTGGCCTCCATTCTCTATGTTTCTTCACTTTCTGAATAACTTCATGCCTCTGTTTGGACTGCTAACTTCCAGGGGCTATACTTTGCTCCTGCTGTCTTCTGTCACCCTGCTTTCTGCTGCTTTGTTCCCTTTCTTTACACACATAGGATGAATTCCCCCTTTTAACGGAGGAATGGAGGTTTCTTCACTGTTGTGCTTTTGACATTACAGTTTTGATGGAACCTGTTTTACAAAATAATCTCCACGTTTCCCCTCAATCTCTCTCGCTCTCTCTCTCTCTCTTTCTCTCTCTCTCCCTCACCCCTCCCCCAGTCTCTTCAATTCAGCTCACATCAGATGCACTTTATTGGTGCACTGAAAGGCGTGCCAGGTCCTGTTGCCAAAGTACCCCTAATACATTAAACAACGTTGCTTTAAAATAGCTGTAGTTATCCATCAGCCAGGCTTTAAGTGAAACAAGTCCTCTCCTTTTCTCCTTTCCTCGCATTATTGTAATCCATGGACATAAGGGAATTCAGGAGCTTTGAAACGGAGATCCGTGTTCCAGCTCGCAGATAATTTTGATCCATCATTTTCTAGCTTTGTTTTTGTTTTAGAAACTCCTGGCTTTGCAGATAATCAGGACAGGGAGATGATCAATATTCAAACAAGCTGACATGTTGTACATTGACCGTCTGCTCCTTAATCCATGTAAATAATTAATAAAAAAACCCTCTTGTTTCTCTCCCATGGCCATCACTCTTTTTTATTACTGCCCTATTTCTTGTCTTCCTGCATTCCTCTAAATGTGTTCATCCTTCCCTTCTTTCTCTCTTTTCTACAGGGGTCAACGAGGTTATGCAAAAGTGTTACACACACTTACACAGGGGCTTAGCAGATGGGACAAAAAAACCCTGTGCAGTTGTGTCCCTGTGTTTTTTGGCACTCTGTTTGGCCAGACGCAGTTCCATTGATTTCGGTCTTTTTGGTGTAGATTTCCCTGCCTTCTGCTTGTTTTTGAAACAGTGAGATAATCAAAACATAAATACACATGACGCAGAACATGGTTTTTTAAATTAACATTGAACTGTTTCCTTGTGGCCAATGCTTCATCGAGCACATTCAGTCTGCTGTCACAATGATTCCATTTTACTCGTTTCCGCTGAGGCTGATTAAAGGACGCATTGATTATTGGCCCGGCCCGTGCACAAGTTCTGGCCCGGTTCCTGTCATTTCAATGTTTTCTCCTGCTGCTGTCCCAGTGCTGGCCCTCCTCTCTCCACCTCTTCCTGAGTGATGGATGAGCTTCTGCCCGTGGGAAGCGGGAGGCTGTCACTCAGGGTAGGGTGGACACCGCTAAACTGACGGTGATGTATCTGAGCTGACCATCCATTTACTCACACCTGTTTGTATGACGAGTTCACACACGCAAACACAGACTAGGAATGTATAGGTAAACAGATCAATTTGTGTACTCAGCACCAGTACGCTAGTTTTAAAAAAATATCAATTAAATCCCACAGAATGTTTATGTTTATTAGTCTCATATTTGTATAATTACTCTTTAATGAGATAATTAGCATGCTGCTTGCTGACTGTGTCTAACTGAGAAATGTTTTTAGCACAATGGCATTTTTAAAACTTTTTTTGGTAGAGGTATGTCTATGAATTCTGCAAGTAATGTTCTCCGAATGCAGTGGACTTGTGTACCAGGTCACCGTGTGTTGAAAAATGCTGTTTAATCTGCAGAGGTGCTCAGTGGCAATCAGACCATGTCACTGAATCCGTAAATCTCTGTATGTGTGTGTGTTCCTCACATGTTCTGTAGACAAAGGGCCCAATAAATTCATTGGAGGTTGTTTTGCCGCTTGCCTCGGAGTAGATTGTTGTATTGATGAGATGCACCATCTATAACTTTAAAATTCTTTCTACTCCCTTCAAATTCCATTGCTCTGCAAAGGCCCTTGAATTTGTGTCAGGGTCATTTTTACACTAAACCTCATTTAAAAAATGCATATTTTTCATATTTTCCAAACTAATTTATTTTTTCATTCTGTGTCATGTCATCTTCAGTAATTAGTGGCATTAATAATCCAAACGGTTGTTGGAGATCCTCCGACACGCTGTGGAGGTGCAGCTGTCGGCGGACTGGCTCTGTAAGCAACTGCCTGGCTGCCTCACTGCTGGTCTCACTTCCCATCTATCTGCCTGTTTCTCTCTTTGTCTCCGTCTGTCTGCCAGGTGGGTCCACAGCATCACAGGAGCAGTGGAGAGTGCGATGACAGCCCTTCCGTGAGCAGGGTGGGGGAGCGATGAGGGGGCATTGCTGCTTCAAGGAAAGGTGAGTGGAGTTCTTCCCACCCTGTGAGTGTACACCCTGTGAGTGAAGCAGACTGTTGGTAATGTACTATAATGTCACCCTAATGGATGTGGCCCTGGGCCCATGGCGTGTGGGGGTCTGCAGGGTGCTGACTTAGATTCCAGGGATTAAAGGCTGGCCAAGGCGGATGAAGGGATGGACTGGAGAGTGGGAACGCAGAGGGCTGGAGCCAGAGGCTTTGCAGCACTAAATCCACCCCTTTTCTGCAGGGAGCCCCCTTTGCTCTTCCTTGGCATCTCTGTGTGTCTTTCTCTCCATTCAGCACACACACATTACACAGTGTGTGCTTGGTAATTGTTCTTTTGTCCTGTGTGCTGTTCATTGCCCTTGTATCGATGTCTCTGTATACCATCTTGGGTAAAGGGGTCTGCTGAGTGAATAAATTCTAAGTATGCCTATAAGGCCAGCTAAAAGGTACTGTGAAGTATAGTGCATTCACACACTCTGCATATGCATTTAAATGAAGGAAATGTAGACAGTATAACCCATTGTCTTTCCGCACATGTCCTAAACTGCAAATACTGTAAAATGAATGCTTTGCTTTCCTTTTGGGATGGCTCTAGCCTCAGTGGGGAGCATCAGTGCTGAAGACACCAGGTATAAAGCCAGCCTTACCCATCCAAGTCCAATCATTTGCAAAACCCAAAGCACGGTGTTGGGAGGAAATTGGAATTTTTCCCTCTTTTTTTCAGAAGGGGTTGTGGATGACATGTTCCATAGTGGAGATCAAACCCTGCACCCCCCACTGCTCCCACATTAAAGCAGATGTAGCTTTGTGAGGTCCAGGACCGGGCAGATGAGAACGTCAGGCGCAATGTGTGTTCAGCAGACATTCCCGCTATTGATCCCTACATTTATTTTACACCAAACATGCTGTAATGAACTTAAAGGCCTTTATAAATAATAACAACAATAAAGCCTCCTAGATTGCCTTTCAATGGAAATCTCATTTTTTCTTCAGGTGGCAGCTCAGAGTATCGATTCCTGTGGATTATTAAAATTCTTACTTGATTTCCGAAATCTCTTTTCTCTCTCTCTTCTCCCTATCCTTTTTTTCTGTGGTCGACTCTCTCATCTCTGTAGTCCTCTGCAGACACCGTGGGCCTGAAGCTGTGTTAATGCGCACATGTTGGCCGCACTAGATTCACAGTACCTGGTGTAATTACTGCAGCTCTAATGGTTTTCCGTAGTCCGGAGGGCAACAGTGTTGTACCTGTAAATGAAGGCCCACAATTTTGTGTGCGTGCAGGAGAGGCCAAATGAGCCTAATGCCGGTAGTTTCCTTTTATATTTTTTAGAAGGCTCCCGGGATGCATCGTGATCCCTATGCAACTGAGATGTGTGTGTTGTTGCACGACCTGCAAGCTGAATTTGTATTAGTCTGCCACGGGAGAATCTGTGGTGATTTTGCTGCCACAAACACAAAGATTGCACATGGTGCGTACATGTAAGTAAGTTATGAGAGTGCATGCGTCTGAGTATTTCTGTGTATTTGGTGCTGGGGTATCTGCCTGTTGCCATGTGCATTTTTTTCTGCCTGGAAAGAAACAGTACCTCTGGCTGGATGTAACCATGGATCAGGCTCAAGAGTCTGCAGTGTGTATCAGTTTGTGTGTGTGTGTGTGTGTGCATTTTCCTGTACCTTGAGGGAGCATCTCTGAAAAGACAAGTATAGAACAAGTATAGAAACCCCAACAAAGATCACTCACAAATACCTTTCTAAAAGTTTAGTCAGCTTTGAAAAAACTAAAAATGACAAAAAACTTTTTGTTATGACATTTTATGTATGTTTTAGATTTTTTTTTGGGTGGAGTCAAGAATCCCTGACTGTGTAAAAGTAGTAGTAAAACTCTCAAGAAGATGGAAAACAAAATGTGCATTTTTGTGTACAATAGCTTACGTAGTTTGTGTTTAACTTGTGTAAAGTATTTATGCAGGATCAGTCTGATGTAACTGAATTGTTGCTCTGGTGTGTGCCACTTAGTGACTTCTTCAGCCAGGCAGTTCCACACACACACACGCACACATACATGAACACACACAGATTCGACCTGATTAAATCTTCACCACACACCACTGGGGTTTGTCCTTTTTTCCTCTTCAAATTTAATTTTCCCTGAAGACAATGAAATAAACATTAAATGGTACTAACACTCAGAAAAAGCTCTGTTTTTCGTGACATTTCATCTCCCCGTTGAATAAAAGGAAATGAAGGAAATTGAAAGAAAGGAGGCGGCCCTGTCTGTATTTCACAGTGGAGACAGAGAGGGGGAGAGAGAGAAAGAGAGAGAGAAGGACGCAGAGTGAGGAATATTATACATTTTAAACAGCACTGAAAGCCATCTTAGAAATGCTGACTAATGGTGCATGTTAAAGACGAGGACTCTGCAATGCACAAACTATTGTTTTACTGAGATTTTAATAGCCAAACAGCAACTGGCTTCAAAACAGACTGACAGTAAACATCAAAGCAAACCATTTTAATTCCAAAACATAAAGCATTTTTGTTTTCTTTTTGTGTTGGCACCCCTACCCCAACCCCCAGGCCCTCTCATACTGTAATGGAAAGCACTTTATGTTACTGTGTAATTTGTGTAGCTGGATAAATACCACTCTGCACTTTAATTCAGCTTATTACTTATCACTCAGATGTAAACAGACCCAGCTCCGGTCATTTACATCTGTTCCACACAGAGATGAAATGATCGTGAAGAGAGTTATACATACCACACACATACTCACACACACACACTCATATGTGCGTGCACACACACTGAAAGAATGAAATTGGATGAAATTTCAGGACTCAGTCTTAAATAACTTCTTGTTCTTCTTCTGAGAAGAACTGCATTAGCACAGTGACACAGCAGGTAGTGCTGGTGCCTCACAGCTCCTGAGCTGCTGTTTGGGCAATGGTTCTAATCCAGCTCAGTCTGTGTCTAGTTTGCAAGTTCTTCCTGTGCTCGTGTGGCGTTCCTCTGGCAGCTCTGGTTCCCTCCCACAATCTCAAGATATGTTTCAGTTGGATTGGTTACTCTGAATGGCTCATAACACGTGAGCGTGTCAGTTACAGTGCTCCGCTCTGGGGATTGGTGGGTACAAGTAAGTAGTCACTGTACTGTACCTAACACTGTACATCAACTTGTACAAAGGCTACATCTAAGTGCAATTAATAATAAGGGTGGAATGTAACACTGTGAGTGTGCAGTATGTCTGTGACTTCATTGCTTGCAGAGTGGAATTTTGGGGGTTGTCCTTAAATGTGGGTGTGTGAGGGGGCAGACTTATTGGGTGGCGACATTACAGCGAACAGCAGTACAGCAGTGACAATGACTTCATCACCTAAAGTGGACCACCTACTGTCATTAGCACCGTCATTAACACGGGGGGATGCATTAGCACAGAAGACTATTGGTGATGGATGCCCCCTAACGACTCGCTGCCTGACTCGTCCGTGAGACAAAGTGCCCCCAGCCCCTTCTGCCTAAAGCCTACTGGAACTCTAAAAATGGCTTAATGGCTATTTTATAGTGTATTATTACCATAGTTGTTATTTATTTCTCAGCGGCTTAACCGACACTTTTGTCCTGAGAAACCTGCACAGCTTGCAATTACACATATTATCTGTTTATGCAGATGGATATTTGTTACCACGGTAACTCAGGTTAAGTAGCTTTGAGGTTAAGTAGCTTTTTCCAAAGGATGTTTCTGGGACTTGAACCTGCCTGGCTACGATTCCAAACCCTTAACCACTTCCTGCTGCCTGCCGCCACAGACACTCTGGCAGCAATGTGACCACCTACTAATAAGGGGAATGTTGTCTGCTTTCTGTCAGCGAAATGTATGTGCGGGTGGTCTTCTTTTTAAGAATTCAGTGGTTGCTAGGAAGCACAGCACTGGTAATTATGCTCCAGGTTGTGGCCATGGTGTCGGTGGTGTCCCCCAAATCCACCCTCTGCTCTGTCTCTTCCCTGCCTGCCTCTGGAAGGGGGAGGGGGAGCCCTAAGTGTCTCACTTTGTGCTTTCCCTCTCCCCAGCCTGAAGTGGCCTTTGCCGGGGTCAACCATGGCATGTCTCCACTAATGGATCTCCCTTTTCATGCGCCTCCCTCCCTCCCTCCCTCCCTTGCTACCTCCCTCCCTAATTTTTCCTTTTTCTCTTTTCCTAAACTCCACAAAAGCTACTCCTGGTTTGCTCCGAGGCCTTTGGGTCATCATGTATCAAATCTTCCATCACCCACCAAGCAATGCTCAGTTCCCCCTACCCCCCTCCCCTGTAGGCCATATGTCTGTGTATTGTATCTCTGTAAGTAACAATATTTGGGTTGACCATAATCAGATTGGTTGGGGAACTGCAGTGAAATATGATAAGTGCGGTTATTTCATTAGCTGAAGCGTGGATTGATACCGTTCATCACTAGACAGAGAGAAAGATGAGCACAGTTTATTTATTCCATGCATTAATTTGAAATAACAATTCTACTAAGAGCATCTCTTTCCCGGTCTCTTGCTCATCCCTTAGGTTTTTATTGCATTCCAGTGGAAGACTAGGGCCAGAAGGCTGGTAGTGCTTTCAGTGAGTGCATGAGGTGCTGAGCCGCCCCCCCCCCACCCCCAATGAATGCCAGTCCAACCCCTCTCTGGGGACAAAATGACAAACACCCCCCATCAATGGCAGCACCTTAGGGAATGGGAAGGGAAAAAAGTGAGGTGGGGCATGAGAAGAGAGAAGACGAGGGCAGCAGAGCAAGGGAGAGAGACGGGGGTCATGCCGATGGCAACAATTGCACACACTCATGTTGTGGTCTCATGTTGCTTTTTCCTGCTGTTTATAGAACAATCTTTTATTTATCAAATTAAGGGCCTTTTTAACCAGTTGGTTAGTTTGGGCAGTGTAACCTAAAATCTGGGGTTTAGCTGTTCTGGGGCGAACCTGTCACTCAGCAGACAGGACATGAGTGTGAAAGAGAGCTGTGAGAGGGTCAGAGAGAGGTGTAGGAGGGTTAGAGAGAGCTGTGAATTAGAACTGGAGGGAAAGAAGGAAGTTTAGTTCTTCTAAGAGTTGGAGAGCATCATCACAGCTTTACCACAGACACAATTCATGCACTCTTTCTTCTGCCCAAGTCAACATAGAAGGATACCATTTGTGTCTGTTGTTATTAGTGACAGAGAGCTTTTCTCGAACCCAAGCATACATTATAAATGAACATATAAACAAAAGTAAAGCGTGATATGCAATGATTTAGAAGCAAAAGAGCAGTAAGTCAAGCAATAAAATAAATAGATGAAAATAAAATATCAGTGGGTAATAAGTCAGAAAGTCTGATAAAAAAGAAGAAAAAACAAAAGATGAAATAAATCAAGATGGTGCAAGTCAAAACTGGGTGGCCAACATACTGTAACTAAAAACTTTGCATTCAGAACTGCAAGGCTTTGTTTTCAAGACCCTCTGGTGCCCACCTGTTAGACATCTAAATGCATCTGTGGTTGGCAGAGATGTGAAAGGTTTCTTTCTCTCAGTTTCTTTAGTAAACAATATAAGTTGTTTAAAGATGTGGCTAATGTGACCCAATGCTTAGCAAGTGGCCAAAAATTCTAATAGCAAACTTTTGAACTATTTGGATGTTTTACAAATATATGTATAGTATATGTTTATAACTAACATCTAATAACAGTCAAGCTGGCCGTGAGAAATGGTATGAAAGTTTGCTGAATTCAGATCTCTGAGAGTTGGGTTGATGCCTTCAGTGTTTCCTGCAATAAATGGAAATCAGGCACCTCAGTACTGCTATTAATCTACAGTTCAAGAGATTTTGTACAGCACTGAATTGAATTCAACAACTCATTTATCAGAGTTAATCTTTCGCTTATGGCTGTCAGTGACAAAACAATTTATTTGTTCAATAAGTGCGTAACAAGTCGGTTTCAACCCAAGTCTTTATATTACCTGTATATAAATTAAACATTTGATTTTAGTTTCATAGACTCCTCTATTTAATAAATAGTGAATATAACTGGACTATGTTTAGAGAATTGGCAATATCTCACATAATGTTTGTGTTGCTAGAAACTATTTTGATGCGAAGTAGTTTGAAGTAAATTCTGGAATTGGGACTAGGACTTTGCATGCAGCACACATACACATATACACATTGACGTCTACACTGGGCCAGATGGACAAATGTAGGGCATAAGGTGAATAGAGAAACAGAAAGTTGGTACTGATTTGCTTCATTATCTAAAAATATGCATCTGGTTACTACAGGCACTGAACTTAATGTTCTAAACAAAGTCAGACATTCAAAGTCAAACACAGTATGATTGCTCAACTCATTTTTTTAAGTTCTTCCGTAGGAAAACAGCTTCAGTATGTGAAAACCAAGATACAAGATTCTTCCACAGAGCAAAACAAAACAAAATCGCATTTAATCCCTTTCCAGTAGTTTCCTAAAGAGCTCTTTAGCTCTCCTACTTTTTTGCCTTTACCTGAGCCTCACATCTTCTGCACACCTTTCTGCCTCCTTTGGTTTTTATACCTCCTTGTGATAAATACTTCAGCCACAGTGTTTTACTGCTTGGAATTCCTTCAGTGCTTTTATTTCTCTCCTTTATTCACTGTCAGCCGTTGCTTCTGCTGCTGCTGCTGCTGCTGCTGCTGCTGCTGCTGCTGCTGCTGTTGTTTTATTATGATGTGGATCCTGACAGGGAGATGGAGTGGAGGAGATGGGGCAGGAACACAAACCGCCTCGCTGTGTTGTGATCACTCGTGTCATGTTTTTAATAGCTAGTTTTCCTGCGGCTCATTTAAATTCTCACGCTGCAAAGAACGTTTGCCGGCAAGATACGGGTCAGAGTGTACGTCTGTGTTTGCATGTTTTGCGGGTGTATCCATGGGAGGGTGGGTGACACTACACTTGGATATGGTCGAAAGAGTGCGTATGTTTTAATTTCCATCCTTCAGTGGGTACGTGTGTTTGTTCATTTCTAAAGCAGATGTACTCCACTTACGATTGAGAGAGTTTTATTCTCTCGGTATGAGTGAGTGTGTTTATTCCTAAGGCAGACAGATAAGAGGAAAGGTAGAATACAAGGTGAAGGTGGTACAAAGATGGAAACAGTTGGAGAAAAGGAAAGGGAGCTACAGGCAAACAAGGGTAAAGCAATGATTGGAGAGAAGGAGAACAACATAAGGATGGCGAGAGGTTGTGGATGCCAGGGTTATCACTGTGCTATCTACTGAATGAATCTGATCACAAATCTTCAAGCTCACAATTAAAAAAAGTGCTGGGAGGGAGAGGAGCAGAGGAAGATCACATAGGGGAGGGGAAGGAGAGGCTGGTGTAAAGATTAAGTATGGTATTAATTCAGGCCCATAATCTGCTTGCCTCTGTAATTGAGGTCATACTCCAGGGGAAGGCTGTTTAGGCGTTATTTCTCTGATTTGCCTTTCTGTGGAAGATGGAGGAGGCAGAAGAAGGGACTGAATGAGTGGTAATCTGCACCAGTTGGGAGTGTGATCACAGTGTGATGATCCATGCGATGGGGCAGTATTGACAGAGAAACAGAGATGCCCAGTTGTAACCTCAATATTGATAATTGACTTTTCTTTGCAGCAGATTTCTCATTCTGGTAAAGGTGCGGTCCCGAACGTTCTGTAGGATCTGTACACAGACTTGCATCCCAGCAAGAGTTTGTACTGCCCTCATTCTCTGATGTACTGCACAGTGCAACCCCTGGGCTATGTGGTCTCCATTGCCTTACTGCAGCCCTTGGTTCCCCGGTGTATCATTCCCAGTGCTATAAATCCATGTGTCATATTGTCCCATCATTCCCACCTCTGTACTCACCCCCTTCCCTTTTTTACTATGAGGGGTTAGGTGCATCTGCCTTTGTGAATGTGAGCTTGTGAAGTAGGATTAAGTACAGCTGTGAGCCCAGTCTGCCAGATCACCAGGCTGTGTGCGAGCTGCCTTACTGCAAGGACTCTGGCCTGCCTGTGAGCTCTGTCTCTCGGCCTGCGTTGACCTGCAGCACACACTGGATCTGGGGCTCTGAGGCAGCCGTATCTGATCAATATTTTAATAACCTGAAAGGATGAAGGCCTCATCATAATCAATAAGGCAGCGTGTGGTGGCTGTAGGGGGATGGAGAGAAATCATTCCTTCTGACAGCCAGGTTGAGCAGCTCTGACACCTCGTTCATTACACTAACAAATGCCCCTTCACAGAGTCAGGCACACACACGGAGCAAGAGGCAGCAGTGGACTGGACCTTTCAGGGCCACAGACACTCTCACTACTCATACTGAACTAAAAGAGTGAACAAACATTCACTACTTATTCTGGAAACAATGAACACACTCTCACTACCCGTGCTGGTCACAAATGGAGCACACACACACACCGTCTCACATGCATACATAGTCATAACTCATATTGAACACAAAGGGCATAAAGAATCACACCAACTCATTCCCCCAATGCCAGGCACACTCTTGAGTTCTCATTCATCAGCTGCAGTTGCTCAGTATTACATGTAATGCGCCCAAAAAGAAGGGCTTGCACTCAAATACATTACTTAGGATTACATTATTTATCCCTTTATGAGATACTTTTTATCCAGCGTATCTTGCACAGCTTTCACTTTTACAATTTTTTTTCCATTAATCAGCACAAAAATGTACCACAGCTTCTCAGGTTATACACCTGGGTCAAGGGTTCAACTGCAGCTCTCCAGCTGGAGCCTGAATCCATAAAAGACCTTTATAAAGACACCTGAATGTGGGTTCCTCACAGCACATGCAGGTACTGCTCTCTGGTGCACCAACCATAGCCACTCCATGGGCATGCTGGGCTGCTGTCGACCTTCTTTTTAATCATTCTGGTATTTTGTTGCAAAAACTGATGACATCATCAGATTTTTTTACATGCAGATATTATTATTATTGTTATTGTTATTATTAAAATTATTATTATAATTATTTTTATTACATACAGATGTCATTATTATGCTAGGTACACTACACTGAGTTACTTTGAGCTGTGTCCACACAACAGAGCAATTTAACATGCAGTTTCACACATGGCCACACAATGGGCAGTTTAGACTTACGAATTTATTGCACCTCATCAGCAGAATAGTTTAGTTTTATAGAAATGTGTAAGTAAGATATTTACTTAAGTTGGCTGTCATAGTCAAGAAACTACAGCAGTCCTATTCAACAGGAAGTGTCACCTGCAAAAGTCGCATTTCTGCTCATGCCAAAAAAAACTTTCTAGCCCCTTGAGGATAATCTGAGCCAAATATAGGAACACAGCAAGTGTTATTGTCCCATGTGACAAATGTTACATTTTCCTGACAGCATCAGAATGAATCTGGTAATCTGTGGTTGAGGGCATGGGACAATTAACCCATAGTTACTGGAACATTTATAGGCTCAGCTACAGGCACAGAAAAGTTATTGAAATGCAGAAAGGTGTAACAACACCTGGGAGGAATGACATAGTTCGTGAACGTGGCCAATTGGATTTTGGTCTTGCAGAATGCTAAGGCACTGGCACTTCAGAATGGTAAATACATGCACAGGAATTCATGAAATCGGGTGGTTATGGGGATAAATCCTAGAGTCAGGTGCAAGGTTGACAGTGGAAGTTGGCTGATAAATATCTTAGTGCAAGTTTAAAAAAAATACTGGTAAAGTAACAAATCCTATTAACTTCATATTTGAATAGGGCGCAGTGTGTGAAGTTTATTCCATGTTATTCATAATTACATTTTATGACAGTCTTTTTTTAAAAAACCAAACCTATACTATACAAAGTGAGGTGATACCGAGCTGCAAACTCTCATCTTTACAAGTATCTGTCCAGTCACTTATCATTCGGTTCAGCTACAGAGCTAATTGGCTTTGAGGACCCATCGGGGAGAAGCAGCTTCTCCCTATAAGCTTTTTTGGCTGCGATCCTACTAAAATGCAGGACCGTTTCCCAGCATTCCAGATGGAAATTTTCTGCTGAGCCGTAGACCCATTTGTTATCTATTTTGGTAGAAGAGGACTTACAATGTTTGCTCCACTGAGAAGAACTGAACCATGCTGTTGTTGATACTGGCTGGCAGAAGGCAGTAAAAAGACTAGATCAAGGGAAATGAGGCCTCTGAACAGTTATACACTAGCATATATTGCACAAAGAAATGGGTGTTTACTGTGAGGTCCAAGGTCTTTGTTAGAGGGGTGATACACTGTGGAGATGCACTTTAGTCCCTTCTGAAAGTGAACAGTTCACAACCTCTGAGGTAAGCAGAGTCCAGCTATTGAACTCAGTCTGCTAAACACCCTTTCTTAGCCAAACCGTCCACCTGCTTCAGTGTGCACCCAGTAAGCACGGCCATCCGCGAAAGTGCTCTGCCCTCTGGAGTCAGATGTTTGTCCATCGATCCATCCCTCTGTTTGTAGTTGTCCAGTGTTTGGTCATGTTGGCCTCGAGCATATCCCAGAAGCACTGGGTGGGCAGGCAATGTACACTTATATAGGGTACAAGGCTTTGCAGGGTGGTCACACAAGGTCAGTTACATGATCATAATTGCAGTACAGTGTCACCAATTCACCTGAAACACATGTCTCTGGACTGTGTGAGGAAACCCAAGAGAATACAGGGACAACAGACTGAGCAGGACTCAAATGTATGTCTGAACCCACAACCTACAGTACTGTGCAAAAGTCTTAGGCACCTGTGGGAAAAATGCTATAAAGCGAGGATGGTTCCAAAAACAATGCCATGAATACTTATTAATCAGTAAACCTTCTAAAAAGTGCAGTAGACAAAAAACCTCAATCAGATCAATATTTGGTGGGACCACCCTTTGCCTTTAAAACAGCATCAATTCTCTTATGCAAACTTGCATGCAGTTTAAGGTAGAGGTTGGTAGGTTCTTCCAAACATTTTGAGGAACTGGCCACAGTTCTTCTGCAGACTTTGACTGTCTCTGCATGTCCTCCCAGACTGACTTGATCATGTTAAGATCAGGGGTCTGTAGGGACCATACCACCTGTTGCAGGATTCCTTCTTTTTGCTGAAGATAGCTGTGTATGACTGAGATTGGGTGTTTGAGGTCATTCTCAGGCTGCAGAATGAATTTGAAACCAATGAGAAACCTCCCTGATGGTGGATAAGAATCTACCTGCACTTCTCAACACACATTGAACTTGTATGCCTAAGACTTTTGCACAGTACTGTAGGTGTCTAGAAATTGGTAACACTATCACTAAAAAACACTAAATATTGGGTAGTCGTCCTCAGTTTGATTGTGTGAATGAGAAAGAATGAGTGACTAAACCTCCCCGTAAGCATGGAATGAGTGCGCCAATTCATAAATTGCTTTCCTCAAATTCTTGCTGATATAGAAGTGAATGTTTTGTTGCGGTGTGTGTGAGAGAGGGAGAAGGGGCCCTGAGGAGCTAACGCGTGTGCTGGTATGTGAATATGCATCTATGTGTTCGTGCAGGCATTGCGCGTGGCGAGTTTGTGATGCGCTGCGGGGCTCCTGCAGTGTAATACGGATGTGAGTTAATCAGGGAGAAAGGCAGCTTTGATTAACTAGGGATCAATGTAAATAGAATTAAGGCCTTGGGACTGCACTCTCCCCTCTGTCTCAGTACGCTGCACCGGGGCTCATTCAGACACCATTCAATACGCATTACTGGGCCATCAGGCGGAGCACACAGTCACTCACACACACACACACATACACAGAAGCTGATGTGCGTACACACATCATGACGCTGACATTTTCACACGCGCTCTTAAATCACATAGACATGGACCGTTGTATTCTGTTTATACGTTCAGACTCTATATCACGCTCATACACACAACATAGTTGTCCAGAGTAAACTTCATAACTCACACAGACACAGCTAACGTAGAGCAACTGCTGTGTCAAGTACCGTACACATCCAGTCAGCATACAATCCCCGTGTCCCAAGGAACTTGTGTTCAAACAGATTTGTACGCAACAATTACTTGCACAGGGCAGCAGGTGGTGTGGTGCTTAGAGGCACTACGTTGTACCGAAAGGACCTGGGTTCAAAACCTGCTCCTGCTGTAGTGCCCTTGGGCAAGGTCCTTACCGGACATTGGTGCAGTAAAAAAGTCATCTGTAAATTAACTGTATAAATAGGGAAAAAATTGTAAAAACGCTAACGGTAAGTTACTTTGGAAAAAAGTGTGGGCTAAATGAAATAATAATAATACTATTAAATTAATAATCCATCCACGTTTGTTCATAACTTATCCTGAGTAGGGCTGTGGCACTCCAGAGCCTAGACCAGAAGCAGAGAGCTATGAAACAGCCTCTGGATGGGTCGCCACTCCATCGCAGTGTGACCACACACCCATTCACATGCAGTAACACACTATGGGAAATTTAGTGACCAGACAACCTGAAACATGTGTCTTTGGACTGTGGACAGCAACCAGAGCACCCAGAAGAAGCCCACACAGACACTAGGAGAACATGCACACCTCAGACAGATCGATCTGGATTCCAACTCATGGGCAACCAGCCCAGGTGCTGTGAGGCAACAGAGCTACCCACTGAGTCACACTGCCACCAATAATAAAAATTTATCAGCAAAATCAACAAATGATTGTGATTATTACAAAAAACATTCTTAATGTAATAAATGTCACAGTAGGAATTTATGGTAAAAAAAAGTAACAGTTGCAAGTTGTCTGGTGTACTGGGGAAGTGGGCCACAGTTACACATTGAAATACATATTAAACATACTCATGTGTATCAAAATTGGAGGTAAAGCAAAATGCTTCAGTCCAGAAAAAAATGCAATGTCACATACAGAAAATGGTATGGATGTGAAAGAAAAGAAGTTCTTGTGTCAGGAGGGCTGTACTGCTGTGTCCCTGAGCAAGAACCATGACCTGAATCACTTCACTGCAAGATCCAGCTATATCAGTGAAATGTAAATGCTGCTGCTTAAGTCGCTGTGAACGCAGGGGTCTTACTAAGGACCTGCAAATGTAATGTAATCATGCTTGTTTGTGTCGTTCTGTCTTTGTTTTCTCAAATTCTACCCCAGAGCGCTTTATTGGTAAGATCAGTTGGATGCAGGAGCAATAATGAGAACTGTCAGACATTTACACATTGCTAAGAGAAAGCGAACAAGTGGAACATGGGACATAAATCACAGGTGTGGTGCTGGCGCGCGCAAGGATGTTTCCATCTGCTGCTTTCCTGCTTGGCCCCTGATGCCTTGTGTTATCTGTCCGACTTCCCCTCCGTCTTTTATTACTCTCCCTCTGACTCCCGTGTTGTCATTGTAATGAACTAGGGAGCTGCAGGCTGTAGCCACAACCATACACCTGAGCGCAGGCAAGTGCGCAGTCACACACAGACACATACACACACAATTTAATTCAATCGGAGGTGCCTTTTCACCTTGATAGTCTGTTCGAAAAAAAAGACAAACATGTAGAAGGAAATGAAATAAAAGCTCTGACATTTCTAAAAAGCCCCCCTCCTCAGTCCATGTTTTAATTACTGAGCCTCCCTGAGGAGCTGCACCCAATTTCTGTTTTGTCATACTGAGTTTTTTCCCTTTATTCGCTTCTCAGATATAACTTTCATCTATCATAACACGCCAAATGACTGCGATGCTGCCAAGCCTGTTTTCCGCTAACAAACACTTTGTGATGGAACCGTGCAATGGCTGCCGTGATGGTGACTGCGTGCACCCGCCTTTTTCAGCACACTCACCGGACTCCTGCTAACAAACTGAATAGGGAACCTGAACCCTCCCTAAAACTCTTCCCTTAAAAACTCTCTCCTGGGCTGCTTTTAATTTTAAGCCCATTATAAGTATAAACAGTTAGCTGTGATTCCTCTTTAAAGCTTTAAATCTTGTTTATCTAAGAAGTGCTAATGTTATTCTGTGTACTCGGGGGTGCCATGCAGTACAGTCCCTCAGTTACTGCTTGCAAAAAAGTAAAAGTAAAAAAAACTGGGCCTAGTTTGTGACCATTTTATTATTCTAATGATTTGGATGTGTGGGTGAATTTATATGGGTAGCCCGGTGAGTGGGTATTTGGGTGTGTGACTAGACAGGCTTGTGGGTGCTTGGCTGTGAATAGATGGGTGTCTGGGTACCTGAGTGTGTGAGTAGATGGGTGAGTGGGTAGACTTTATGTGGGCGTCTGGGTATGTGAGCAGATGGGTGTGTGGTGCTGAGCGGAGGAGACGCAGGCAGGCTGGATAAGGCACAGTAGTCGTGGATGAGCTCGGGAGGCCTGTTTCTAAATAATTCAATTCTGGGGCTGTCAGGGGTACGCAGTTTTCCCACTTACAGAGGCGACAGCTTTCCGTCACCTTTTGTTGTGACAGTGACTTGTTAAGTGACTTTATTTGATGACACAAGCATTTCTAACTTTTTCCTTCAACTGTGTTTTTGATTGAATTTTAAATCACTTTGTCAGGCGTCTCTGTGTTCTTAAAATTCTCCCACCAAAGAGCTACATTTTGGTAGAAGCTTTACGGTGTTTGAATTACCCTAGTTATTCCAGTGCTAATTCGGGCTGACAGTGCTCTGTTTCATAAATATTTCCTTAATGTGTTTGTTTTCTGTTTTACAGCGTGTTAGTAGTATTTAAACAGCTTTAGAGTGCACACAGTGTATTTGTTTTTTTAATAGAAAACCAGTTCCTTTACCTGATATTTCTGAGATTACACTTTATTATCGAATCATTGTTTTGTGTAGGTTTCAGCTGCTGTAAAGAAAAAATTGATCAAAAAATGATTTGTCATCTTTGAGTTTTATACTTTAAAAATATTAATAGAGATCATCCATTTGAATTTATTACTTAAGTTCATCTGTACTGTTTAAAACCCATTTGTGTAATTACTTGCGAATAAGTGCTTGCAGGTCCACTTATTTTAATAACATTTACACTTTGACACTCAAAAAAACATCCAAGCACACATATAGATAGACACCCTCTCTCCTATAGCTTTCTGCCTGGTACCTGCATTGTTGTGTATGCAGTTTACTTTGGACAGTATTTTTCCAGTTTGCATTAACTTTTCAGCAAATAAGTCCTTTAATGCATTTTCAAATCCTGCTGCATGTGGAATGAGCAGCAGTAATTTATGTCTGCCCGCATCAGCAAATACAGTCACAGGGAGATGGAAGAGATTGAGGGGGGAGTCATATAGGTGGAGCGAGCAAGTGCATGTTTAGTCCAAGGGAAGGAGCTGCAAGATGTTTTTATAGTTTCCCTAGCAAAGGTCCCACTTGCCAACTTCATGCATTTTCAAGGTTCTCTGTTAAACTTCTGTTGATCCGTCTCTTCCTTTGTATTCCTGGTCTGCATCTGCCCATGTCTGAGCACTTGCCCTGCCCTCTGTCAAACCCACGTCATCCTTAAATAGAGCAGCACATGTGTAAAGCACTCGATAGTGTGTGAGATAAGGACACAGACGTTCAACCTGAAGGTTGCTGGGTCAAGTCTCAGGAAAGACCCTCTTGAGAAAGGTACTTAAGCTAAATTGCTCTCATGAAACATCCTGCTATATGAATGTTTAAAGCTTGATGTCTCTTTGGATAAAATCTCCAGCTAATGGAATAATAATAAAGTGCCATTTTTAAAAGAGGAGACAAAACAGGACTAAATAAACTGCTGTTTCCAAAAGTTAAATTCTGTTTGTAAATGAAAGTGTATGTGTGGTGAGTATGAATGTGTGAACAAGTGAGCCCCTGAGGTGGACTGGCGTCCAGTCCAGGATGGATCGTGACTGGTGCCCTGGGCTCCGTGGGATTGGCTCCGGATCACTGTCACCCTAACTGGATGAGCAGTTACTGATGACTGATGGATGGATGCAGGGAACAGGCCTGTCTCTTCAGTGTGATGTTGGCAGTGATCTGCTGTGTATGTCCCCTTGGAGGATGGGCAGCATGCCTGTGTCTTTCTTTTGCTTTATATTTATGACCATTATTTGCTTTATTTATTTCCAGGTTAATTACCTGATCTCTAAATTACACTTAATGTGGGCATGCAGGTTTAGTGACTGTTTGTGCATGCAGGCACGCTTGTCTCTGTGTGTGTCTGTGTGTGTGTGTGTCTGTAATACTGCCTTGAACTGACATTCCTTCCCTAGTGTACTCCACGTTACACCCTCAGATCCACAGAACCAGCTCTGGATCACTGTGACCCTGAAACTGGCTGGATGGATGGATAGATGGATGGATGGATAGATGTATGTATGTATGTCCTGGCATTTTTCACAGTTTATAATGAAACGCAGTTCTGTCGCAGTTGCTTGCAGATTACAGCGTGAGCACAGGCTGTTCTCTGCAGTCTATCAGACACACTTAGCAAAGATACCATGTCAAAAGCCTTGATTTGTCAGGATGTTTTTGTTACGTGTTAAGATATCGCCGTTAAGTGTTTGCTTTAGAACGAAACCTTGCTGAAGTACAGTGAGGTCCTGCAGATAAACGACTGTCGTCGTATCTATTTTCCAAAGTTCTGAGCCCGGGTGCCACAGAAACCTTTTCAAAACGGCCGTTCGCATGCAGAGTTCATCTAAACACTCCTGAGCACAAGACTGCTAATTAAGCCTCAGTTTTATAGAAAATGTTGAAACTGCAGGAAGCGGGAAGATGTGGAGCAGACATGGTTTCTGCCCACTGATAGGGAAAAGAGGCAGAGTTACAGAGGGGAGCTGTCCTCGAGATGCAGGCCATCTCAGGACACTCGGAACAGAGGAGCAATTACAGCGTGAGGTTTCATGGGGAGCCCAGATCAAACGGTGAGAGAGAGCTTGCTGAAAGACATGCAGAAATTTAAGAGTTTGATTTAAAAACACTAGGAGCTGGACTAGCAACGGAACAGAGAAAAAGTGGATGGAGGGATGGAGGAAGAAAGAGAAAGTGAGCATAAATGGTAGGAGAGAGACAGGGAGGGTGAGCCATGGGTAGAGGAGACAGAACTGATGCACGGAAACTGGTGGCAAAGAAAAGTGTGAAGTCAGGCACTTATACTCCGGCCCTCCTGTAGAGAGGGAAAGATGGAGAGGGGGATAGGAATGAGAGGGGGAGCATGGAGGAAGGGAAAGTGTGTGTGTGTGTGTGAGCGTGAGAGAGAAAGCCCTCAGCAATGAGAACATTACAGTGGGATAATGAAGAGGTTCCGCTCTGTCACACCCGGCATTAGCCTGCCGTCAAACTGACCCCAAAGTGTCAACAAGTTAATAGCCTGGATATCACCCGAATTATTGCTTGTCACCACTCGGTAAAGCTGACACACTAATAATTTACCGGGGCAAAATAAAATAAAATAAAATAAAAAAAAACATAGACATGTATGAGAAAACAAAAGGGAAGGAAAAAGACAGATAAGTAAGTTAACAAGTACAAAAGGTTTTGAGCCCATGTTTATGATGTCGGATATCTATCTATCTATCTATCTATCTATCTAGATATCTATCTATCTATCTGTCTATGTATTGACTGACCCATCCATCCATCCTTCCATACATTAATCCATTTGTATTTCTATATGTACATTAAGAAGGGCTTATTTGAATGTTATGTTTACTCTGAATGCATGTTTATGTTCTGCAGAAGAACTGAGTGGGACGTAGTTCAATTTCAATAATCTCTTCAAAAATAATTGGTTTCCTAATTACTTCTCAAACCTTGTTAGTAGAAAAAACAGAGAAAAAAGAATGCCTCCTTCCAGCTGTCCTCTTGCCACCCGGCAGTCAGCTGTTTCCACCTTTAAATAAAGTGACAGTGGGGCTTGACCTCTGCCCCCTCCTTTCCGTCTTGCCCAAGTTCTAATCAAACGTATTGATTGGAGGCGAACCATCCTTATGCCTCTTCACCTCGACTGACCCCCCCACCCCACCCCACCCCACCCCACCCCACCCCCGAGCAATGGCTCACTCAATCGTCCAGTTCATCTTCCATCTCAAGTCTTTTTCCATCTCTGCCCCCTTCTCTGGAATCAGTCCAGCACATTTATTTATGCAGCTCTTGCCTCTACAGTAAACACAAGAAGTGTCAGTGCTACATTTAATTAAACGGGAGAGTAATGGGCAAATGAGCACAGACCTGGCCTTGTCCTGCGAGCCATTCAGCGGCCAGTGTTCAAAGTTCACAAGCACAGAGCTTCAATGTAGGAGTGTGAATCTGAAATCTACACATGCAAAAAAAAGCTATCAGGGGGGCTGTGAATATGTGCTCTCATGTGCACTCGTGCTCACGTGCACAGGACAGGGCTGCACTCGCTGTCTTATAAAGCCATCCAGTGCTTTCTATGCAGGTATGGTAAAGACATCAGAACGTGGAAGTGGTTTGATTATGATGTGGTCAGGGTTCGGTCATGTCAAAACTGTAAATCTCATATTCTCAGTTGTCGGTTTCCTGGCAACGTTAGACCTGTGATGAGATGACTTGTAGTGTCAGATTCATATTATCAACCCGTAATTTACAGACTATATGGAATTGGATGTAACCAAGGCATGAACCTGATTGCTGCGTCCACTTATTAGGGCTTCACTTTGCAGGAACACTGAGAACAAGATATTGTTCCGCAAAATAAGCCCTTCCATCTGTATGTCCTAGGTTATGTCTGACATTGTGGGTTGTATGGCAAGAAGTCCTTATAAGTCGATGTGCCGATTGTCTCAACAGACAGGCTAAGACTGGGCTACTTTTTTGTGCGCCACCCTGAATTTGAACTTCTGTATGTTAAAGTTTGCTACACCTTTCCAACATCAATGGGAAAATCAGGATTGTCTGACGTTCAAGTTCTGATATCGCGTCATGTCACGAAACATGGCCTTGGTCAATACTTGGTTGGTAGTTATGGTCTGAACTGTATGTGCATTATTCTCACAAAGGAAGTACAGCAGCAGGATATGGATCAGATAGAATTCAGACACATTTCGGCTGTGGCTCTTAAAGGTCACCGCAGCCGGAGTCCATGAAACGCAAAACTGACAAGACTTACAGAAAACACTAATCAGCACGAACTAATTCACAGGTTTCAGCAGGACTGTAGCATCGGCCACAGGATTAAATCGGTTTACTGCTGCTGTATTTCCACAGCTCCTCAAGTACATTTCTCTAAGGGTGATAATGGGGATAATGACTGTGTGTGTTCCTACACTTTACAAAACCCTGCTTCTCTTTAACGCGATACATCCCTTAAGCCATGTTCCACAATAAACCTTTATCTGTCCTCTCACTCGTGTGTGTGTGTGTGTTTGTACGCATGTATATGTACACACTGGCCCGTTTGCTGGTGTGTGTTTATGTCTGCATACTCGTGTGACCGTGTTTGTTTCCCTCATTCGCTGTAATTTTTTTGTTTGGTGCTGATTAACTGCTGAGGGGGATTTTCTCTGCCTTCTTGTTACTGTGCATTGTTTTGAGCCCTTCTATTAAATATTTAGAGGACCCTATAGCAGCTCTAAATTGAATCGCGGGGACCTCCTGTGGCAGCAGCGGGCTCCTATCTGAGCCAATTAGACAGAGACGAGGCTGACACTAATGGGTGCTATCTGCTGCTCCCGGGGGGCCCGATGTGATACAGGCGGCCAGGTAGCAGGGGCCCACTCGCTCCGCAGCCCAGCAGTAATGTACCTAATGCACAGGACGGCAGATAATGTCCCAGATTAGCGAGGGGACATTTGGATCTCTCTAATCCAATCTCTAAACTCCACCTCCCTGCTCTTTTATTAGCCTTGTCTTTTTACTAATTCACCCCTGCTGAGGGGCTCTGTGGGTGGGGTCCAGGTGAGAAGGGATGTGAGGTGAGAGAGAGGAACTGAAGGTAAGGAAGGAAAGAAGATTGAAAAGAATGGGGAACAGGGGTGAAGGAGAGAGAGTCATAAACATGTGGGTAAACTTTGATTTGGGCATTATGGCTTCGTTCTCTCACACACACACATCTGTGCCTGCAACAATATTTGCGAATAAGTTAAATTTCATTGCCAACCCAGGTCAATGCTATCTTATTGACAGTGCGTGCGTACACACACACACACACACACACACACACACACACACACACTCACACACTCACACACTGGCTGGTTCAGACAGTGATGTCAAGGACTGCTCCTGTGCACGACCAGACAAAACAAGGCCCTTGTTCTATATTAACAGCGGTGCCCGGTCTCGGTCCTCAGCGGCTGGATTCCTCAAGCTGGCCATTGTGTTTCATCACAGCTCATGTGGATGGGCGGCAGCCGGGGTGCTCACAGGGCAGGGGGCAGACGTTCAAGGTTGCTTCCCCTAGCACCTCCCTTCGTATTCTCTGTGTGTCCACCCTCCCTGCCTCCCATCTGCCCTGGAGGTCTTTGGCTCACTTGACGGGCAACATCTGTCGGGAAACGCAATTTGAAGAGACTGTACCCTCGCACCCCCACCCCCTCCCCAAATCCCCCTCGCTCCCAGTGTTACTCGTGGCTAATTCTGATCAATAAACAACACACACTCTTATCTCACTGGCAGCAGGGACTGAGAACAACCACACATGCTTATGGTGTACTTAGAGATACACACACAGAACCCCAGAGGATTAACTGAGCTTAAAAACACAAACCAGTTGACTTGCGTTGTGATGAATTTAGTTGACATTGTTTGTTAGTGTTCTCCATGTACTCCGAGTCAGACACAAGAAAAGGGAATAAAAATGGGTTTGGACAGAGCTGCTGTCGTATTAGAGCAGAGGGTGGTGCGCAGTGCGGAATTTGGAATTCAGAGTTGTGGAATGTAGAATGTGAGAAAGAGCGTCTCTAAGCCCTGGCTGTATTTTTACAGCATGCAGCTGTCCTGGTGGATGGGGGTGATGGGGACATGTTGTCTGGGAGACATTCCCTCACTCTCTCTGCACATTTACAACATTCTCTCTCCACATAATGCTCAGGAAAGCAGGGAGGCTGTTTGTGATACAAGTGGCGGGCAGCACCTGTGTGTGCCGTGCAGGAGCACAAAAAGAGCTCGGTCACATGTTCTCAGCTGTGATACTGTTAGGAGGCAGGTGTGTAAACATTTTTTGCCTAGCTGATACTGTGAACCATACCACCTGATGTTTGCTAAAACGGTGCGTGCGTATGCAAAGAGAGTTTCCTAAAAGGTCTGACACAAATGACACACTCAGATTCCAAAGTTACTGTTTAGGGATCAGGAGCCTAGACACTGAGCAGCAGGTGGCGCGGTGGTTAGTGTTGCACTCAGACCTGGACTCGAATCCCCGCTCCTGTAATAATGCCCATGATCATGGTACTTGCAATGAAAGGAAAAACTTGCGCAGCTGTATAAATGGGCACATCATTTTAAGTGGCTTATTGCACCAACCTAACATGGTAATTTGCCTTGAATGAAAGTGTTAGTTAAATAAATGTTAATAGTGCTACTATTTCACCATGGCATTAGTACTGATTTTGTAAGATTCTTGGCTGAAACTGCTGGGACTCATTGAGGGAGAAGGAAGTGCGAACTTAAGGGTCACTCATTTGCACCCTGCTTTTCGAAAGCCGTCAAGACTGGAGCGACAATGGTGTTCCTGTGCGGACAGAGCTGGTCGTGTGACAGGGCAGGAGGCAACGGCATGCCACCTCGTACCAAACATCCGGCTGAGCTCCACCTCCTCGCCGTTCAGAAAGCTTCTTTCCGACTTGGCAAAGGGACATGGCAGAGAGCCTTGCACTCCTCAAAGGGAATTTCAATTTATGGCTCTTTTAGAGAAAGAAATTCTGTCTCTGCAAGACAAATTGGAGAAGATGTTCATTTTGCTGGGTTGTTGTAGAAGATCCTGCTCCGTAGGTCTGTTGCCAGGCTATTTTTTGTAATTGATTGCTGTTTTGTGGATTCCTTTAAATACATGTGACCATGTTCTAATGTTGCTTCTGCACACGCTTTCACCTCATGAACACAGTATGAACAGTGTACTCAGTCACACACAGACAAGGACATACACACATAAACACGCATGCACAGCGACATGATAGGGTGTGTCTAGTTCGCAAACTGACCAAGCGTGAGTCGGCAACAGATGGACACGTAGCGTTTATCCTTTTTATGTACCATAATTGCCGAAATTAAAATAACTACCCACAAATCAAACACTAATTTGAAAACTAAACAAATTGTAAACTAATTTTAATAATCATTATAAAAACAAAAGGTCTTTCAGCTCCATTAAAACAAAAGGACAGTGCAGGACAGAAGAGGACAGGACTCTTCTGGTTGACCTCAGCCGCTCAAAACCCCACAAATGGAATTGGACTCCTGCTGTTTCAAAATGTGCGAATGCCTATTAGATGTTAACAGATGCATTTGGATCACTTCTATTAACAAACCCGTATCCAGGTGCAGCTGTCAGTCAAGGAGCATGCACACACCTTCATAGACACACACACTCTGTCCCTGCTCATGCTGTCTCACAGAGATGCACAGTTTGTGGTAGCAAATGTCACGCTTGTTCAAAGCTGTGGTGAGATGGCGCCAGTGTGTGATGTTGGGGACGGTGGCATAGAGGCAGGGAAGAGCACTCTGGGAAATTGGTTAATGTCCCATGGGACCAGAGAGGGAGGAGCAGGGAATCAGAGGGGGGTGACAGCGCAAGACATTATATCAAACCCTCTTCCAAAAGGCTGGGAAGAAGCCAGAGAAAGTAATGGAGGGCAAATGTGGATTTGGGAACCTCCTTCAGCAAAGTCAGATATGTATGAAGATGGTTTTATTTTGAAGATTTGTTATGATATGTGTACAAAGCATTTCCTTGTGTCGCTGTCAGGATGTCCCTTGCCGGACGATCATGTGGCGTGGCGCCGGGTCTCCAGCCAGTACAGGGACCCAGGTGGGGGACGCCGTAATGAGCTTAATGAGGCCAAAACGGCAGGGCTGTCCTGGATTCAGAGCTTGACGTCAGGCAGGGTTTGGTGCAGGGTGCAGTGTGTGCGGGCACACACACACTCACACACACATACACCGTCACACACACATACATGTGTAAACGTCTTTAGATACATAGACAGATACTGTATGTAGACAGATATACAGATTGGCCGTAGAAAAATAACTATGGAGGTAAAACAGGGGATTAAGTGAAGACAGAATGAGTCGCTGGGGAAGTGAGGAAAGGCGAGGGGCTGCAGCGAAGAGGAGGGGCACTGATGGTAGGGCGGCTATCTCAGTGTACACAGCTTAGGGCCCCGTGGTTAATGGATCTGTGGGCAGGCGAGAAGGAGAGAGCCAGAGAGAGAGAGAGAGCCAGAGAGAGAGAGAGAGGCAGAAAGAGATGCATTAATGGCACGTTGTCCTTATTAATTGCACAGCAGTAATAAATGAGTCTACCTCAGCAGCTCCCACACACCACTTACTGGCCTACCTGTGGGGGATTTAGCATGCGCGCGTATGTGTGTGTGTGAATAGTGTGCTGGGCAGCACAGGCAATCTGATGGCAAAAAAATGCAACAGCATCAGAGATGTGGCGCAGGCAATGGACTGATCCAGAGACAGTGGGGAGAGAGAGAGTTATGGAGACGGGAGCGGGTGGGGGTGCACTCTCTATAACCTGTAATGTCTTACTGTGCCTCTTTCATCCTGCCCATTCAACCATCTTGCCGCACTCATTGTAAACTCTCCGGCTATACTTAATAACCTTGTCATTCCAATAAAACTGCTTTAGAATTTGAGAGCAGGATAGAGGGGAGGGGACGGTAGTGTTTGGGAGGGTGGGGGTAGAGGACAGAGACAGAAATGCAGAACCCAGTGGCTGCTCCTTAGGTAGGCCTTGTTTAGATGTTATCAAAAGGACAGATTTCAGCTTTGATTAATATTTTTAAGCGGCCCATTAAAATGATAAATATAGTCCGTCCTCGATTTAACAGACCTTGATTTTACTGATTTCAGATTTTACAGACCATCACCAAATTTTCCTGAAAAAAAATCATACAAAAAAACCTATATTAAGGCTTAATATAGGGGGAAAATGTACTTGTTTAACTAATTTTCATTCTGTGTCTTGACAAAGAATCATCCATTGTTAGTGTCATGAAGGTGCTAAGGCACCAGCTGGTTCCCTTGTAGTGGCCTTCTGATCGAGATGTATCTGGGCCTTATTCATTGCTTTTTACATATAATTCACTGAAATAGATGATTACAGTGACAACTATTTCATTTTATAATGCACAAGACATGTTCATTACACATTACATTAGGTTATAAATGTGTTACTGTAGTAAACAGTGCAGTACTATACAGTGCTGTAGTAAAAAATATACTTTTCATTTTCTGGGCTTTTGCCATATCCGGACACCCAGTACAGTTTGAAAAATTGAGGATGGGCTGTATCTCCTTTGGTTAACTGTTTATCTACACTGCATGGCAGTTGCCACACAATAGGCACACAAATATAGAAAATTACATTTAGGTGTTTCATCACATATGCTCCCTCAGATTTACTGTGTACAGGCTGGTAGTGTGCAGAGTAGGGTGAGGTTTGCCAATGGTGCTCTGTGTGTGTGTGTGTGTTTAATTTGGGGCTTGCAAACTTGCACAGACCCAAATAAATTAGGAGGAAGAACTTGTGATTTCAATAATTGGTGCTTCAAAGTTAGAAATTAATTTCATAAAGTATTTTTTCATACATGAGAAATATATGTGTATATTTCATTTATATTTGTTTGTAAAACATATACATGGGTTTTAATTTGCTTCTGATATTCTTGTCTGTTGACATACCCCTCCCTCAGTGGAAGAGCTGAGCTCTCCTAGTACAACACAGGTTATCTCAGACATCCCTGCTCAGTTTTCTCAGTATCTGTAGCTGGCAGTGTTCTCTCTTGTACCTCGATAAGAGCTCCTCTATCAGGAGAACTAATGGTTCAGTGTTGTACAGCTCACCGACAGAACACAGCCTAAAGGCCCAGACTCAGCCTGTTTTTCCCCCTACATACCTTTCAAATACAATTTATAAATCAAGTTTCTATGTGTTTGATCTTAAGCAAAACAAATTTACTTCTATTAAATGCAGCCAGCACAGGTGCAACCTAAACTCTTAATGATCTGTAGAAACATCAGTGGAAAATAAATAAGGGCTGAACCCTGCAGTGCAGCCGGCCCTAATTGTGCTGTATCTACGTGGTGTACCCTCACACCCTAGCCCTCCGTCACCTGTCGGTCAACGTCACGTCCCCCTGCAGCCTCGGGTCCGGCTGCGGGCTGTCTACACCACGACTCCCTGGAGGGCCCAAGGTTCACACAGAGAGTCACAAAGCAGACAAGGTTTATCTCTGCGCACCGCTCTCAGCAAGGCGAGCGGGCAGGAGAATGAACCTAGTTACTGGAGCCTTGCTACTGCTTTCTGCTTTCATTTCCTTCATACAAATGATGATATAAAATTGAAACTAATTCAAGACTTACTATCTGTCAGTCCCTCTCTCTTTCTACTCGTTCTTTATACAACCCAGAGAAAGTTCAGGAGGACTTGTTGCACTATTATTGTCTGGCCCAATTTAAATATAGATTAGACATTCCAAATTCATAAATTTTGCACATTGTTATCATCATTAAATTTTCAAAGAAAATGCTTAATATGAGATAACAAATAAATGCATTTCACCATTGACTAAGTAAATTTGGGTCAAATTAATTATTAAGACACACAATCGGGTTTAATTGTTTGTAAATAAGTCGTTAATTGCTAGGTAAATACTGCCATCTGTTGGTAGAATAGGGTGCGCAATCTGCCTGTCAGTTGGGAAGCAGTGATTTATGGAGGGAAGGCCGGTTCATGAACTAAGGGTTTTATGGACATGAATGCCAGCGGAAACATTATTTAAGGGGTTAAAAATAAGTCTCATGAAAACCAAAAAACAATTTTATGTGATGTTCCATATGTGCAATAGAGGTTGCTGTTATTCCGAGTCATTGGTTATCTAATAAGACATGCAGTGTGTGTGTATGTGTTAGTATGGGTTATCAGACTGGATAATGCAAAGACTCACCCATAAACCAAAACCGCTGACCATTCCAGTATTGCAGCAGTGTGATTGCCTGTGAAACTCATCTCTCTCCGGAGGGACCTCTTCCTACTGCACGAGTACATAGTTCTACATAATGGAGCGGGGGGTCGGGAAACTAATTTCCACCCTCTTTCTGGGCTATTCTAACATGATATAAAGAGCACAAAATATGAGCGGGAAAGTCATTCTCTCCACAGATTTAACATGGCCCTAGAGATCTGTTTTCTTTGTTCTTTCCGTTGATGCTGATGAAAGAAGGAAGCACAAAAATGACATTTTCAGCAAAGTGATGTAGGCTAGTTACATAGGAAACTATGCCCATCAGTCTGTGCGTCATTCATATACACTAATGATGTACCCAATTTTTTCCCTTTTTGTCATAAAAGGGCAGAGCAGTCCTTTCTGTTTGACACTTTTTAGTTCTGCGTAACAGTAATGGACGGGCACCCATTCCTTCCTGCCGATGTCTGACAGCAGCAGTCCGAAAGCTGCTCCTGTGCTTCCAACCTCCATGAAAGTTGAAGGGCAGCGAAAGGTAGAGAGATGAGCATCTCGGCCAACATCCAGGGCCAACTGGCCACACACTGCGGCCAGACACCGTCTGTTTTCTCTACAACAGAGAGCATTCAATATTTCCCCTGGTCTCTGCCAGAATTCTGGTGGCGTGTATCCATCGCTGCCTCTATGAATATTCATGAGCAGGCAAGCACGCCTAAAACACATATTGCTGGTAGTTATAATTTCTCAGCAAATAGGACTAATTGAACTCTCATTGCTTTGCTCATTTAGATTTTTTTGCATTGATGAACAGAATGCAAAGAGAGCAAGATCTCATTGACAATATCTTTGCCATGACCAATTTATGTTAAAAAAACAACTTTCTAGTGAAGATCAGAGATTTGCTGTTAAGCTATCAAAGCGCATTGAAACAGCGGATCCTGGGACTGAGTTTGTGTTCATCTAGCATGCGTTTGTCTCCCCTTTTCTTTCTGTAGGACTTCTAAGTACCTCCATGGTGCAAAATATGCTGCATGAAAAGCGATCAAAAACATACAAGAAGCTGCAGCACGCTGTTGCTAGGAGAAAATGAAAGAAGGCTGATAAAAGACAGGTTAAAGAACCCTTAACATAAACAGATGGAACTGGTTCCTTAAAAAAACCAAGATTTTAATAACTCTAAAGCTAAGCATCTGCAGTGTCAATCAGTGTCATTGAGTTAAACATGCTGTTGCTGTGACCCGTGAGCAAAAGTGAATGAAGGGAATAGCAGCCTTGTTCAGAACAGCAAAGGCATTATGGAAGCCAAATGTATCTTTCGATTGCATGTAAACCTGTACAGAACCTGCCAGTACAGGTGGGCCCTTAACCACTATTCTACCTGCTTCTGCTGTATTATACAGTTCAGACTTGAAAATACCATGTTAGGTACTATGAAAAGACAACAGCCAAACACATAATTTAATAACTTTTTTAATCAAAATAAGCATATATATGTGTTATATGTGTGTGTATATATATGATTATTTATGCATATTGCACAACAGCTGAACACACACAATCACATTCAAATCCCCGCGTTCTTCACCTCATAAAAACAACAATACCCAGCCCACCTCTCCCTATTATCCAGCTCAACACTGCCATGACAAAGTACAACAAAGTCAAACATGAAAGGGTAAAATAAAAAAGGATGCATATATTTGTAAAGTAATAGTTGCATAACAATATTTGTGTTTGGAAGCTTGTGAAAATTACTGCAGCAGCTGACAACTCGTGCAAAGAATACAATAATGTTGGTCTTGGTCCAAGGCTCCTGGTGAATTGCAATCTCAGTGAAGGTAAATCTGGTCCCAAGTGATGCGTGTTATTAGTCCTTGACATGAAGCATAAAAAAAAATAAAAGAAAAAACTTAGAGCTGCAAGGTGGCAATTCAGCTATATTAGGACTGTTACAACAACTCGCAGTTTTGACACAGGACATCAAATCTCTGCTACAATGTATACCCACACAAACTGTATATGATGATTTGTACAGCTTTGTGTTGCACACTGATATCTATTGTGTTATGGCCTGATATCTATTTGAATCAATGATCCTTCTACCAGTCATTTGTCCCAAGTTCTCCTTGGAAAGACCACTCAGTAAATGTGCTTGCTTTCACGAGGCTGGCCACACACACACACACACACACACACACCAAAAGGTGGTCTAACAACAGCCACGGAAGACTAAGAGCAAACGTGCAACACCATTCTCACCACAAACACACCATAATACTGCTGCTCAATGCCAGAGATGAAGTTCACTAGGACATCTCATCAAGAAAATAAAACGCCACTTTCAAAATGAATCAAAAGGAAAATATAATAAAGCTTTAGTTTTGTTTTGGGTCTCTCCCAGCGTATCCAATCGATTTGATTTGGCTGCAGTTACATGTAAATCACATGTACTGAATGTAAGTACAAACATTTGGTTTAATTACAAACATAAAACATGTATTCAGAATTGCATAGGCATGTAACATGAGCAAAAGTTGTTGAAACTTAGTGTTAAAAAACAAAAGCCCTAAATCCATGGCTGGCCTGGGGGGATTGTTGCCGTGACCGCAGGATTTGGGAGTAGGGTGTGGCTGGGGTGGTGGGGGGATGGGAAGACTGTGCATTGCGGGTCTTGCTGTGACCCCCAAACAGCGAGCGGAGCAGGGCTCGCTTCTCAGGACGCTGGTTCTCAGCGTCAGAGACGGCACCGCCACAACCACGTTTCTTACAGGACCCGGTACTGTGAGTCACCGCTAGCATGGTGGGGGCTGCTGGGAACCGGGCCTGCATCTCAGTCAGGCTGTCCGTTTTCTTCCGCAGGTCCATCTTCACCAGCAGCAGGCTATTCTGGAGCTCAGCCAGGGCCTGACCCTGGGAGAGGGACGTGGTGAGGAGACAGGGGAGAGTGTGGGTCCATGGTGAAGGAGGAGGAGGGGGGAGAGAAGTACAGGAGTTTAGTGACAAAGAGAGGCAGTGGAAACCAGAAAATGTGGACAGGAGGGAGGAGGAGGCTAGATCAGTCTGATAAAGACTTTCTCTCTCCCCTATTTCATTACTGAGGTCATTCATATGGTTGTCTCTTGGGAGGTCTTGTTTATTTATTTGTCTTTTTCAGACCTCACTGCAAAGAAGAAAGACCAAACAGAAACAGTTGAGAGACAGGGGAAGGAGAGAAAAGGAAAAGAATGAAACTGTCGAGTCCAATCGGGTGTGAAATTGCATGACCTTTCCTCCCAAACTGCTCCTGCTATGGTACCTGCTTGGCCAGAGTGTCGTCTGCAGTAGCCAGTGCTTGTCGTACTCTCTCCCCACCCGTATTGCTGCAGCACACTCTCTCTGCCGATTGCAGGTCCAGGCCCAGCTGCTGCAGGTCCAAGCGTAGCTGTCGGAGACTCTGAAGGACAGAGAGGAACCGTTTCACACATAGGGCTTCAAGAGAATCACAATGAAGCAGCGACATCTCGGCCTCCACATTAAAGGGTACAAACCCTCTGTCCCTCCTGCAACTTGCGATCCACGGTGGTGGTTAGGGTTCCACTGTGGGGAGGCAGGGTGAGCAGGTCTTGATACTTCTTCAGCTCTGGCAACAAGATTAGGTCAATGGAGTAAAACAGTCTGTAATAAACACCTATAAACAGTAAAATTACGATCACTGATGTTTGGCATTTCCAGCAGGTCACAGATTACTCACACACACACACACACACACACACACACACACACTTTTTTTCATATATACACTTTACTTTAAAAACTGCTTTTAGTAGAACATGTTTTTTATACATATTGTCTCCTCATAATAGAAATGGCCATGTTAACAATTCAGTGATACCAATACTTCCAGCTTATTTTAAGTTGCCTTGTTATTGCTTATCTATTTTCTAAAATTTCTACTTAACACATGGTAAATAAAGCAGACCAAAATAAGAGGTAGAGGGCTAATTCAACTCATTTCCACAGTGTTTACAACACATGTCTACTCTGTGAGTACTGGTGATCAGTAACATGCTGAGGAATGCTGCACATGTGAACTGGTCAGTGGTCAATATTGAATACGAGTTTGTGGAGAGAAGGAATTTTTATTTTCAGTGATTTTAGCTTAATGTACCTTGAGGTTTGTGAAATACTAGAATGTGTTACAAAGGATTTAGTAGGGGAATACTCTGGATTTTTACAGAACCTAAAACAAATATTTCAATGGATGCTTGAAATATTAAGATTTAATTGATTATGACCTAGTGGCAAATATGAGCAATACAACTCGTAACCCTAACCCACACACATATATCTACAAATGTGTGATTTGACTAACAGCTGACTTTCTCACCTTTATTTTTCTCTAGCAGTTCAGCTGTGCATTGCTCCAGTTCTGCTTGCACCTTGCTCAGCTCGCTGGCTCTCTGAACTGACAAAGATACAGAGGCCAAACGCTTGGAGCGGCGGAGGCCATTTTGACTGGATGGGTCAGCTGCTTCCTCAGAGCCAGCAGCCTCTTTACTCTTCTGCAAGGCGGCAGTGAGGAACTCGATCTTTTCATCTCGTTCCTGTGGGGAAGGAATGAGTTTTACAATTCTTACGACGAAACTCACACTCTCATTTTCTCCACTTTTGCTGATCTTGGTTTCAACATCTGTACTTTACGGCCAAGAAATTTGAGAAGAAATGCCCATTCGAAATGCACTTACTGTCACTTCAAATATGGTCTTTTCTGAACAACTAATACCTCTACTGTTGACCATCTACCAAGGCCTCTCTTCCTCACCTCTATTTCCTCAGAGTAGTATCTCTTCAGGTTCTTCTGCAGGTTGCTAATCTTGGCCTCATACCTCTCTTCCATCAATGCTCTCTCTGTCTCTAGGGTCTCACTGTAAAGAAAGGGAGACATGCTTAGTCTATGTCGAATTGGACTTCCTAGAACCACCTACAACACCACCAGATGCTCTTTAACTTCCACACCTGAAGTCATTCTCCATGCGCCTGATGACCTCCATCATCTCACTGCAGACCTGCTCCCTCACATTGGCCTCCAGCTCCTCCTTCTCCTTCCTCTGTCTGTGCACCTCCACCTTGAGCACCTCAATGGCCTGCAGCAGTGTCTAGACAAAGAAAAAGTGGAGGGATAATCAGCTATGGGACAGATCCAGATCCTCCATGATTCTTTGGACTTAGATAAGGGAATTATAGGAAAAAACAACTTATAAAGATCTATGTGGAGAGAGGGGGTATTGCCTATGGCAAGAGAGGCAGCTCTGGATGTTTGTAGTACATGCTCTGCTGGATTGCAACACATATCATACACATATGTGAAATACAGAGGGGGTGGTGCAAGAGTGAGCAGTGTGTGAGTAAAGGGAAAACCCTCATCAAAGTGTGTCCACATGGTGGCTTCAGTTAATGATGACAAACAACCCAACGATGCTTGGTGCTGTCCATTATTAATGTATCTGCTGGTTTTAAGCTTAGTTATTGGGCAGGAGAAGTGCTCCAACCTCTGAGTCAAACATGGTGACATCGCCATCCTCCTGGTCTTCGCCGTCGCTGTACTCCTCCTGCTCTTCCTCCAACGTGGCATTGTGGCCACGGAGGGCGTGCTCCCGCAGCAGTGCTTGAATGTATGCGACACGTATCCGGGAGGGCGGTGCATGCACCAGCTGGGTGGCAATGGCTGAGAACTTGAGCGCCTGTAGTGTCTCATCGTACATGGAGGCACAGGGGTTGATGTTCACCACCATGACAGAGCGACCTCGGCCACAGAAGAAGCCCTGCAGAACGCGTGTAAGCTTGCTGTCCCTGAATGGCACCACCATTGGGGGACGAGACCTAGGCGGGTAGAATTTCTTACTCAGCCTATGTGGACACTTGTTTTCATACCAACCTGTTTCTCTACCTTCATGAGTGAAATAACTAGTCATTATATATAATTCCTGGTGAGTTTCTCCTGAAAAACACCATAAAGCAGTGCACTTGTACCCATCAGCTGAGAATGTAATGAAGCTCATTAAGTAATTAAAGGAGAAGGTTAGAATACAGATTTACAGTACAGCCATCAGGAAGAACTTTTAACACATTTATTGTAGGCTAAATACAAAAGAGGGTTTACATGTGCATTTATGTACCCTTGAAGTGCACCCCCTACCCCTGAAAAAGACCACATCAAATTTTGTGGGCACCTGTTAGTCTGGTTGTGTCTCAGGGCTGCGATGCAGCGGCCCAATGTGTGCAGGGAGGTGTTGATGTTGTTGGCCTCCTTCATGCGTTTCCCACTGCATTGGTCCTTACAGCGCTCTGACCCAGCCAAGTCACACACTGTCAGTCTGGGTGGGAAGTGAGAGAGTAGCAGGTGGCATAGTGGTCAGAGGCATTTAGATGCATTCAAGAGACCTATTTTTGAATCCTAGCTCCTGCTGTAGGCTCCCTTAAACAAGGTACTTACCCTGGAACTGATACAGTAAAAACTACCCAGCTATATAAATGGGAAAACCGCTCTAAGGGGTCTCGGGTACAAACGTCACGTTGTTACTTGATCTGGAGTACAGCGTCAACTAAATGAATAAATAAAAATAAAGGAAGAGGGGGATTGCTGCTAAGCATGCAGGAGAGGAGACATCATCGCTACTGAGGGAAATGGAGGTTTGGCAGGACTCACTCGCTGATTTGGGTGCCTTTTCCCAGTTCCATCTCAGGGTGGATATGCAGGATTCGGATGGAGAAAATGCTGTGGCTACATACAGACCAAAAAAAAAAAAACTGAAAAACTGAAATTGAAAAAATCTGGAGTGCAATATCGCAGAAAAAACAAACCTGCGGCTGGAGTTGTGGTTCAAGTGTGTGCTAGCGAAGCTCTGGTTCTGCTGCCCCACCCTGAGCACCTTCCATGCCTCTTCAGCACTCCGCACCTGCACCCAGGTGAGGTCTGGATACCGCCAGGGAAAAAAAAAGAAAAAAAAAAAAAAAAAAAAGGGGCACTCAGGCGNATACCGCCAGGAAAAAAAAAAAAAAAAAAAAAAAAAAAAAAAGGGGCACTCAGGCGAGACAGTTAAAGACAAGGGGGGGGGGAGATATACTTGAGTGCAACAGTGACAATTTGCCACATACCCTTGACGTAGGGATTGCCGTGGCGATCGTCACTTAGCCGCAACGTCGCCCTTTTCCTGGACTGCAGTGAAGGTGGCGGCTCCAGCAGGTCGTACAAGAACTCGTTGTAGATCTCAAAGAAGGACACCCACACAGAAAACTGAACCCCCTCCTCCAAGTCCTCACCCCCACTATGGGAGAGACTGTCTGGGTCCAGACACACACTGTCAGAATCTGCAGGAGGCAAAAAACAGGAGTGCTGAGTGCCCGCAGATAGCAATGATGATCATAGTTCACACCGCACGTGTCTTTATGAGGCACAAAAAAAAAAAAAAATGACCGGTTGCACTTCCTTACCTTCTAGCTGGGTGGTGATGCAGCTGATGGAGGAGACACCCCCAATGCCACTGTCACAGCTGACACTAATACCCCCTCGCAGCCGGGACTGCTGAGAAGTCAGGGCTTCCTCCTGTGAGTGGCAGAAAAGATCTGTTCTTATTATGAGCGTAGCAGCTCCACTGTAGACAGTAGACTAAAGAGATTTATGCCTATAGATTAGCATTAATGAGCAGGAGACAACCAGACCATTTCTCTCAAATGCTCCCCTGCTCCGTTCAGAGGTAATCACTTTTCTCTTCATTGCAATTATAGTGCGATCACTTCTTCCTTCAAACGTCGGGATGGCCTTCCACCCTGCTTTTCTGTTCCCTCAAAAGCACACTATTCTTTTTCGCCTGTATGCTTTCAAATGATTCTCCCAGGCCCCACCTTCTGCAACTCACCTCCTTCAGTAAGGTGTCTCGCCGTATCTCCTCAGCCCGGATCTCATTGCTGTCCAGCCAACGCACCTCCTGACAGAGAACAGGTTTCAGATCCAGGGCGCCGTAGAGTCGGCCTTGCAGCTTCCCAAACACAGAGACCAGTGCTCGTGGGAGGAGCCCAGCATTACGGCCTGATCCTGAGAGTGACACAAGGTAAGGCTTAGAGGAGGAGCACAGAACCACTTCCAGCTCAACAAACCCACATTTTCACCACAACACAATTGCCACATTCAGATGCTTCTAATCAAACAATGTGTTTATAGAAAGGAGATGGAAATTGAGCTCACCCTGCACGGTGTACGTCTTGCCGGAGTTTGTGACGCCGTAGGTGTACAGAAGCCTGTTTTCTCCCCGCAGGACGTCCCGTACATTTTCCCGCATGGTGCAGTCAAAAAACTCCTGCTGTGTTGTACCTGGTCCAGAGATCTGCAAGAGGGCAGCTGTCAGATCAAATGTTTCTCCTGCTGTCTGTGAGCCATGCAGTCCAGTAACAATGTACACATACCTGCCTTTACAGTAGGTGGGATTTAGGAACAAAAAAGGCACTAATACATAGTACATTTGGTAAAATGTACATAAGCCATCTCACATCGCATTAAGCTTCTTTATATCAGGTCTACAGTTTAATTTTGTATTAAAAGGTCATTCACCTCAGCAGTACAGATTCATTCATTGCATGTCACTTTAGAGAAGAGTGTCTGCTAAATGAATAAATATGTACATCGAAAGGACAGCAGCACAAGCTCAGTTTACACAAACTGATAACTTTTTTTATTCATATTTTTGTCACAGATGTTTTTTTCTTTCCAACACATCTATAATAATTAAGAGAATTCCTTTTCCCTTGTTTATTAAGTCAAATATTATGCATGGTCAACATACTTTCTGGTTCTTTCATGTCTTTCCTGCTTGATCATTCATCACCCATGAGAAGGCAGTTGGCAGGTTGTTCACTTGTGCAGCAGAGTGTGACACCCATGTTTACCAGTGTGCTGCTTGCATGAAGTTATGTTACCTGTGTGAAGGTGAATTTGTGCAAGCTCTGGCCAACTCCTCTTTCACTGCTCTTCATGTTGAAGGAGTCTTTGGGGGCCTGCAGAACCAAGGTCTCCTCATCCTGGATGGTAACAGAGCCCTGGAATTTGTGGCAGGATTGGGGAAATTGGAGAGAGGAAGCGTGAGTGAAGGAAGACAAAGTGCAAGTGTATGCATTCTCTCATTAGAACAGCCCAGAACATTGCAAGCAATAAAATGGTCACACCAGCATTTCATCATATTTGTGACAATAATTATCGCATAGCGCCCACTTGCCGTGCAGACAAGTTTTATACACTGCAGTCAGGAGACATCCAATGTGAACTGCATTTTAAAATGGTCTTGAAACAACTCCATGCAGAACAAGACATGGGCACCTCCCTCCACCCCAACATTACAATCTCACCTTTAGTATTATTTATATGCAGAAAAATGATGATTGAGCTCATACTTTGGCATGCAGTTTCATATACAGCATCTAAATATGGCATGTACTGTATGTACTGTAAGAATCAATAAGAGAAATTACAGTTTTGGGTTAAAACAGTTGCATTTAAATGGTTCTGAACTGTATTTGCCTTTCAAAACAGTACAGGTAATGTACAGTATGTTTTTTCTTAAGTGGGATACTGTTTTGCAGAGGATGACAGCAAACATCCATGAGTTTGTGCCACAAATTTTAAACAGTGGGTTTTAATTATTCCTTTAGGTTTGTACTTCCTTACAGATACCCCCAATGTTTTGGGCCAAGTCCATGGTTGGCTGCTCACCCGGTCTTCCCCTCTGTCCTTCTCCACCTCTGTCAATGGCCGAATGCGCAAGTACACCCTGACTTTCTCAGTGCTCTCCTCTTCTTCCACACTGCCCTGTCTTCCTGTCCCCACCTTCACCTTCTCCACCAGACAGTAGGAATTAAAAAGGGAAAAAACAGCATAAGAACAGTCTTTACTGCCAATCTGAAATAAGTTTACAACCAGAAGGTGAGAGAACAAGACTGAGAGGATAAGATGGAGGATTGTGGAGAAAATTATCCTGAAGGGAAATGGCTTTAATTTCTTTGCCCTGTGCAACCTAGAGAAAAACATTTTATGAAGCATCAGACAAAATAATCAGACTATAAATCAACGCGTGAAATAAAGAGACTCATTGTGAAACGGTAGCTGCTGGCTGTGTGACCAATCAGTTTTGAGGATGTTTACATAGAAATAAAACCCAGAACCCCCTAAGGCTTGAAGAGAAAGGGTACGAGGCTGCAGCGAAGAGGATTCCATCAAACAAATGGGTTCTGGAATGTCTTTATAGATTATATCAATTACATGCGCGGTTTTGGGCTTATGGTGGTGTAAAAGTCCTTTTCAAAAGAGCACAGACATAGAGTGCATTGCATGTAATCAGTCCAACTGGACATTGTTTTACTTGGTCAATACCATTGCAAACTGAAAAAAAAGAGATGATGCACCAGGGGGACTTCATGCCCCTTACCTCTGGCACCATTTTGCGGGGCT
The DNA here is from genome assembly GCA_900497675.1 of Arapaima gigas. Classification (NCBI taxonomy): domain Eukaryota; kingdom Metazoa; phylum Chordata; class Actinopteri; order Osteoglossiformes; family Osteoglossidae; genus Arapaima; species Arapaima gigas. The sequence goes on along the minus strand of UFQX01000570.1, from coordinate 103,245 downwards.
CTGGTCCAGGGAAGATGAGAGAGACCTCAGGCAAAGCAGCCCCACGGGCACGTGGTCCAGCAATGTCTGCAGCTGTAGACTCAAATACAGCAGCACCGCCTTCCTCCTCATCTGACAGCAGACCACGCGGAGATGCCAAGTGTACCGCCATGGCAACAAACTAGGAGGAGCAGGGATGGAAAGTGTGAGGAATTTATTTCCATATCCAGTCACCATTTCTCCAATGCCAAACAAAACCCAGAAACAAAGACTGCAGCAATCCTGTAACACACACAAACACTATTCAGATGAAGAACATGTAGTAGCTCAGTTATTTAGCGACATCTACAGAATAACGTGGAATTCCTGAATAAGGTGCAGCTGAAGACACAGGTCCATTCATGCTCACAGACACTAAATTCACACCCACTCACACACACACCAGTTCCACCTTCACATTCAGTCATACACACATCAGCTTCATATTCATTCATATCCAGAAAACAGCTCCACCTACAGACTATATTGTTACAGCCCTATAAAGAAGGTTTCGTGCGTCGCCTTAAACAGGATCCTAAAATCTCCGCCCAAGTCCGAAAACGTGCGGATCGTATAAATAACTTTGAATAAACAATAAATGTAATAATAATAATAATAATAATAATAATAACAGAGAGAAAGAGCCCTGCATAAATGCATCGTGCGCGCAAAGACCAACATGGCTGCACGTGTGTTGCGAAAAATACAGCGACAAATGCTTTGAATTTGATCATTTTAGGTAAGGAGGTGAAACTATGTACAGCGTTTAAATGCTCGGTAATAGTTATCATAACTGCTACATTACTGTAAGGTATAATAAATTACTGTACAGCAAAAGCACGAGAATTAGCAGGAAAGCAGCCTGTTAAGACTCGCTGCCTGTCAGAGTTGGTCTACAGACTGCAAGATAAATTATATAAAGTGAAAAAAACGTTTGCAGAGCACATAGTTACAAATAACAATGACAGTACATGAACCGAAACATACAGTAGTTACCTTTAGGTAGTATATCTCCAAACAGAAGCGCGATCTCTTCTCAAATCACTCACCACCCAGTTTTACTGCTGTGGCGCTCCGGAGGACACGAAAAAATGGTATAAAATCCCACAACGGTCTGGTTCAGCAACAATAACAGCCTCGCAGATTCTCCCCTATAGCCCGTTCTTCAGGTAAAGGACCTGTAGCAACAGCACACCAGTTTAAACCCCGCGCTCCGCCACTGCGTCCAATCGCTGCTCCGTGCTCGCTATCGTCCAATGACGATGCTCCAAGCACAATGCGATGTCTCGATTGTCCAATAGGAAAATGGCAACCGTTCGCCATGAGTATGTTTAGGTTTCAAACTCGCCAACGTTCTAATAAAAGGCTCTGGTCTCCAGTGGAAATTCCACACAGCTGGCTGTCACTCTTCCTGCGTGAAGGTGCATCACCGCACCAGGTTTAACCTGTTTTACTTAAACCATGTAGATCTTTTCTGCTCTCCCGGAAGTTTCTTTTTCGTGAATGATCGACCCTTCATTCTCATAAAATTGCTCACTCGTAACAGACAGCTCTACAGCGATACTGTACCTATATTGTTTAAAGGGAAATTTAATTGTCTTTCTCAAGCACTGTAAGTCACGTCATTTTTAAGACAAAGAGCAGCACCGTTTAAAAGGATCGCTCTAATAAACCCTGATTGCGCTGTTTAGGAAGAGTTTTACTCGAAAGACGGGAAAAGTTCATCTAAATCTTTTAGTTTTTGTTCTTTACTGTTTTCGGACTCACACAATGCATAATAAACCCACAAGTCCTCCGCAGCAGTTAGCGGGGTTGCAATAACCACACAGATCAGAATGTAGTTTTCTCCACCACTGATAATAGTAAATTATTACTAAATTGTTCAGTTCATTGAAGAAGTATACATTTATTATCTTTTTAATGTAAAACATTAAAGCGTATGGAGGATGCGGGCATCGATCCCGCTACCTCTCGCATGCTAAGCGAGCGCTCTACCATTTGAGCTAATCCCCCGCTCTCTGATTCCCTCTTTTTTGCAGCGGCCTACAAAATCTCTCCTGTAGCCCCGGAAAGCGGAAGTGCTTAAGTAGGTCACCGGAAGTTGAAGAGAATTTACAGCAAAATGGCGAGTGGAGTTGGAAGTGAGTATTTTCCTTCTTTCCGTTAATATATTTTGCTAAAGAGTTATTGAACCACACACAGATAGAAAATAATATTACTACTGTTGTCTCTATATTAGTTCGGGTGTCTATAAACAGTTTCCAGCTGATACTAAATAGCGAAAGTTGAAACCAGAGGTGATGTTTGCGGTGTTAGCGGTAGCTGTATTGTGTGGGGCTGCTAAGCTAGTCGTCTCGAGTGCTGGTGTATGGTGGTGTGTAAAACACTGTAACACGTTTTTTATTCTTACATTTCGAGCCTCTGAAATAAAAATTTCTTCATTTCAGCCTAGTGTGTTCTTTTCCATTTGTTGTCTAACGATGTCGTAACGTACTATTTTATAGAAAGTAAGACAATAGAAGGTGTCTCCTCCTGTTGACTTTATGGTATCCACACCCCTCAGTAAATCTGATTGACCCATTTTTGTCCCCTTACTTGGTAATTTTGAATCTTAAGCTTTTTTACCTGCTGTGGGACTTTACTTTCAGCCTGACAAAATGCATAAATATAAATAATTGCTTTTGAGTTGTTATGTTTGGTGTGTCATGATCCCACATCCTCACTCTGTTCCCTCTAATCTCTGTCTTTTAAGAGCACAAGCTGCTGTCCACGGGTCCAACAGAGCCGTGGTCCGTGAGGGAGAAGCTCTGCCTGGCCTCATCTGTAATGAGGAGTGGGGACCAGAACTGGTGAGCGTCAGGACTGCAGACATCATTGTTACTGCTGAGCGCGCATCTGGCACCTTGCAACGGGCTGCCCTTTTCCTGGAGCTGTCTGCATGGCTCTCTAACCGATTCCTGTGTCCGCCATCTTTAATTCTTCGATTCTCCACATCTTAAACCATTTTTCTGATTGCTTGTCTCTTTGTTCTCTTTAACACATTTCCATAGATTTGTAGTAAAAAGCCATCTCCCCTCTTTTCTCATAGGGTGTCTGTCAGCAGAGCGATCAAGCCGTTCTCAGAGCCAGGACGACCACCTGACTGGTTCTCCCAGAAGGTATGAGCTCTGAGCGTACAGTGCTCATATGACGTTATACAGGAGCTACACCTCAGCAGAGTGAAAGACTTTTAGTATGGCAGACAACTAAAAAATTTCTGCAGGCAGTGTTCAGGGCTGTTGCCTTGTAATCTGAAATTCCTTCATTCAAATTGCTGCTACTGTTGCAGAATCCTTGGTCAGGGAACTTAACCTTGATTGATACAGAAAGCACACATTGCTGTGTGAATGGTTAAATCACTGTAAAGTTGGTTGCCCAGATGATACTTTTTTTTTTTTTACAGATGCATCAGTTAAAGGATAATATGTCAGATAGCTGCATGATTTGCTCACTGATTCTGGATAAAAACTCTTGCAATTGTTTAACTTTCTCTGTCTCCTGCAGCACTGTGCATCCCAATACTCAGAGCTGTTGGAGACAACAGAAGCTCCAAAGTGAGTACTGGTCTTTTCTCCCAGCACCAGGAGTACTGTGGCATGCATACAGAGAAATAGTGCCATTTTAATGCAGCCGGCATGCTATAGACACAGTAAAATTTCTACAAGGTCTATAGATAGCATTGCTTGTTGCTCATGTGGGCTGCGTTGCATATCTGTGTGCCCTATGTTGATCACATGTCCCACATGACATTGCTCTGCAGGAGGAAGCGTGGGGAGAAGGGGGAAGTGGTGGAGACAGTTGAGGATGTGATTGTGCGCAGGCTCACAGCAGAGCGCATTGAGGAGTTAAAGAAACTTCTGAGAGAAACACAGGAGCGATACAGGTACATAGAGGACTTAAAAGGCTGACACATTCACAGTACTTTGCCAAATATCATTTGTTCTCCATTTGGCAGTCTTCCTGTGGAACCAGAAAATTAACAAGTGAGAGCTGATGTGCATCCAAAATGGAAATCTGAAAGCGTTTGCTCACTGAGCAGCAAAGCTCTAGTAGTCTGAACACTTTGAATTGTTTGTCTAGCTCATGTAATCTTGTCATCAATTTGTGTTTTTGCCATAAGAGGGAAAATTGTGTGCTACAAAGTGCTGGATATTCACAGATTCTTAAAGATGCAGGTAGTCCATCTGAGCCTGAACTCCTTTGTTCACAGGAAGCTTAAGAAGGAAGCAGAGATGATTCAAGCCGGGCAGCTGGACAGTAAACTGGAAGAGCTGTGGGGCGAAATTGTTCAGTAAATTCAGTTTTGAATTTGTGTCTATATATTCAATCAATCCCTGTCATTTTTTCCAGTCTATCAATATGAGGTGTAAGCTTGTCTATTATAGATTGTTTATAGATTTGATCAGCTTAATATGGTTGTACCTTTGAGTGCCTGGGAGAGTGGGATGAGTGCATTGGTAAATGTACTTTTTAAAATTTCTTTTAAAAATTCCGATTTAATTTCTTTTGGGGGGCAGGAAGAGGAAGCAGGATGAGGAAGAGGCTGAGCAGAAGAGAAAAGCTACAGAGGCTGCTTATCAGGGTAATTTACACTCCTTTTCAGATCAGCATGTGTGTGTATAAAAAGCTCTGCAAACATACTGAGTTCTAGTATGTCTGTTGCACTCTTCTTCCAAAACTCTCAGCTCGGCAGGCAGTGAAGAACACGCCCAAGAGAGTGCCCAGTGTTACGGTACGCTCCCCCATGGGCATGGGTTCACCTGGAGTGGAGGGTCCAGCCACAGACACATCTCAAACACCTGAGGATCAGAACTCCACACCGACAGTGAGCATCCACACAGCACATGGCTCTGGCTCCTCATGCTGTCCTGTTTCTGCAAAATTGTCTACTTGCTGCTTTTTTCCTCCTGAAGACCCCTGGGACGATGGTTTTTGCACCACTCCCAGAGGTGCCAGGGACTGGAACAATGGAGGCTACTATGGGCAGTTCCCTGGAGGACTCGCCACAGAAGAAACTCCTAAACCAGAAGGGAACGCCACCACCCTCACCCCTGCTCTCCGAGCTGCTGAAGAAGGGAAGCCTTCTGTCTGCCAGTGCCCGATGGGTGAGGACCAGAGAGCTGTGCAAGCACCGCAAACGCCGATTCTTTTAATATGTAGATATCTACTATAATGAGGGGAGCAAATTACATGTTGTTGATAAAAGATGTTGACATGAGCCTGGCTTGATGTTTTAGGGGGCAGAAGGAGAAGCCACCACAGGTCTTTCAAATGGACCACAGAGGTCAGACCCTCAGTTTGTAGCAGCGGTGGTCCCTCAGTCCTCAGCATCCAATGGTACTTGAATTTTACATCAACACTGCAAATATTTTTATCTATTTTTAATATTTTATCTTATTTTTCACTTTAGTACTGTACAAGTCCACGAAAACTTTTTCAACTTACACCGGTGTATTTTTTTTTTTTTTTTAGCCAGTGCTGATAGATCTCTTTATGAACTTAAAATAGAATAGTTTTAACTTCAGAAAGTTGATGTTTTTTTGAAAACCATTTAGTTGGAATTTTATTGTTGAGAACTCCTTCCAAACTGCTGACAGAGAGGTGTTACTGCATTTTCCTGTTTACACTGATTTCTGTACATATGTTTCTCTGTGTGGTAGGTGCTCCAATGCTGTCCCACCTGCTGGAGACAAGTTCTGGCTCCCAGTGTCCTGTTACTGAATCATCAGTGGCAACTACAGATCTCCCCAATGCCCCACCTTCTGAAGCAGAGCTCCGAATACAGGATGACTCAGCTGGACTTGACTCAGCTGGACTTGACTCAGGTTTCACATTTATGCCCACACATGATGGTTGTATTTGGTGTTTTCTGGGCATCTGTTTACTTTGCTGGGAAGCAGTTATTGTCTGGAACTGTGGTGCACATACCTATGTCTCTTACTGAAAAAGATTTTCATAACCTTGCACTGTGCCTGCACATCTGGGTATACAGGTGGAGATGTGGCTGTGGAAATAGAGGCTCCAGCCAGTCCCCTTCCAGAAGAAGAGAAGGTGGAAGAACTTCCGGAGGAGGAGCTGGTGGCTGTATCCTACATGGGAGAAGAGCTGGACCTCGAGACAGTGGGGGACATCATAGCCATCATTGAAGAGAAGGTACTCATGAAACCATACAGTGGTTTGTAGTCCGCCAAGTGTGGAGATCCTAAGGCCATGCTCCGCTTTTCCTCAGGTGGACGACTCTTCAGAGGCTTTGGACGCAGCGGCCGTGGAGGCAGCCTTGTGCCTGTGTGAAGAGGCTGCTGCTGCCCATGCTCTTGCAGAACCCTGGGAGCCAGAGGCCTTCAAAGCCATTGAGTCTACCCCTGTTGAACGGATGGTCCCTGCTGAACACACGGCCCTTACTTCCACCCCACCAGACCCGTCACCAGCACTCAGAGTCACTGAAGCAGAGACTGAGTTGCCTGAAGACACAAGAGGGGTCTCAGGGCCTGATATAGGAGCTGTCCACTCTGCTTCTCTTGGGCTGGACATTTCTGGCTGCCCAGAAGCTACACCTTTGCTGTCTGCAGACCTTGATGGTGCACAGAGCCAGGACGTGCTCAGCACCCAAGACACGGGCTTGCAGCCTGACACCCATGGCTTTGTGGGTGTGCAGGAAGGTCAAGAAGACCGCGGCATTCCCAGCCCTACTGTTAAATGTGAAGTTGAGGAATGGACACAGCAGGAGCCTGATGCCCCCTGTGTAGGTGTGTGCCCACACTTCCCCCACCATGAGACATTCTCACTATAGTTTTCACCTAATTCTCTCCCCATTTCTGTTCCAGACTCTGAAGACAGCTCTGTGTCAGGGAAAGACACCAAGGTATCCCCTGCCTTCATGGTTCCTTCTTGAAGCTCTGACGAACCTGAGCTGAACAAATGTTCAGATGGGCTTTTCCTTTTCATCATACTCTCTCCCTCCCACCAGATGCAGGAGGTAAAGGATGAGGACGGTGGAAGCGATGGTGAAGAGGGCAGTGTCTCTGAGTTGAAGGAAGCTGGGGAGCAGGACGTCGTTGACGGTGAGGCAGAAGCCGAGGGGGAGGGGGCGTACCTGTCAGAGCTGGAACCGGCAGCAAGCGAGAGCGAGGACGGCTACAGCCTCCATGCCTCCTCCCTGCACCGCTACACCAGCGCTGACTCGGTCCCCAGCAGCCCAGCCTCATCACAGTTGTGAGTCTCGTGAGTGGTAGAGTTTGTGGCTGGAATAGTGAGCTAGGTAGAATCCTATGCGTGTCAGGAAGGCTCCACTTTGCCTCTGCTGCCACTTTCTGAACTTGTCTCCTTATACTTTCCTCAGCTCCATGTCCAGTGAAGACCAGGAAGCCCTCCAGGCCCAGAAGATCTGGAAGAAAGCCATCATGCTGGTGTGGCGAGCAGCAGCCAATCACAGGTCAACCAGTAACAAGGGAGCCTGACTGCTATTGTTACCACCCGCTGGACATAAAGTGCCAGCTGCAAGAATGTCCCCAACACGGATACATTTAATGACTCAAATTATAAATAAATTATATCTGCGTTTTATTACAGATATGCCAGTGTATTCCTGCAGCCAGTGTCAGATGATATAGCGCCTGGGTATCACAGCATCGTGCACCGGTGAGTCCTTCAACTCCTTTGTTGCCATGTGCACGTGTGTGTGGGTGTGTTGTTCTGCTGTATAAGTTTTTGAATGATTGTTGGAGTTCAATGACGTGTAACATTGTTAGTCACCTAGCCAGCAAATAAATACTAGTTAATTGTAATGACAATAAATCCAGCTGGAATGATCTGCCCAGGAATGATTTCCTTTCTACTTGTTTTATTTCTGTCTTCTGTCCTGAGTTCTGATCTTTGTCGTAAATTCATATACTCAGACCCATGGACCTGTCAGTGATCAAGAAAAACATCGAGTCAGGAGTTATCCGCACCACAGCCGAGTTCCAGCGTGACATCATGCTCATGTTCCAGAATGCAGTGATGTACAACAGTTCGGACCATGATGTCTACCACATGGCCTTGGAGATGCAACGTGACGTCCTGGAACAGATCCAGCAGTTCCTAGCCACACAGCTCATCATGCAGACCTCCGAGTCTGGCATCAGCGCAAAGAGCCTGCGTGGCCGAGAAGCGGCGCGTCGGCAGGACTCCTCCGACAAGGTAGGGGGCTGAGGGGCACGATAAGGGGGAGGGACAGAGCAGTAGCATAGCGATGTAGAAGACATTTAGGGTTTAGCCTGAAGGTGACCATCTCCAGTTCTTGAGGAAAGTAGGCTCTGGTGGTTTGACACCCAGAACAGCAGGTGGGTTAACTTCCTGTCTTGGCAACAACTGAAACATTTAGCAGTGAGCAAGAGTAACATCCACTAGGTTCCCATATTGTTGCCAGTGATGCTGGACAGGGGGGTGGTGACAGCAGTAAGAAAAGAGGCCAGTGTCAGTTCCGAGTGGCAGACAGGAAGTCTGGCTGATTTGTGTGAGCGGAAGTGTGATCACTTGCATGTTTTAGTGTAGTGAATCGTCATGTTCACACTCATGCGTCAGTCATGTGCACAAAATGCTGTTTGGATGTGAAGCTTCTCTCACTGAGTGTCAGTCTGTTGTGAGCACCCAGAGTGCCCGGCAGTTTGCTGTGCCCTGCTTTACCATGTCAAGGACCGCTCCTCCCACAATACATCTGGCCCAGCAAAAAACATGCAGCGCCCAGTCCTGGTCACTGACAGTCGTACCTTTGTGTCAACTGTATACATTCCTTAGAATGTCTTTGCATCCATTCTGCATGGACTGTCTGAATGCACTTTTGTTCACATCACGTCAACAAAACAGATTCATATGCAAATACACACATTCACTCTGATACATAGGTGGTGTGTAGCACCCTCGGTATTCTGCTTCTGCTTTCTCCTATTGAGCTGTTTGACAGTGTGTCCTGCAGCTGTGTGACTGAGGTAAGAAATGTGCTAGAGCTCCAAGGTGTCAGATCCTGCCCAGGGAAGAGAGGCCGTTGAACAGGAGCCTCTTATCTGGCATCACCGTAACGTGAGATTGAATGATCAACATTGCAGTGTAATGAGCTGTTGCTGTGTCTACAGACCACAGTGCAGTATCTATACTTGGTTTTTACCTGAAGTGTGTCAGTTTCGTGTTTTCAAGTGCATGCCCGACTGTGATTATTGTATGAATTTAAGTGAAAGGAAACAGTCAGATCTGATAGTTAATGCATGTGTCTATTTGTTATTTTTTAACAAGGGTATTTTTTAAGGGTAAAGAGTGTTTTCACAGTTTTGTTTTATGGCTGTTATTACGTTTCGTCTCATTTAACCCTTGACAAGTAAACTGGTAACAGAAAACCTGTGATTTCTGATGTGAATGAACAGGAGCTATGTAAACATGGGGTTTATATTGAGGATATTCTTTTAGACATCTGAAATACAATTGAACATGTAAAGGTTTTTTTGGTTGTGGAAGAAGAGCTTGGCTACCCTGCAGTGAAGTGGTACAGTGGAGGAGATTCGATACAGTGTACAGCATAGTGGGTGGTGTACATACAACATAATGTGTATTTACTGTCTGCACCAGCCATGACACTTTGCTCTAGGGATGTTCGTAAATGGGAGATAAATAGGATTGAAGTGTCTGTCTGGACCAACCTGGAGCTGAAACCACTGCTGTCATGTCACAAGCAAACAGGAGAAACATAAAATTTGCACTTTGCCTCATTCAAGGCACTTTACTTCATGGATGACCTTTTTCCCCTCCACTTTCAACAACCAAATGTCTAGAGCAGGGTCACAGCGGTAGAGTTTGTGAAGCGGGGTACACTGGTCTGTCTGAGGGCGGGGTGTGTGGGCGAGCACATACACGCATAACATCCAATTTAGCGTAACCACTCCACCTGAAACACATCTTTGGACTGTGGGAGGATACCCATTACCATCCTCATGGCCCAGAAGCTGTGAGGTACCAGCACTACTTGCTGTGACACTGTGCTGCCCTTCATGATACACCACTGTTCTTACTTCCCCAACATTCATCCACTGTCAATAACCACTCTACAGGTTCTAGTTAAACTGAATCAGCTGGCAAATCAGAAACATGAATGGGGGCAGAAGTGCAGGTTTTCTCCTCACTCATTTCTTGTGCTTAATTTCCTTTCAGAATTTGATTGCTCATTCAATGTGTGTATGTGTGCATTTCTATGTTTGCGCTTGCTTGTATGTTTTTGTTGACTGCAGCTTGTATATGTGGCAGGTCTATTCTGGTGTTTGTGATGTTGGTGCAGTGGTTTGTATTTGTGTAGTTTCTCTCTCTCTCTTGCTCTCTCGCTCTCTCTCTCTCTCTGCTTTTTGTGTGTGTTTGTGTTTAAGGCTTCTCTCACTATTGTTTGTCCTCTCCCAGGACAGTGTCCCCATGGGCTCTCCTGCTTTTCTTCTCTCTCTCTTTGTAAGTACCAGTTTGCAGCGCACTGGGCTACGCAAAGACACACATACACATACATTTTCTGCAGTTTCTGTGCTTTGCTCACCTACACGCACTGTCTGGGCCCTCTGGCATTTGTCAGGGCCTATGAAATATTTGCATTGTTGACATTTTGAAGCACACAGCTCTGAAGAGCAGACCAGCCCTGTCTGCTGTTAGTTGGCCTTTGTGGGATGAGGAGATGCATGTTTGTGGGGCCTCTGGTATTAGAAATGAAGTTTGGTCAAATTCTGCTGTATCAGAGTGGGTGCTATAAAACTGACAGTGCAGGTCACCTTTGTGCAGCTCATTGATTGGACTCCAGGTTCTTACTTGGTGCTTTCAGACCCTAGTTACACAGCAATAACAAGTGTGTGAGAGCTGCCACAGCCCCCATTTCTTCTGCACAGCTCTGCAGACATGGCTGCCTTACTGTTCTGTCAGAATGCAATAAGCAGAGAAGGATGTTAGGTTTGGGGTCAATTTCCTTGTCTTGCGATGGGTATTGAGCCGTTACACAAGAGGGGACAAGTAAAGGACCTCTGCAGATAGAGAGGAACAGGGCAGTGGGACACACAGGTGAAGGGTATCCACCTGGACAGCTTGGACAACGTCACACAGGACAGAAGAAGAACGACAAAGCAACCCGATGCCCTACAGCTCAGGAACCGGCTGCTGGAAGACTTGGTGCCTCACACCCTGATCAAATTAGTTATCCATGTATCTTATGAGAAGTGGTTTATGTGGACAACTTTTCACTGTTTTAGGCAGCAGAGTGTTTGCTAAGGCAATTGACTGTGGTGAGTTGTGTGTAGCTGTATGTGAGAATGAGTCTGAATTCTAACCAAACTGTGTTCAGATGTGTAGTTTGTCATTAATTTTCTCATGACTTGACTTTTAGAAAATATTTTGATGCCTGAAGTCAGTTATCTGCTCTCACCACTGCAGGATGGAGGCACCAGAGGGCGCCGCTGTGCCATTGAAGCTGACCTCAAGATGAAGAAATGAAAAAGGGCAAACAGGTGTAGAGGACGAGAACTGTCCTGCTAAGGTGTCCACATGAGCGGAGATGCTGAACAGAAACACAAAAACAGGCATCTTCTCTGGCCTTCCTGCTGAATGTGCCGCAGAACAATTGGGTTAACAAGGAGTTTGATGTAATCTAAATGAGTCTAAGCCGTGTTTGTGGCTTTTTTTAGTTTTCCCACTTCAGGTCATTAGGCAGCAAATGTAACAAGTGTGTGAACATAGGTGTGTACAGATTGTGCTTTTTCTAAAACAATGTATAGTATACATTTAATAAGTAAAATAACTATGTGACTGCTGTTCATTGGATGTGGATAACTGGATAAGTTTCTATGTGCAGGGAACATTCTTCCACCAATGAAGACAGACAATATGGGAAAAGGATCTCAACCCAGACTAGTTGCTTTTCCACCCTCTGGGGTAGGGTGTTTCCAAACTATTACATTTTGGGGGAAGAAAAAGTGAATCATAAAGACAAAGCATCCAAAAATGAGTACATTGTAATAAGTTTTATTAAATCAGCACTGACTCAAGATATTAGTACCATAAGGGAGTAGTTTATCAATATGTTCAACTGAATCCGACGTGGTGACTGGAGAGGAGCGGAAAGCAAAACATCTTGGCAATAAACTACAAACACAAAATATAGGTAGCAAAGGCTAAAAATGTCTTACTGAAGAAACTGTTCTACTGGTGTAGTAACTATGCCACACAAGAATTACTTGCATTGCAGCTGTTGCCCTCAGACTGTAATGTGGAAAGCCTGTTGCAAAAAGCATGAGGGTCTTGAGGGTTGGGGTGTCTGGGGGGAACAGCAACAGCCACCCACTCTGACTCGGTGTGTGTTTTAAAACAGTTCAGATTACTCTGTCTATAATCTCGTGACAACTGTCAGAGCTGTTCATGAGACTATAAACCATCTAACATTATTGCTGTCTGAGCCATAGAGTTCAATGTGTGAGGGAAGTGGCTTCAGAATGAGAGCTACTGCAGTCCTGAAATGATGGGAAAGTCACCTTAAATATATAGTATATAAATAAATGACAAGTCCATGACAGGAGAGTGTGTATCTGTGTGTAAAGGAGCTTGCAGTGGATGTCCGTTTAGTCATTGGCTCAGCGCCTCTTGCCACACAGAGTTTCATCTGCTACTATAGCTTATTAATATGAGCCTCTAACAACCCTTGGAGCTTCTGCCAAAACCCGCTGAGTCTGGGAAATGGTTTTACTGCAGGAACCGTAACAAACACCCCACAGCAGCCAAAAAAGTGTGCCTGCCCAGAATATGTACAAGAGTGACCAAACTGACTCCTTTCCTTAATATAAGGAAGTTTCAAGAGGCTCTTCCATGTCATGTCTTCAGCCCAAAAGGAGTGATGTTCTGCAGACCAGAACCAGTAACTCATCTACCCACCCGCACACAAATACATAAGGCGAACATAAAAGTTCAAACATCACTGTGGCACTGGCCACCTAAAAGACTTACAAAGTGCAAAAATAAGGACTGGATTAAATTACTGCAAAGTGTGAACATCCCACCGTGTCATTCACCCCTCTGTCTGCCCACCAGGCGGTGCAGCTTGTCGCAGTTGTCGAGTTTCATGGATTCCGCCTTCTGCTTCAGCCGCTCATCACGATACAGCTGGCCCAGGTTGGCAAGGTCTGACTCTGAGGGGGCAGAGAGAGAGACATACTATTGTTATAGACCCCCTGGCCATCTGTCTGGCCCCACATTATCATTAACCACTTGTCTAAGGCAGGGTCACAATGATCTGGCACCTACCTCTGAAACAGCGTGACACAGAATACAACCTGGATGGGACACCAACCCATCACAGGGGCATCAGACATTCATTCACTCAGTTACACACTGTAGACAGTTTAGACTGACCAATTAACCTGAAACATGTCTTTGGACTGTGGGTGGAACCCCATGCAGACACAGGAAAAACATGCAAATGCCACACAGAACGAGCTGGATTTAAATCCATTTCAAACACAGCCCAGATGGGGCGAGGCACCGGTGTGCTGCCCTGACCCACTCCCCCCAAAGCACACTATAAGAAGTAGTTCAACTCACAAAGATGAAGCCAAGTTCAGGCCATGACCACATAACCATCACTGTGATGAACTGGACATCAATGTCCAACCTGAGATACTGGGTATGCTGCCTACCTCCCCCTCCACTGCTGCCTGTACAGTTCCTGAGTTGGGAACCTGTCTGTTCGTTTTTTACCAAGAACTCCAGAAACAGAGAGGAGACGTACTCTGCTGCCTCTCCTTCCAACAGCTGCTCTGCAGGTGCTCCATGTACTCGCTCTCGATAGACTTCTCCAGCTCCCACAGCATGGCGCCCTTGTACTCCTTCTGGAAGCCCTTGCTGACATAGTAGGGCACACCAAGGTTCTGTGTCTCCCGGGAAACTACCAGGCCAAGAGCCCTGCAGGAGTCACAAGAAGGCACTGTTCATACTCACACACACACACGCACAGCACAGCAAAGCCACATTCTGCCAACAGAAAAGAGGAAGCCTTGAGGGTGTATTGATCACAAGGGGCATAACGCCTCAAGGTAAAATCTACAGCAGAATCAGCATTTCTATCTGCATTTCCTCTACTGCAGGAACAGACAGTGAAATACAATGACTCAGCACATGGGAGAGCCTCCAAGAATTGGGGAAACGTCTGAACTGCAGCCATGTGGACGTTTTCCACTGTCATCTGGATTTGCACAGCAAGTGTTCGTCTGCAGGGACAAAAGTTATCTGGCTGGAATCAGAGTGCTGAGGTCATCAAGAAAGGCGGAACTTGTGACACCTCCCTGCACACTGCCCCTGAGGGAGAATCTGTCTCCACAAAAGCATGTTGTTCTGTCTCGTGGTTTTACAGCAGTCCCCCATCCCTCATCCCGCCTTACGGTTTGTAGAAGAGGCTGTAGGGAGGGCTGGTGTGCATCAGCTGGGTTATCACAGAGATGAGGATGAGTCCGAGCACGGGCAGGAGTGGCAGTAAGGCAGTGAAGGAGTTCTGGAAGGAAACCAGAAGTGGCACCATGTCTCTCCACAGGATGAAGTTATTGTGTAAAAATGATCTCTGTGAGACACCCTCTTTGCAGGTGTACATGAGCCCAACAGCTTCCTGTACCTGACTGTGGTGGTCATTGTGCGCCTCCTCTTCTCGCCGCTCGTATCCGCGACGTGGGCGTGGCTGGTAGTAGTGCGCATAAGTAGCTCCACTGTTAGTGTACACATGGATGTTACCTGAGCGAAACAGCAGAAGTTCACCAAACTGAACATCAACAGAAATGAAAGACAAATGTAAGTTGTCAGTGATGCACTCACCTGTGGGAAAACGGCCCCCGAAGAAGATGTTGAAGAGCTCCTCAGGGGAGATATCCGACTCAAATTCCTGGTAGAAGTTGCGGCGGTGACGAGGTTGGGGCCCTGCGTGGGGTGATGGTTCAGCCATCTCCTCCTCCCCATACTGATCGTACTGCTGCCGCTTCTCTGGGTTGCTCAGCACAGCGTAAGCATTACCAATTGCTGTGGGAAAGGGGACCACAAGAAGATACCATCCAATCACATCACCTTGTCATGCACAAGATTCTGCGGAGGAAGACATCTCCATATGATGCTCAGCTTTCCCTCCTTTGATCAGCTGTATACCTTTGAAGGCCTCTGTTGCTCCAGGGGCAAAGTTCTTGTCGGGGTGGAAACGGAGAGCCAACTTCCTGTAGGCCCTCTTCAGGTCTTCCTCGCCAGCATCTCTGGACACGCCAAGAATCTCATAGAAGTCCCTACACTTCTTTATTCTGTGAACAGGGAGCCGGGGGTCCGTAAAGCTTAAAGGTTTTGTCCCTCCCGTCTGCAGCTTTGCTGTGTTGCTCTCAGTGTTGGTACCACATTAACACTCTGCCTCCTCAAACTCTTCCTTACGTATAAATGTCCAACCAAACTGAACAGGTGTCATTCTAGTGTTATATTTTAGTTAGTTATTTAACGTCACACGTCTACGGGCACAGTTATAGAGTAATGCTACTTTTTGCTGAACTGACCAGAAACACAGACACTGACAGCTTCACACTGAAACCACCGGAGATTGGGAGCATGGCTCCTCCACCACAGACCTTAGGCTTATCTGTCAGGATTTTAACTAAAATAAACACTTTTATAGCAGGTCATTCTACTCAAGTAACTGAAGACTGAGTGTCCTGTTCTGAAGTACAACAGCAGGGTCATGAGTACACAGTCTTTTGGTTCCAAGGTAATTTCCTTAACTTATTTGCCACCAGCTGCCCTACAGCAATATAGTGGATACATTTCTAAGATTCTAAGAAAAGATTCTAAGATAAAAGCATAAAACATCCTCTGTAAGGTGCATTAGGGCGCAGCATTGCAGTCTGGGAGTGTGTCCTCTAGCATGAACAAAATGGACATCAAGCTCTCAGGAAAATGACATTCCTGTGCTGAACCAATATGAAATCATTCCATCACCCCAAAAGCAGCAGTACGACATGAGAGTTTGTGGCCCGGTACCTGAGCACACCCTGTAACTGCTCCTCTGTGTATGCTTTCCCATCAGCCCCTGGGCGGGCATTCCGCTGCTGCTCCTCACTGGCATCACGGTCCTGCCCGCCGTGCTCATGGCTCCTCCTCTCAATGACGTCAATCAGAGCTGAGTAACACACAAGGATGCAAGCTGAGAAACTTCACAGTCTACAAAGCCAAGATGACTCCACTAGTGCTGTGATGCACTATAGCCACTTCCTTATAACGAAACCTCATGCTTATTGAGTAAAACATAATAAAAGTTACTGTGGTTCAGTACGTCAATTTCCAGTCTAACAGGATATGTTAAATAGTGGTTTCCTATAATGTGAAATACTACATCTGATGGCCTTCTAGGAAAATTTTGTCTTACAGCTAGAAGACTTATTTTTCAAATTAAACATATCTTGTACTACATTTTTAATGTTTTACTTAGGCTGAGATTGTGGTGGCATAGTAACACGGCCAGCCACACTCATGTCTCACAGCGGTTGGGCTCTGGGTGTCTGTGTCATCTTTCCAGCTGCTCTGGTTTCCTCCCATAGTCCAAAGGAGTGTGTTTCAAGTAATCAGAGACCCTGAAGAGGACAATCGGTTACCAAACCCAAACCGTTCAGAACGTGGCGGTGCTTTTGCTCCAGAGACAGGGGGGAGATGTGGGAGTAAAGCATGCAGAGGATCCCTCTGCTGTTGACTACACAGAGAGGGCAAACAGTCCTTCATTCCCCAACTGCGGTCACGTGGCTATGAGCTAAAGATGGGCTTTCATCACTGACACCACACGTCACCTAGCGGTCGCACCGCGCTAGAAACCCCCCCTCCGCTTAGAGCTGTACGTTACCTCTGGCTCGACTGCTGGGGTACAGCTTCTGGGCTTCGTACAGCAAGTGGAGCGCTCGGTCCCTCCGTCCGGCACGCAGACACGCTTTGGCCTGTTCCACCAGCCTGTCCGCCTGCTCGCGCTCCATGTTAGCGCCCACTCGCCCGCTGCGCCGAACGGATCATAGCTGCAGGGCTCTGCAGTATGACGCAAGGGGCTCCTTTTCTCCTGCTTTATATTAAAACCGAATAAGACATCGGCGCCGAGATAATCTTATGCCGCTATTCCCCACACTGCGCTGGTGATTTCCCAACTAGCAAATTCAGCTCTTCGCGTCCGTCTAAAGCAGCACGACAATGCGCTTTCCGGTTGCTAAATACATCATATAAATATTGAAAATTGCATTTCTATGTCACGATGAAGAAAGATCTGTTAGCTAATCGCTAACCCTGGACCACAAAATTCTCAATTTGCCCAATCCCCCCCATCTCTAACCGGAAGATATGTAACAGGAAGTGTGTATTTGATTGACAAGGACTTGGGCCATTGTGGAGGGACACTGTCAAGTCCTTACACGGGCAAATCAAACCGACCTGTCAAGTTTCCTTGGTTTACTGCGTTTTAAGTGCTGTATCACGTCCATCAGGGACTATTAGACAAAGAGAAATTCCTCACACAGATACCAGCTATACCGGTTGCTGAGCTTTCTACAGTCAGCCTGCCACCGACTGGCATTCTCTCCAAGTTGTACTTTACCTCACCCCCTGTGCTTCCAGGATAGACTCCAGACCTCCGCAGCCCTGCACCGGACAAGTTATTAATGACGAATGGATTGATGTTGAATTAAGTCCACGAATCTGTTTTGGAATCATTTTGCACAGTCAATAAGTAAATTTTAAATTGGGTGGTGGGAGCTGATGGCTAACAATTTTTCATGTGTACAGTATATAAGATAAAAAGAACATGTGTTGGGGATTTGGTTAAAAATAAACTTTAATAGTGTCTTCTTTTACAGTTCATAATACTGAGAAAAATTAATATATTTAAAGTCCAGCTTTTATCACACAAAAGAGGTTTTGTTTTGCTAGTATTAAATTATACAAAGTGCACTTCTCATATTCACAATTCCTTTGACACACAGGTGGGCACTGTAACTTGTTTAGGCAAAGAAATTGCCCTGAGACCTAAATGATTCACACTCAACAGGAGAAAGCGTTTGGTCCAGAACGTAGAGCAGCTCTTCACCCTCAGTGCACTTCCCAGTGGCTGCCAGGACAACGGCTTGAGGAAGTGAATGAGTCAGTCATCAGTCAGGGCTGACGAGACTAGGCGTGTACCCAGCTCAGGTGACTGTACCTGAAGCTCATACAAACATCAAAAACAAAGCCAAACAAGAGGAAATGGAATGTAAGGCCAAGTTTTAAAAAAACCCCCTTTCTGAATGTTTTCCTCCACAGAAATACTGAGTGATAGTGCTGTAATTTTCCATCTGATGACATGCAGTAACAACCCTTCCCCATCAAAAACACCCTTTCACTTCACAGATTCCTACAGACAATTTTAGCAGTCACCTTGACAACTGTCTCCAATGTAACAGCAGTTGTGTCAATGGGCCACAGTGGGCTTATGTCCATCTCCCTGAGAACACAATCAAAGTGCACTGTGCTAGTAGTGTAACTGTGCCACACCACGTGTCCTAAAATTCACATATGACAGGGCTGGCAGATGAGTACAGCTTCCTTTTGACCAATCGGTAGCCTGGGCAGAGCCTCAGCACCTTATCTGTGACAAACAGCTGCTTCAGAGTGGGCCAGCTGTCCGAGTCGGCCTTGAACATGACAGTCAGTTCGAACGTGGGTGTGACGCTCCGATCCAGTGTGACGGTGCCCACTGGCTGCAGTGTCCCTTTGATCTCCAAGAACACCTGGATTAGTGCCCCACGAAGCCCGCAAGGCTCATCAGCTGAGGAGCGCAGGATGTCGTGGGCAACGCGGCCTGTGAGCTGCCGGGGCAGATGCAGTTCGCGGCAGTGGAGACGGGAGGACTTGGCATCAGAGAGGCACAGCTCAATTCGCTTAGCGAGCTCCAGCTCAAGGAGCTCCTCAGAGTCATCCCAGTCTACCACAGAACCTAGGGTCTCCATGTCTGTCAAGTGAAAGAAAGAGTGAGTTCTTTTAACTTTTTTTTTTTTTTTTTTACTTTTTTCTCAATACCCTTCTGCTTTTAAAGTACATAAAAGGTGGTCAGAGATGTCAGCAAATTATATTAAAAGTAAATAACAAACATGCTATTGTGTGCTCAATAATGTTATAACTAAATACAAGGTATACATAGAAATTGAAAGTCATACACAGCACCATCGATCGGGTGATCATGGCACTATTCAGGAGAACACTTTCGACTTTTGAGACAACGGCATTATTTTACTGTTTTAAAACTGACATCTACAAAAAATTACATTTTACATAGTAAACACCTGACGTCCAGGTGCCATATTAGAGATATAGAAAGAAAAATTAATATCTGCGACACATATAAGAAACATGTTGATTATTCTAAAGTGGCTTTAAGTCATTTAAGTGACTGTACTTCTAAAAATTGCAATCATTAAATAATAATCAGAATCATTACCCCGTCGTTATTGTTTGATATTAATAATAAATCGGCTGTTAATCTAAGACGAAACTCACTTGACTTCTTCTCCGCCGACCTGTATCTGTATTCGCCTTCCAAGCCTGACTCCTTTACACCGTCTTTTAAACTGGACGTGAACTGATGGACAAATTTCCCGAGCAGCTCAGCTAGGCTGTCCTCTGACAGCAGCGTCACGCCGTTCCCGTAGACTCGCGCCTGTGTGCACGCCATCGGGTCCCGCCGAACCCGTCACCTTCCTCATGAACGCCGTCTCGTGAGTTTGTCACTCGCAGGTCGCTGCCCCCCTCGGACAATTTAAATAGTGGCCGCTGTTGCATCAGCTGACGAGGCGGAGCTGCCGCTGCTCACGTGGGGAGCGAGGGAGGCGGCTGCTGTTACCCCGGCAACGAGCAGCAAGCAGGAAGCCTCGCTTCGCTGAATTCGGACAGTGTACGCTGAGTTTGAACCTGCTGAGTTTTGTTCTAATATAAAAAGGCAACTAAGGCAGTAAGCTGCTTTAATTTATTCAAGAATTTTGTGCGATACACTAGGTCACTGGAGATGGTTAGTTTTTTTTTTTACAAATTCATTTATTTGTTTATGCATGAGTGTATGCGTGTATTTATTTATTATTTTACCGCTCGCCCTGCCTGTGTTTGATTATATATGACGGGTTGTTTTGTCGATGCTCATGCCAGTAGTTTGAGCAGTTTATTCGACAAAAATGAAATTGTGTGCGCTGTTACATCAGACAACATGTGCGCGGTGAGCGCGGATTCTCGTTACCATGGTAGCGCCGTACATTAAGCAATATCCGTGCGGGATTTAGTCAGACGTGCGCTACGTGCGTCGCTGGCCAGCGTAACTCCGGTGAGTATTGCGTCTTTTATCCTTTGCGCTTTCACTTTAGTTAGCTGTATCTAGAACACGTGAAATAAAACTGATACCCCACGACCCATACTTTGTATAGAAATACATTAATGTATAGAAAATATTCTTTATGATTCTTTAATTTATTTTATGTTTAATTATATTTCTATAAATTATATAATCTGAGAAACATTCAAACTATTCATAGCTGGATAATACAAGCCTGCATTATTTGACTACTTAATTGACTAATTTTATTCAAATAACATATAGCATATCACCAATTTACACCGCTGAATATTTTTATTTGAGCATTTCAGGGCAGCTGCCTTGTTCTAGGTTAGTGCAGCAGTTAATATGAATGAGGCCTGACCCCCCCCCCCCCAACATTTAGGTCACAAATCCAGAAGCTTGACCACAACACTTAACAGTTGCTTTTAAGAATGTAGCCCCATTTTCAGGGTTTTCTCCATAATCCAATAATGTCTGATAGGTAGTAAGAAAATGTATGTAATAGCCCATATTTACTCAGCAGTCTAGAGAAATTCTCATCTATGAGAAATTGTTTTTGTGAATAAGCTGGTAGGAAGTGAACTTACTAGATAAGTATCTACCCTCCCCGACTGAATTTCTTACAAACACATGCGTTAGGCCGCAGAGAAGTGCTGGACAGCTACCAAGAGGAAGAGAGCTTTGCTGAGTCATGTATTTTCTATTCATTTACTTACTAACAATTTGCAATGGCTGCAGTGTCTCCAGTTGGCTGACATAGCATCATGTGATATTGAAGTAGAGAAAAGAGAGCTGAGTTAGTGGGCAAATTCCAAGGTCCAGTGCGTAAGTCTAAAAAAATACAGTAATGTTATGTTGGAGTTGGTGGTGTATTAAATACTACTGAAGTAATTACACTTTCTGCTCGTCTCTTCTGCCCAGCTAGTACAGACCCAGTGCACATTGTCACTGCCTTCATTATAATAATGACAAATGTATATGAAGCTTCTCACACATTTGCCTGAAGGCATGTCATTATTAGCGTGAAATGAGTTGTAATGAATTATTACAAAGTCATCTGTTAAGATTAAAAAACTGAAATGTATGTAAGCCTCATGCTCCATTTTCTAGACCTTTGAAACACGTGTATTGGTTTCTCACCTGACTGCTGACTCTAAGTGAGGATTCTAAATTCATGGACTCATTACTTTAATCAATATAAAATATTGTACTTCAACTCAGAAGTTTCGCCTGAGGAACATTTGACTTCCTGACTTTAGGCACGTGACTATGAAACGTGTGAATCTCACACCCTGTGTGTTAGAGCTGAGAACTGTACATTTTTTGTTGTATGTTTCATTAAAGAATACTCTTGGAGTCTGTTGTTAAATTCATTCTTGATTCATAAATGCCTCAAGGCCTTAGAATTACAAATTATTTGAATCATGGCTTGCATTAGTATCAGTTTTGCAGCCACGTTTAGTCATAGAATAATGTGATGCACTAAATGGCAAGAGTAGAATATGTGAAGCAAGAAGAGCGACACTCATCCATCCACCCATCATTGGTAACACTTGCCTTACTGCTTGGCTGCAGTGGTCCAACATGTATCCCACGCAGAAAACCAGCCCAGCAGTCTCACACACTCTTTCTCTCATACATGCACACACTATAGCCAATGGAGATTTGCCAGTCTACCTGAAAAACATGGGAGGAAACTAGAGCACCCGACCTGAAAAGGCGGAGAAAATGTAAATGCTAAACAGACTGAATTGGATTGGATCCCTTGTCTGGTGCCCGCTGTGCTGCTGTTCTGACAAGAATAACGGTCAAAAGAATTTTCTTTTCATGCTACAGTTTTTTTTACCAGAGCAGTTCAGGACAAAACTATTGTTGGACACTTACAGGTATATCAGGAACTCTCCGGTTTCAGTCCTCTGTCCTCTGACTACAGTAACTGCTGCTCTAGGTTGTTGCCTTATACATGGCACCAGTATCAGCTCTGTCGCCCCCTGCAGATCACTCTGTGAATTGCACAACGACCCGACTGGTTACCAGTCAAACTGAACTCGATCAAACTGGATCTGATCAGGCCTGAGCAGGGCTCCAGATAGTTTTGCGGTTAGGGAGCCTGACTTCAAGTCTAGTGCAAAATCTCTAGGATTACTTCAGTAAAATGATCTAGCTATATTGTTGGATATAATGTGAAAAACCATGTACTATAGTCACTTTTGCTAAATCTTTCCCAGCTAAGATTTAAATGAAACTGTCAGTCGTTCGTGAATGTCAGGTTCAAGAACACATGCGCAACAGGTTAGCATATCAATGGTGATGCTGTTTCTGCAGAACAGGAAGTTCTGAGGAAGTCCTGAGTGCAAATGTAGGCTTGTAATACAGTGTCGGTGACCTACTTTGGTGGAAGTACCGGACATTATGCGTTGGGCTCAAGTGACCTGTTGCCTGGAGTTGCATCAGTTTGAGCACCTTCCATTACTCAAAGCATGATGTCTGGGGCCACTCCCTGTCTTCAACACCTACTGAATCGTGCACAACTGAGTCATGCCATTGGGGGGTGGTTACGCGTCTGTTTAAACCACCTCTGAGGCCACATCCTTCAGCAGTCTCTTTCATTTTTGGCACAGTCACAATTTTATGATACATGCGCGGGCAACTTTTTAATACTTGCTGAGAGTTAAGTCTGTTACGTCACTGTCTTCTGATGTCTCACTGGTGTTAACAAATAAATTTCCATTTTGGAGTCAGCAGCCTCGGGGTTTTAGAGGTTCTGGCACGCCATAAAGTGACTCAGCAAAAAAGGCAAGCTTGACCTTCTTACATTTGTCTATCATAAGTGTAAGAAGGATAGGATGGTGGTGTATGTCCCCTCAACATTCAAGTAAGCTTAATGTGTCCCCCAGTATGTAAGCATTAGTCCACTGCCAAATATTGCTGTTATTTTTGGTCCCCAAACACCTAACAGCTCAACATCCTAAAGAAGATCAGGGTCTTTCAGTGAACCCAAATCCAAGGCTGCGGTGTGTTTTTCTTATTCTGTTCAATGTACACATTGCAAAGCAGCAATCTTTCTGCTAGAGAGTCATCCCTGATGGTTTGACAGCACAAAATATTGCAATGTGGGGGGAAGGGTGTGTTTGCCCTCCAACGTTCAGAAGAGTTTCAGAAACTGTACATAATTTTACTCAAAATGAAGCCATTTTCATGCTTCTACTGAGTCCTGGGCTGTGCTTCATTTATTTCTTCACATTTTCAGTTTGTTAGCTATCGTAGTCTTACTGTAGTGGGTTTGGACAATTTCCCAATACACAATTTAATACAGTTACACGAGGGTATTTATTTAAATAAATGCTTCTGTTCACTGTAAGTATACACATTTACCACTGAATATAGTTGTTTTCCACAGTCATCACTACAGGTCTTACTCTGTAATGAAGTTTTGCATGCTCCCCAGTCTAATCATTAAACTCTTTTTCAATTATTCACTTTTTTGTTAAAATAAAGTAGAAAAGGTAGTAGTCTGGGGGTCACTGTAGCTCTTTACACCGGGCCACCTGTATAGCTGGTTCAGATGGATGTAAACTGAAGAGGATCTAAAGTGTCCTCAACTGGGTTTCTGAGAGTCTGCGGGTTATCATTGCTGAACATGAGTGTTGGAAATGTGGACATGCAGTTTTGCTGTGGTGCGGCATTTCTGGAATGGCCGACCTCCATTTGTGGCATACGATCTTTGATGGGAGCGCCACAGAACACCTCCCTCTCTGGTTGCTCCACATACTTCAGTAGCTCCTTAGACAGGAAGTGAGGGTCTGGATCTGTGTCACTGTCATCTGCAAAACATAAGACATCCGTGACATCAGACAGGGATATTAATATTTTTGGTTAGCCACCTTGAGTATTATAAGCATAAATATCCATCCATCCATCCATCCATCCATCCATCCATCCATCCATCCATCATCCTTAATCATTGTATCGTGGTCTGGAGGCTACCCCAGAATGACTGAGCACTAGCCTAGGAAACTACTCTCTAAATCGGATGCCAGTTCATCACAGGGTGGTCAAACATGCACAGTCACACACATTCACACCCTACGGACAATTTAGACTGCCTAGTTAACCTGAAATGCATGTTCTTAGATAAGTATGTTCTTAAAGAACTATTAGTTACATATTGTCATTATGCTGAAGTGCGGCGGTGTGATGTGCTGAATTTTGAACCCAGGTCATGTTAGTCATGCTTCACTTGTGAAGCATTCTCATGTCTGAACCAAGGTGTGTTTAAAAAGCGCTGCTCACCATCCAGCAGAATGAGTTGGTATCGGTTCCGGCACTCTGGGGAGTTGTCTAGGATCTCTTTCAGGGTTCGGTAGAAGAGCAGGACTTGCTGGTAGCGCTCCTTCACACCAAATCCCACGCTGCTGTCATGTGACATCTGGTGGAGAGTGTGTAGTGGTGTGGCGTACTCGACCACACAGTAGTGGGCCTGCAGTAGACACACAAACACACAGTGAAACACAGTGGTGGACTTACCTTTTGACAAAGATAAGCAAATGCTTAAGGCTCCAAGAATCCTTTGGCACTATGAAAAAGATATTTGTATTTGTTTAAACATATCAGGTTTTTATTAGATGGAGTTCTGTTAGATGGGGTTTTTCTTTAAACTTATTCAAACCTGCCAAAATTGCTGTCATAGCTATTGTTTTATGTAGCCTATTGTCAATGTGGGGCTATAATGGACTATTCCTTGTCACTGCACCATTATATGTGAAAAATTCAGTGAGCTTGTAGTGTAATGGTGTGAATCTTGGACACACTGTATTTTACACACTAGCTTATTGGGTATTCTAATGATAGCAATACACCCCTGTTATATTTCTGTTGGCCAAAATGGCTCTTGGCCAATTCTTAGCCAAGGTTGGCACAGTAAGTTATTTACATACAACAAAATCAGAGCAAATCATTTGGAGACTGATGGCAGGTACAAAGTCGCAATCCACTTTTCAACAGTAAAAGTGAGTTATCTGTGTCTTGATTTTGTTTTTTTAATTGTCACACATCCTCTCCTGTTATTGGAATTAAAACCCTGGTAAACCACAGCTAGATTTAAACACTAGTGTAGCCTAAGCAAAGAACAAGGCAAGTGCATGGATTTAACAGTTTAAATTGGGTTTAACTGATTCATTTTTCATAAATGGATAAATATTGAGCGAATAATGATTTTTATCACAGATTAGATTGCATGTAAAATACAGTCTGGAACTTTGTAGCAACTGTACTAAACAGACTAGAGACCAGTGAAAAGATGTTTTTACAACCAGGCCTGACTGTTTTGAGTAATTACTATAAAAAAAGGATGGGAATTGGGATTGATGAGGTCTCCATATTTTAAGGCCCAAACTGTAAAATGTGCCTCTGGTCAAACACCCATGAAAGAGAGACAGTGCTGTCCTGCTTACAATTTAACAAATCACACACCAGGTGGTGCTGTCATAACAGAATACCTTTTGTTCCAAATGTCCTTTTGTCAAAGGTGTAGAAAGGTGGTAAAGTCCATCCGGAGGAACTAACCTGCCCCTTGTCATCATACACAGCATGCACGCTGTGCTTGTACACCCGTCTCCTGACTCCAGCCCTGTCAATGACCATTTCTGGCAGGTTGTCGTAGAACTGGATGCGCTGATCCATGTCCTCCAGCTGGTCTGAGACAGAGGCACTCAGCGGGACCAGAATGTGGATTCTCCAGGAGTCTCTGTGAGTCAGGATGTTCCTGTTTCTGTTCTGAGCATGGTATTCCTCAATGGATGCCCCAAGTCCTGCAGCAAGAGCACACACCCTTGCACGTGTGTGCTTTCTGTGTGGATTCAACTTTGTCTGACAGGTGACGTTGTGAAGGATTATAGGTGACCTGGGTTCTTACATTTTTCAGAACCTCCATGTACGATACATCTGTGCACTGACGTGCAAAAACAAAGAGAAGTTTACTTTGGGCTACTGGATCCGATAACTAAGCTTGACAGATGTAGACCTGGCCCTTCTTACTCACCAGTATCCAGAATGACATACTATGTCTTGGTCTACATATTTATAAAGAAATTCTTGATCAGTATTAGTGCAATTCATTTTGAGGATTTCATTATAATGGTTTAGTTCATGTACACCTTCATAACCGTTTCAGGTTTAGCATCCACACAAAAAAACAAACAGGCCTAGGCAGCATAGTTGAACTCACTAAAAACCAAAGATCAAACAAGAAGCATCTGAAAGTGCTTGATGTTGTTAGTCTCAGCAGGAAGTGAAATTTAACCAAGTGTCTCTAATACAGAAACACATCAAGCAAAATCTTAAAAGAGAAGCAACAAAGTGATTTTTACAGTTAATTCTAAATATTTTAACTGCAGTAAGGACTTTTCAGAAGAAAGCAGTGTGAAACTTGACTGACATGAGCTTGACCATCCACCTCCCAGTAGGAATGTTGCTGATGAGCCTTGAGAGAGATGTTAAACATGAGCTATTTTGGTGAAACATGAACCTGTTAAATGGGTAAAAGTGGAACTCAATGAAAACATGAGCTAAGCATCGAACATACTTGGCAGCACCAGCTTCAAATATCCTGTGTAGAAAGACCAGGCAAGTCCACAAGCAACGTCCGTCTTGCGCTGCTCACAGATCTGGGAAACTTCCGCTGGCACAGGACCCTGAAGAGAGACAGAGAAAGAAGACAAACAATAAACAATAAACACTCAGATCAGCTAATCTTGAGCACGCAGTCATTCTCATTGACTCTTTTACTTTTCTCTAAAGCAACTGACAATGCCACATGCAAACACTTACCCCTATATCCTATACAGTTGGGAAATTTTTCCTGGAGTAATTTAGAGGAGGTTCTTTGATCCAGGGTACTACAGGAGGCAGCGGGATTTGAACCTGGATTCTAAAAGTGGAAAACAACAACACTCTAGCTACTACTACTCCACCTGCTGCCTATGTATGTAAGAAGTTGTTTGCTTCCACTATAAGACTTTAGGCCTTACTTGAAGTGCATTATATTTGTCACAATATTGCATTAAATGTACAGTATTTACAAAATTACATTTGTTTATATATTGCACTTATGCATATAACACATACTTTTATACACGGTGGTTTACAGTTCACAACTGACAGTTTTGGACTGATGAAATCAAGCATATTTCAGCCAAGAAAGAAATGAGTCCTTCATCTCCTTGAGTCATTTTGTTCCTTTTTTGCTGATAGACAGGTAGCAGGACAGGAGGTGTTGCACTGTTACAGCTGTCACTTTGCAATTGAAAGACTCTGATTTGAATCCCTGCTTCTGATGCAGTACCTTTGACCAATGTTCTTACTACGAACTGCTCCAGTAAAAATTACCCAGCTGAATGGGTAAATTATTTAAAATTTTAAGCTGCTTTGGAGAAAAATGTCCAATTAAATTAACAGCTGAAATGGAACACCCCCAAAACCCATTCTTTACATTTCCAATGAGTCATTTTCCTGAAGATCGCTCCTAGTAGCTGCTGGTGAAGTAAACTGTCCTGAGGCATGCTTTGCACTGTAAAGGCTCTGGAGGCTGTGGGTTCATTACCCAAAATTTCTTCAGAAATCAGAAAACAGCACTGTTTGACCATAATTTTCTTTCATTTTAGGCCTTTTCAATAATTTATCATGACAATTTACCATATTTAAAAAATGTTGAAACCTTTTTAGCATTTTATACGTTACCCATAAAATAGACTGTTCTGAGTTTATTCGCTAAACTAAGGTATTTACTAAAGGTGTGACTGCTCCATATTGTATTATGATGCACATGTGTAGTTTTCAAGCTCCATTTATCCAATATAATGTTTTAATGACCATTTTGGTGCTGTTCCATTAAGTTCTCTGTTTCTAAAGAACACATCTGGAGCACTAATAGAGGTATTGTTGGGTGGGCTTCAGAAAAAGGTGTTAGCTGAATAAAGAATAATAGATGCCACTTGGTTTGCCTTCAGCTGCTTGCCTTGCATGAAATGAAATTATTGCGGCTTCATTTCCTTTCTGAGGTAACACTGACTTAGGAGTTCCCCTTCCGTGCCAGTTTCTGAACAAAATAAGAAGTGCATGATGGTGTAAGGGACAGGAAAATTTATTCTTGAGGTCTTGAGCTACATGCAAATATTAATTCTACTCCCACCCCAGATTCTCCCTCCTGGGAGAATACTTGAATTCTCTTCATACAAAGACACCTTGTAATCTGAGGAAATGGATCAGAAGTGTTTGGTTGGACATATGAAGTATTCATTAGCAAGGCTTTAGACCATCTCTTTGATTTATATCTTGTCCATTTTGTACTTTAAGATTTCATAATGATTATTGAGATCTATTATGTTATTTCAGTAAACTGTAGAATAATACCTGCTATATTAGTGCTCTCATTTGGGACAATAGAAGGTTCATTTTTGTTTTGGAACAGTTGTTTGTTTATGAATATAATATTTGACCCGTGAGATGAGAGGCTGCCCTACCAGTACGCCAAAGGACTTCAGCAGCATGAAGATGCTCGACTTGACCACCACGGAGAGCCATTCAGTCTTCTCCAGTTGAACACCTCCTGTGCATACTATCAGGAGCACTAGGATAATGCCGAAGGAGGCTTTACAAATGAAGGCGTCGTACTCCCTGAAGCGCTTGTTGCGGTACCTGAGCACAAGCAAATGTTGAAGTAACAGCAAGGGAGAGAGTGGTAGTTAACAAAACAGTTGTAACCTAAAGGTTGCTTGTTCCTGTCCCAGGACAGACGCTGCTGTTGTAGCACGATGCATTTAGGCGAAAACTGTAAGTCCCTTTGATAATATGAAAGTACTATGATATTATCATGAATTAATAATGTTATTGTTACTAATGTCTACCACTGATGTCTTTGTTAATGCTACAGTCACTCAGAAAATAATATTTTCAGATTGAGTTATGAGTCCTTAGATTACGTGCATTTATATAAAATCTTATGTATTAATGAACTAGTTTTCTCAGCAGTAGAACAGCAGGTCCTGAATGCAAAGTTTGCCACTTACCAGTATTAGGTGGAATCTTTTGAGGTATATGATATTTTCCTATCTCCACCTATTTACGTTTTACTTTTAATTTTATGAAGCATTGCAAATGACAGAAAAAAGATGCCTCCTCACTTGGTATGACAGAAGTACTCTTCAGCAAGAAGGCAGAGGCTATTGAGAACCATTCCAAAGGAGAGGCCCAGGGCTGTGGAGGTAGCTTGCTTGTAGAAGGAGACCCACTCCAGGTGTGTGAGGGGCACCATAATTGTCAGAGTAGCAAGTACCGTTCCCCAAACTGAAGACAGAGATTCTTGGGGTAGCAGAACAAGCAGTGACTCCCTGCTCTGAGGCATCTGAGGTTCACACACAAACCCAAATATACACATAAGGAATAGGGTATTTTCAGGGTAAAGGTCTGCAGCACTCAAAGGAGGTGTCCTGGAATGAACAAACTATATATCAGGAGATTGAGCGCGAACAGGCACACTGCACAATTCTCTGTATGAATTGGGCAATTTTTTTGTGCTTGTCTTTTTTCAGGAGCAAATACTAAGGTAAATGATACACTTTTGCAGACAGTGGACTTTTGTATTCTATTAACAACAGAGGAAAACTGGGACACAACTACATAGAGAAAGAAACAGTACAGGAGCCAGAGAAACTGCATAAACATACTATAACACATAGGCAGAAAATTAATATTAAGCAGGGGTGGTCTTGTTGAGCTATCAAAGAAGAACCAAAAGGTGACATATTCTTCCAAAATTAGAGTTATCAGGAAGGCCCATTGTTAACATTTCTAGTGGAGGAAAGTTAGACATTTAACCACATGTTTGTAGAGGGATCATCTGGTGTGGACTATAGCAAAAACACACCTTCCTCGGAAATTTTTAAGAGTACAGTATTCAACGTGCGTTCTGTTCCTTTATTAGAAACTGAGTTAGGGTTGTGATTTAACAGGTATATAAGTAGGGAAAAATATTCTGAATAACATTTTAAATAGCTGAGTGCACCATTCCAGTAAGCTTGTACCCCATTGCACTCCTGTATTAAAGGAAGAAAAGTATGTGGAGCAGCCTCACGTTTAAAACACAGCTAGATGGCGACAGTGAAATCCTGGGAACATGTACAGCGCTGTATTTCTGTCTTTCACTAGACCAGACATGCATGAGCTGATCAGGCCTGAAGTCGTGTAGCATATGTCTTCATTTTTTAACTATTTAGCTACCAGACAAAGTACCTGTGGGTAATATCAGTGATGTACAGCAGGCACCCCACAGCTGCTGAGCCATCGTAGCTTCAGAAATCACATCAAACCTTTCGGCAGTATTAACATTACTAGTAGCCACTTTGGACAGCCCTTCCCAGGGGATGATACTTCATCTTAATTTCTGGTCCACACTGCTCATGTTACTGCAAATCAATATATACCAGTGTTCAAAAAGCAACAGTAAAGATGGTGTGAAAGTGGAAATCCTTATATTACTTCTAAAACTGCTTCCATTGATTGTCCTCCTACTCACATGCAGTTTATGTAACTGAAACTCAAGTTGTTTAAGTGGTTATTGCAACACCAGGGTGGGGTTAAAATATATAACTTTTATTTAAACACACCTGAAGGTAAGAGTGTAAAAGGCACTGACTTTTAGAAGTCTGCAATTATGAACAGCAAACAGGCTCCAGATAGCTCATCCACCACTTCCACGTTTGCTGGAACTTGTGTGATGACAACATTTTGCAAGAACACCGGAACATCCATTTCTCTGAAGCATACCGCCTATTTTTAACAATGTAGAGAACTACAAGTCTCAGCACATGCATATAGTCCAGCTTTTGTTATTTTGAATACCTTAGTTTGTGCAATACAAAGTATACAAAACAAGATAAACTAGGTTTAAAGTATAACTTAGATGGCTGTGCAAGTGTTGACTGTCTATTTTATTTTATTTGCTTTTTAGACCTTTATGTTATAATGGTGTTTGGACAAAAGCATCTGGTAAATATATACATTTAAATATAAATTTAATGCTAACTTTACTTCTTGTTCCTGTAACAGGTTGTGTATATGATTCATTGTGATCTGAGAACCTAAAGGGTGGTTTTTCCAGTTAATGGCATCATATTGAAAACTGAAAGTCTGATAATTTTTAACTCAGAGAGGCAAAATGCCTTCAGTATACAAATGTCCTGTCACAAAACACATTTTTACAACGTACAGCACACACAAAGTTGCTGCTACCAGCACATCCAGGTGAATTCATACTGGAACTAAAGAGATGTTACATAACTCACCTCTCTTATAAGGAGTTTGTTCCCCGCTTCAAAATGCCGACTGCTTCACTTTTTAAATCCAGGATCAGCAGTTCAGACTCAGATCCCAGAAGTTATTTGTTGTCTTCTAACGTATGACCACCAGTACCACCGGTCTGAACAGCTTGAGGTTGCAGACAAAGTAGTTCTGAGAGGTGGAAACACTTGTGAGTGCCAAAGAAGCAAGAGACAGCTTTCAGTTTCATTCTCTGTCATGACAGTTTCAGTGCAACAATTGTCTTGTGGAGGATTTGCAGAGCCTGTTGTTGCTTCAGTGTATGAATCTTAGTAACCCAAGGAAAAGCAAATGCAGATAGGAACCTACTGCTACAACAATGTATATGTTCAATGTTTTGTCTACCTTCTCTGTGAGGATCTTTGACTTCCTGCCTTTAAGAATACTAAACATTCAGTGGTGTAAAAACTTTTTGGGAATAGGGGAACCAAAAAATGTTAGTAATAGTACTTGCAATGGAATTAAACATAAGTATGGAGGGGGGCACATTATGCTTACTTGAACACTGGGGGTTGAGCCCCAGCCCTAATTATATCTATGAAAATATCTATTCTACAGCCTCATATTTACACTTTCAGCTGACTAAAGTCAGAGTGACTGCTTTTAACTTGGAATGAGCTTGATTTTGTTCGAAATGATCACTTCCTTTTGAGAAGGTTTTTCCTTCCATAATTTTCCTCCCTGCTAACTGTATAAAAATCTCTGCAGTGCTGGCAACCCATTGAAGTTCTTTATCTAACCAACTCAGGATCATAATGTGGAAGTTTCTTGAACAAAAACTATTTGAAACAGAAAGTGGAGACATTTTGCTTGAATGCTGTCATGTAAGTTAATATAAATGTAGATGGCAAATCTGTCTGAACCCAGAGATACTTGAGGGCTTCATGGATGGTAGAAGTCAGACCCCAATCTAGTGTGGTGGACCTGGAGATTCTGGCTTTCTTCACAGGTCAAACACACATTTTGTTCAAAAATTAGTCAGTCCATGAATGAGAAAGTGAAGAACACACCAGTTCTGTCTTATACTTCATTACATGAGAAACATACAAGCAAGAGGTACATGTGGGCATCACAATGTAGAGGGAAAAGAAGCATTGCAGAAACAATAGATAATAAGACTGCTGGCTGTTTGTGTCCTTAAGTGAAGATGTGTATGCTGGTTTTGGAAATGTTAGTTCGGGGGGGCATGAGAGAATGTATCACAGTACTGCTGTTTTTCACTGGGTGTGTCTCAGAAAGGGCATCAGAGTAGATGTTTGCGTATGTGTGCTAGACTGTGCACAAAGGAAAGACCTGCAGCGATGCCAATGATTCATGCATATTTTATTCAAGAGTAAAAAAGTGGTCTGTCCCATAGGGCATGCTTACAATGTTTGTGTTGTTCAGGAAGTCATAAGCAAAAACTTAATTCCAGAGAAAAATACAAGGAAAAAAAATTATCACAAGTTAGATTCCGTGAAATTTTCCTTTTTCTTTTTCTGAAAAGTAAACCACATTGAGACCAAGCCAGGATAAGAAAACAGTGAAAGAAAAAAAAATCAACAGTGAGATTAATAATAATACGAACAAGAGTATCATCAAGAATTATAATGAGAATATATCTTTCCTTTTAAAAAGTGAGACGCGGGATCCGCATCTTAATTTGAATAAACCATGCGATCATGCTTTGGCAGCCTGGTGCTTATCACTGAATAACATCTTCATTCACACAATTTAACAAACTCTGTACATGAACAGAACAGAAACAAACACACACACACACACACACACACACACACACACACACACACACACACACACACACCTTAAAAAGAGCCTGTGTCTGTACAGCTAAAAAAGGAAACAAAACATCATACTTAAATAAATACAAAATAAAACTATAATGCAAAATCATGAAAAAAATCTAATTAACCAAATAAAAATATGTATATATAGTATATAAAACAAATCTCAATTTTACAAATATTATATGAAGCAGGAAATAACTGAGACCTATTATATTGAAACACAGCACAAGTAGAGTTTCACGTCAATAAGGAGTTCAATCTCATGCACTGATGCTCCCTACAGATGCTGTACAAAACCCTTGTGAGGAGATGGTACTGTTATGGTTGAGAAGTGCTGTGACTCTTGGGCATGAGGACCACCCCCCTCCCCACATTGAAAAAAGAAAGGAAATAAAGAAATAAAATGTTCTCAGGTAAGACTGTATTGCAAATAGCTGGAAATTTTACACTTGTCTTTTTTACTCAAATACCTTTTTTATTTATAAATAATGTCTATTTCATTTCTTTTAAATAATTTAATACTAGTAGCAAAACATGTTCAATATTCAGTAGCAAGATAATCTTATATAAGATGTTTATGAATACAACTTTTAATCAAAATTTTATATGTATATATTTATAATTAGATTACACACACATGCACGCACACGCACGCGCGCACACACACACACACACACACACACACACACACACACACACACACACACACACACACAGAGGCTTAGGAAACTCAAACCCTGTACCCCTCACCTGCCTCACCTGTGGTCTGCAGATGGAAAAGAGCAGCACTCTGTGCTCTAAGTCTGCATCCTGCCCAGGTTGTCCTTGCAGGTCACATTATAACTGTATCCCCAACAACAGCCCCCCCATCCCCACACCTTGAACCTGTCTCCTCCCAACAGAGTCTAGAAACTCCACCTATAAGAGGGTCCCTCAGTTATACTGGCATCAAAAAGGATAACCGCCCTTCTGGTATGCAGACAAGTCCTTCCTCTCCACAAGTCTCTAATTTTAAGTCAAGCAGAAGATAACTTTTCTTGATGTACACATTGTGTTGTTTTATTTCATTAAATTACTATCATTATCATAATTATTTTCCAAAAAGCAGTGGCCTGAAGTACAGCTTGCAAAGGCAATACCCCAGGGGGTAGCGTTGGAAGTCGCGGGGGATGGGGATCACTGTATATTGCTGTTATCGTCTGTGCCATTGGACTCTGCCATGTTCATCTTGCCCATGGAGTGGCCTACATTGTTGACGGCATCTCGACGTGGTGGCATCCGTTCGTTGATGCGGTCCAGGCCCTTAGCCTCTTCGAAGCTGCTGATCTTGTGCTGTGGAGAGAAGCCACGAATTGCTGTTGCAGGGAAGGATGGGGGAAGGAGAAAAATCGTGTTACAATGTTGATCGAGTTAAACATATAACAGTTGAACTGGGTTTGCTCTATGTCCAGGACAGATTCCTGCCAAAACTTGGATCCAAGTCCCACCCATCCCAGACTCCACCCTGCCTCTGTGGGATCACAAACAGGTATTCTAGAACAAGTAATATCCTCTTTACTGGGGCCTTACATTACTGTAACTGGAATTTTAACTTAATTTCTCTTTGTAACAATTTCATGCCTTAAATATTATTTTCTGACCTATTTTAGGGGCACGTGTGATTTACAAATGGCACTGTGCACACAAACCTGTTCTTCCATTTTTTTTAGTTGAATGTAATCGAATGCATCACATTGCACATTGCTTATCTTATTTCTTACAATGCATGTATTAAATTGATTTAGAATAAGCGCTTTACCAAAAGCATTAAAAATGTGATTAAGGAACTAAAGCATCATTAATTCAGCACTAATGGAAATGTAAAATGACAAATGACAAAAACCGTGTTTATTTCTCGACATTATAGCAGTTGCACATTGTCATTTATAAATTACATCAATCATTATAATGACATTTATTTGCTTCACATTATGTCTTTGTTAGTGCTGAAGCAATGCAAACTGTAAGGCGTTCTTATTTGCTGTCTGATCTAGGCTGAACTGTTCCCTTGGGATGAATGTGTCATGCCATCTACATGCCGTGGTCTTACAGTGGCAGTGCAGAGCCATGCAGTGCGGCCCTTCAGAGCATCCAGGACGACTTCAGGACCTAGTACTCATACACAGAATGCGTGAAGTGTGACCTTTATGTCTCTCAACAGAAGAAAGAAGGAGACAGCATCCGCAGGAAGGACAAACGGATGGAAAAACTCACATTTGAATTTCCATGCAAATTGTAAATCATGTACATGGAGTCATGTGAAGTAACCTTCACCTTCTACGAAAAACAAGCCTGATGTCAACCAGGACAAAAGCACTCACACTGCTTCTTCAGAAATACTGCTCTAACTTAACGTCCGATGCATTTTAAATTATGCTGCATTAACATACCTAACAAATCTATTTATAACGCCAACAGTGGTAATCTCAGAACCTCCCTCTGTAATTTCCAGTAATTTTCCAAATGTGTCCATGGAAAGTTGTGTATATTTTATGGTAACTGATGAATTATACAAGTGGCCCAATCACTTTCAGATTCTGCGAGGACAACTGTGGTATTATAATCAGAAGGCTACTTTGCTGAATGTTTTCAATGAACTGAAGAACATGAGCAGGGTAATATTTCCCTTTGGTGAGTTTTAAGATTATAAAACTTTATATGTCTTTATGTAAGTAACCTTTCAGTTTAAGGCCGCCCTCACTTTCATTATTATTTATTCATTTAGCTGACATGTTTCTCCAACACAGCTTACACTGTTATTAAGAGTTTACAGTTTTTTACCCATCTGTACCTTGATCAAGGATATTACAGCAAGTGTTGGGTATTCAGACATAGATCCTTCAGAATGCAAGGTGATGTTCCTACATCATCT
The DNA here is from genome assembly GCA_900497675.1 of Arapaima gigas. Taxonomy (NCBI): domain Eukaryota; kingdom Metazoa; phylum Chordata; class Actinopteri; order Osteoglossiformes; family Osteoglossidae; genus Arapaima; species Arapaima gigas. Next base: position 66,734 of record UFQX01000570.1, on the reverse strand, counting down.
GTTTCCTGCTTGTTTACTGGGCAAGCCAGGTGTCAGGCCCAAGGAGGACCATTTAAAGAATAAGATGCAGGGAACCATGTGACACTTTTAAGGATTCAAACCCTGTGCCAACAGTCACTTGACCTATGAAAGCTCTCAAGGTGTGTCTCATTACAGTTGCTCCTCCAGTCACTGGCACACCACATATGGCCCATCAACCAAAACTGCCTGTTGCCACCCCAGGTGTCGGTCAGACCGACCAGACGGCTGTGCTGGAAATGGGGGATTTGGACTATTGGTAAAATGGGGGTACCCCAGGGTAGGCAGAGGGCTGCAAGACAAGAACCCTGGGCAAAGACAGCTCCCCCATAGTGAGGGCACCTCAGGGGAGGGAGCGGAAGTTTACCTTCTCTGTCCTTAACTGTCTCGATGGCTTCAATGGCCTCAATGGTAGCTGAGGGGGCACAGAGAGAGGAGGGTGCAGGTTACTCCCCAAAGCCATGCGCAGACCACAACTGGGCCACCTCAGCAGCAAGCAACACAAACACACACCACACCCACACATGGGCTAAGTCAGGCGCCGGTGTGCTACAGTCAGTCAGCAAGCGAGCTTTTGAAAACAGGCACGGGAGTACAGGTGGAAAACAGGTGAGTGGGTCCAATGCAGTCCAGGCCCCAATCCTCACCGCTCTGCAGAGTCTGCTTGCCCCCCGAGAGCACGCCGCTGGGCAGCATGCCAGTGGGTGTCAACCCTTTCAGCGTCAGTACGTTCTCACTCTCCTCCCTGCAGACCAGGAGAAGACCGCACAGTTTAGGTGTGTGACACTTCTACCAGCACACACTCATAAAACTCCCCCACACACATACACAGACACAATGTAGATGGCCCAAAAGGCTCACAGTTGTGGGACTCTCCAATCTAAGGCTAAGATGTGACTGGGGACAATAGAACCAGGGAGAGCACCTGCACTGCAGCAGATTAGCATGGGAGAAGCACTCACCTCAGGACTGAGAACATCTTGGCCATTTTCCCAATGGCCCGGATTTTGTTCCTGATCACCTCTTTCCGAGCAGCGGCTGCGCTGGCTACAGAGAGACCCAAAAAAGGACCTCAGGAGAATAAGGGTCACCTTCCTGGAAGTACTGTAAGTTGCTAGCAAAACAAACCAATAAAAAAGACCAGTAGCCTATAGAGGAGTCTAAAGGCCAGTCATGTAACCCTAATCTTAGCTAACCCTAACCCTATGTAAAATCCATTTACTGAAATATACTTTTATCATCTTTATTAGTGCTTTTTATTTTGCTTTGCTTATAAACTCAAAAAGTTAATTTAAAAAATTGCTGTGAAGTAATTTTAAGTAAAACACTAATGTGAAAATGAAATGAAAACAAAATTTAAAAAATATATTTCTCACCATCAAATATTTCATCCCCATCATTCATGAGTTCATCGTCTGAACAAATGCTCAGCACGTTGACAAGCATTTCTGTAACTGCAGGGTGATCAGGGGGTCAGAGGTCACAGGTTAGGCATCAGAAGGTGGTACCAGGTAGGTCTGTTGTTGCTGTAGGTCTGTTTGCACACTTGCACCTCATTACCAATGAATACACATTGTGATGGTTCTGTAAGTGTGTATGTATGTATTTGAGTGATTTCACTGAATACAACATTTGGTAATGTGCTTATTTTTCATATTAGCTTGGTCGAAATTGCTGGTGTAGGTGTTGGGTGAAGATGTGGTTTCTGTAGTGCTCCCTCATAGCACAGCAGCAGAGAATCATAGGAAGCTATGTCAGCCTAAAGTTGTTTTTCTCAAACCACACATAGTTCAGTGGGGCTTTGACCACTTCCTATAGAAATAAACCACAGAACGCCAACTACAACTCATTGTGGCTGGTGTAACTGATACTGCAACAATGTTGCACTGCAGAAGGCAGCCCGACGCAGCCGCACCTTTCTCTCCAACAAAGGGCAGGGACCAAGTGAATACATCCATGAAGTTGGGTAGCCAGTAGGGATGTGGAGAGCAGTTGAACTGCCGAATGTTCATGACATTATTCTCATACTTGAGTACAGCAGCTGTGGGGAACGAGATGCCATTTATTTAGTGGAAGCCCAGGGATCACCATAGCAACTGTCTCCCCGACAACATGCTGCCTCTCCCTCCAGTGACACTTCGAACGTTTGCCTTACTCCGCGATAATGAAGTGTGGAGAAACCAAGTGAAGGAGCAAACGGATGCTGTTTCAGCGGCTGGACGAGGAGGTGGAAGACCCACCTTTGTTGTTGTAAACATCCAGGTAGTTTGGTGCTGAGAAGATGGTAATTAGAGATGGGAAGCCTGTGGTCTGACTCTTCCGGTACATCCTGTATCTGTACCGGGGGAGAAATTAGACCGGTGATGCTATGTTCTCTGCCAGTCCTTTGGGGTGAAATTATTTCATTATTATATAATTCGTTTATCTGACACTTTTCTCCAAGGCAATTTACTTTGTAAGGTTTGTATTCTAGGCTACATAACAGTTATTTTCTCATTTACAGACGGGAGTCATTTTTAATATTTCAACAAAGAATAAGTACCTTGTTGAACACTACTACAACAGAGATTAGGATTCAAAACCAGGTCTTTCTAATTGGAATGCAAGAGCTCTAAACATTATCCTACCTGCTGCCTGTCTAAGCTACTTAAAATGTTTTACCTATTTATATAGCAGGGTAATATTTACTCAAGTCAACTGAGTAAATACCTTGCTTGAGGGTGCTATCAAAGGAGGGTGTTACCAACAATCCAGGTGCTTTGATTGAAAGGTCGGAGCACTAACTAGTATACCAACTGCTGCCCCCAGAGTCAGTACCCCTGAACACAATCTCTCACTGCCTGCCCTGTGGCTATTGACTCAAGGTTACATACACACTATGCTGCACATGGAGTGGGAGGAACGAAACTGCTGGGGTGAGACGGCGACAGAAAAAAGTACCTACCCAGCGTCTTGCGCTTCGTGTGCTCGGATCACTGATAACAAGTTGTTGTTCTGTAGGAATTCACACACAGCCGGGTAACTGCAGGACAGGAGAAAAGGCAGGGTGGGGGTGAAAAGATAAAGTCGTAATTATGAATTTGCTGAATTCGTACAGGCAATACAGTGACAGTAGCAGCTGATTCACAGTAAACAACATCAAAACACAGACATGAGTGCACTGTCCACCAGCTCAGTCTCACATGCAGTCCCTAGTCATCCACAACACAGCATGACACACCACTGCTGGGTGACCCTTCCTTCAGGACACGAGAGAGAGAACACATTTTTTGTCACAGCACAATATAATGGGTACACACCCCTGAACACATCCGAAAAAAACAACTACACCCTACTCCACTACAAGGAACAGTATGCAGGACACAACGATCTTCATAAAACAACACGCTAGATAACAGTAAAGGCACCTCCCCAGTGGCATACTAAGGGGGAGGTGGTGGAGGGGGGGTGGTCCGCCCTAGGTGCCAGGAAGAAAGGGGGTGCCAGAGCTGTAAAGAAATCATTATTTGCAGGGAATGAAAAATACTGTACATATAGAATTTTTGGGTGACTAAAACAGAAAAAATGAACAAATAAAATAATTATTCAGGCTCTTCCTCAGCTTGCTCATTCTCATCAAAAACGGGTGCATGGTGTGGGTCAGGTCGATGTAAAGGCATACAACTAAACACCCTTATCCTCCACAAACACAGCACTACATAGTAAATCCATCCCTCACAATACAGCTTACTATATAACCCCACCATATTGTACAATACAACCCAACATAACACAACCCAACACATGATTCTGTGGTTTATTTCATTGTGCAGCACAGCCTCACTGTATATCTCCATAACAGCCTCCACTTTACTGAAACAGTTGCATAAAAACACATCTAACCTCAGTGAACATCTGCTTGGCAGTGAAAATCTGTCACATTACATTTGCTCAGTTTTGTGTGTTAGTATTTGATGTTTTATTTACTTCTTCAGCAGGCAATCTTGCACCGACGCACAGAAACCTGCTATAGACAAAATACCATGCATATGGGATTTAAACCCTACCTCCTTGGGTAATGTACCCCTATTAATTGTTTTCCCACAAGGGATTAGAACCTATAACCCTCAGATGGGGAATACTGCAACCCTGTCAGTCAGACTGAGGTTAGCTTCTTGAAGCTCTGTCTCTTTCTAGATTTGATTCAGTTTAATATTAATCAAATGTCTGCTGGCATCCATGTTATACTGCTTAAGCTTTGTATTAAAAGAAAGCTAACAGGTAAAAAATAGCAATCATATTATGCATTCTAATATTTTCATTCATTTTAAAATGCACCGTTCTGTAGTTAACGCTACATCTCAAATATCAATAACAATTGCCATAAATCATGAAGAGATTATTGTCCTTTGTGGCCTCATTTATCTCACAGTATAGCAGACAGTTGGTGTTCCAATGCTCCTGCTCTAGGCAGCTATTGGGTTATATCCAAGGTCTTCCAGTTTCTCTTTGGATTCAGTCCCATTTTTTGTGAGATTGAGGGAGAGATCACAAAACAGCTGTTCTGTTTGACAGAATGGTCTGGTCTCCCTGTATTTCTCAGTGCTGGCACAGCGGAGCTCACTGGTGGAGTTCTCTCAGCCAGCAATCACTTGCTCATGACCATCTGAACTTAGTTGCTCGTGTGATGGAGAAATATTCAGACAGTGTGTAGACTCTGCTGAGGACCCTGTGACAACTCTATTGAGGAATTACCAGAACAAACAATTGCAGTATTTATTTAATTTACGTCCCATCTGAAACTGTTCTTGTCACGTTGCAGTAAAGACGCAGACATGTGCAGAAGCAAAACAAAGAACTCCATTTAATAATAAGGGTTATTCCAAAGTTGTAGTCAAAAAGCAGGTGTAGGTCCAAATCAGAAATCAGTCCAAGAAAGGCAATGTAACAAATAAGGATTAAACACAAACAATATCCGTAATCCAAAACAAGTTGAAACCGAGTAACAGTCAGAGAAACCGTTCGGTTCACACACAAAGATCATGGCAATACTTCACAGGGATTAACTGGGAGACACAGGTATATACTTTGGCGAAGGGAACTAGGAACAGGTGCACGGGGTTAGCCATCATGAGAGGCGTGGGCTGGAGCAGGGGGCGTGACAGTTTTATTGCATACGGTTGTATTAGTGTTAGTTACACCATCATCACATTATTTATCTGGGACATAAATTTACAGTTTACCCATTGATACAGCTTGACTAATTTAAAGAACAATTTCACACCTTTTTTCATTACAAACATTGTGTATAACCAACATGTTACTCGGCTTCCACAGTGACAGCGCTAAAGAATAAACATGCTGTTCATTGTTATTTTTACCATTTATTTACCTGGCGACTGTACAGTGGTTTATTCATTTATACAGCATGGTATTTTTGCACTGTTAACTGTAAGCAGTGTCTTGATAAAGGTACTGCAACAGGTGCTGAATTTGAACCCCGCACTTTCAGACCGCAACGTGATATTCCAAACCATGTGTTCCTCTCTTCACAAGTTGTTTTTAGATCTGTCAGCCTGTAGGCATACACCTTGGGACTTTCAACCAGCTTTTCCTAAAACTCTTGTGACCATCAATCGGAGTGCTTTTACTAAAGCCTCAGTTTCTTTTTCTCTCCGTTTCCTCTGTAAAACTCTATTTCAATATAGCTCTCTCTGAATCAGATTAGAGTAGCTAGTTGTCATGGCAACAGCACACTGCAAACCACTCAGGATTGTGGGATACCTCTTAATGCTGAGCTGAAAATGACCATTAATTCAGGTTGCTTTCTGATTTATAGCAGCTCCTATTCTGTAGGGCTGGGGGACATATTCCTACCCACTTAAAAGTTGTAAAAACCACAAAAGCTTTTTTGCCTTCTTTATGTATGCCATCTCCTTTCCTCTTTTTTCACTCTGACACAATCCTATCCTTCTCAGTTTCTGCTATCTTTACTTTATGGTCCCTAGGCTAGCATCATTTTCCTGCCTAACCTCCACCCTATGGGGTTCTTAGGTTGCAGCAGAGTATGCTGCTTGTTGTCCGGTGCACCTTTCTGCCGCCCCACCCTCCAGCATCACCTTGGAAGCCTTTAAATGCCAAACGTGTCATTAAACTTCAGCTCAGCAAAAGTATGTGGCTGCAGGACAGAGGAGGCCAAGAACGGTGTTTATCACACGGCACACACTGGAAGTCATACAAAGATTGCTTATATCAGGATCCTCACTTGAAACACATCAATCCAAAGAGCAAAAAAAATCCTTGATATGACACACTGACAATAATAATAGCCAGATTGTCACAAACCCACCTTCAGACGATAATACAGTGTGCAACATGAACTTTAAGAACAGCAGCCCAGAGGGTCCTGAAACTTTACTCCATGCTCAGTGTGACTACTGTAGCTGCTGACCACAATGACTGTTTCCATGACCTCACGCATGGGGCCATCAGATTTTCGGCACAATGTTGACATTTCAGGAACTCAGAGTACAAAGAAACGGCCCAGAGCTGTTGAAGTGGCACAGAGTGCAGACAGACCCAGCAGTGCTGGATACAGGTCAACAACAGCTGTTTTACTCTCACTTGGATGTGACAAATGTCCACTGCCATAAGACAAACCCGGACAAAGTGAGAGCCAGTTTGCAGTTTGATTTCTCACTAGGGACTGGTTATGATGCTGGTCTGTTCCTCCCCAAATATGGAGCAGATCTCTGGTGCAGTTTGTGCCAGCACTGTGTCTTGAATAGGACTTGATTTAAACTATCTCTCCACCTCTGCAATTGCTCTGCTCTTGACATGGAGGAATAGCCTCTGAAGTATGCAATTTTCTGATTATTCATTGACTCACACCCATTCACTTTCAATAGCATGAAATTCCCATCAGAGCAGATATAAGAAAGGTCACCATGGAAGCAAACCTACCCCCCAGCTGTGCTGCACCCTATCTTATCATCCTCTCTTGCACCACCATGGTTTTAGTGTCTCACAGAGGGAGCTGCAAAACCTTAGAACAACTAATTGTGTTATTCTATGACATACCGTTGTCTATAGGTACAAATGTGTAAAATAACACCATCACTAAACACACATCTGTTTCCTAGTATTAGCACATCTGATGGGAGGATGCACTGCTGGTGAGAAAGTGGATATATTACCAAGCTAACTCTGGGAGACCTCAAAACCTACAAGGAGGCCTCAACAGTGTCTTCAGAAGTAAAGACATTCTATAATAAGTACAGAAATACTGCAGTGCTTATACAAGGCTTTTTGTTTGTTGCCCCACGAGGTATTCTTCTCTCAACTTCAGGAGCCACAGGGGAGGAAGGACAACTGATACCAATGAGCTTACCTGTAGAAGTAAGAGCAGCCTCTAACTGTGTTGTGGCAGAAGTACTCCTGAGTCTTCTCATTTCCAAAGTCTTCCAGGGGGTCTGACCACAGTAGGTCACACATGGGCCCAAATGCCGGAGGCTCCTTGAACCGGTCCAGCTGAAACAGAGAGGAGAAGGGTGAAAAGCAGATTTTTTTTAAACTCACATTTGTTATGGTCTGTTACCTAGTTTCTTGTCTCCCCTCAAAATGCAACTCTCCCGCCAGCTCAGAAGAGAGCTGAGTGCAGATACACACCTCCTTTAGTATGCGTTGTGTACCTTCTGCTTCTTTTCAATCTATGTGCTGCTGGCTTTACTAGGCAATGTAATACCCTTGTCAGAGAGCTCTATACCATCTTCTACTTTGTAGGTGCCTATCTGATTGTAGGGGTTGCTATAAACAGCTGGAGAAGATCACAGCTCTGACCATAGGTGTTTGTGTGAGCAACAAGGGAGAAATATACCTTACCACATGACTGCCCCGAAGGACCATGGGTCAGTTTGTTGACTACGGTAGCGTGAAGGTGACTTAATCCTAAATCACTGCCTTGAGTGGTCAGTATTTTTACTGATACCCCACCCCAGAAGCCCCTGAGCTATATGTTCTATTGTTGTGGTACTGTGGTCACATGACTGGCATCACAGAAATGTACCTTTTTTATGTCATCTAATGTGTGTATTTCTGGAGACAGTCCGCCATGAACACAGAGGAACTGCTGGTTCATGAGTGCAGCGAGAGGAAGGCAATCGAATGCGTCCATACATGAGTCGTACACCTGCTCCGAATATTTGATTTTACCTGCGGAGAAACAAAAGGCTGACATGACAGAATGCCCAAAAAAGTAAAAAATTTGGAAGGTGCAGACCAACATATTCCTGAAATCCATCTTTTATAACCAGGATAGATGAACGAGTCCACACTAATGCGGAGTCCTTCCTAACTTTTTTGCCATAGAGTCCAAATCAACCTCCACTGTAGAGGTAATCCTATCATCAGCTGAACGGATTGACCATCAAATTTATACTATTTTTCTACCACAAAGACCATTCTAAAGACTGTTCAGTGCTCAGGTATCTACAGACCTCTCCATTGAGCTTATGCTTTGGATCTGCATTGGTGGCTATGCTCAATGCTCCCCCCTGGAGCTCATTCAGATATCTCTACATTGGAGTCCACATTGACCACTCCACTAAACAATCCAGGCTAGCACTTTCACCATGAAGTTCATCTTGACCTGTTCTTTGTAAAACCACTCATTTTGTACTGCATCTTGGGCATCTGAGAGGCTCATCTCTTTGCTTCCACCTCTCCCTACCCCGTTTCCTCTCGGTAGATGACTTCTGGTCTTAAAAAGCTGAATAATTTCCCCATCCTGCCACAGTAATGAAATCCCCTGGGGGATACACATCTGAATCCCTCTCCAGTTCAGCATCATTTTCTGAAGTGCATCTTGAAATCAGAGTCCATTATTGTATCCCAGAATCCCTTGTGCACAGCAGGACTCCCATCTGATTCAGCACCACTGAATTGTGGGTACGCTGGGTGGAGAAAATGTGCCAATCTGCACTGTGTCACCTTTTAGAGTCTCAGTACATTCATCTGCCTGGTGTGGAATGACCTCATTAGCACATTAAGTTCTGCATCACCCAGAGCTATTTTGCAACGAATGGTGTGTTCTCCCGCTTTGTAACATTCCCTTGTTCTCTGCACACACACACACACACACACACAACAGACGCCTATGTTCCACTGTTCTCATCTAATGTTCAGTTGTCTTCTGAGTCTATGCACACCGGAACTATCCTGGCCCTAAATAAAGACCCCTCCCTTCTGAGCAAAGTTGCTGTGACACACAGCAGGTGGTAATTGAGGGCGCCTAGTGCTTGACTCTCCCGTCAGGGAAATCAGCATTGTCATCGCCAGGCCGGCTATTAACATGAAAATTAATTTCCGGCTCCGTGTCTGACAGGCCAGTGTTCTAGAAACTTAGCATAAGACCATGTAAGGCAGGAAAAGAGACCTGGGAGAGACCACTCAAGTGTGCGTGTGTGTGTGTGTGGAGTGGGGGCACACATGGGAATATCACTGGAAAGGATCACACAGTTAGGTTAAAGAAGATGTAAAACAGAAGGACTGTGGGTGATGATGGAGATCTAGTACAAAGAAAAAACAAACTAAACTCTGAGTATTTTTATTAGATTATGCAGTCAGATTCCAAAGATGAATGTTTTCTGTCCCAGGGGCAGATTTATAAAACCACTCTTTTTTTTTAAAGCTTCGACTACTTACAGAATCTCTGAAGCTTCCGGAACAGCAAATTCCTTTGATTTACATAATTACCCAATAATCTAACCATCGGAAGAGGACGTCCTTTGTTATTTTAAAGCATGTGTGAGTTTTGAGAGCAATTATGAAAATTTCCCGTAATACAGTCTACATTAAAATCGCAATAATAAATCTGCTCTTCGGCTCTCAGCAGATGTGGCCTTCACTAAGCAATCCAAAAACAACTTGCAGAAAACGTCCACTGAATATAGTGTGTATAGAGCTCACTGAATACTGAGCCCTGTGGAAAATACAGAATACAGACCTTCACACGCAATGATACTCACATTCTTGCTTGAAAGTAAAATATTCTGTCAAATGTCTACATTCGTGGTTTCCCCGCAGCAGAAACAAAGTCTTTGGGTAGAGGATTTTCAGTGACCAGAGGTATAACACACACTGTGAAAAGAGCCAAAACCATTAAGTTAATTCACAGAGCACACTCGTCCTTCATCGAATCACACTAGTGCTTCATCAAATGTATGCATATGGAGACTTCAAAACTCTCTCTCTCTCTCTCTCAGGCACACACACACACACACACACACACACACACACACACCTTCAGTGTTTTTTCAGTGTGTCTGAAAATGGCTGAGGTCCACCAATGATGCCCACTGCTTTACAGGTGGGGTAGATGTTGCTAGGCAACATGGGTACTAGGACTGATTCATGATGGCTTCATTCCCTAAATCACTTTTTTGACCCCCCCTTAGTTTTTTTTGTGGAGACCTTCAGCAAAGGCATTGTTTAGACTGTGAGAAGAGATCTATCCTTGGACTCTCTGAAGCTAGATATCTATACAGTGCCTGGGTGGTAAGCCTGGTTCCAGTGATGGAGCATGAGAGGAAGGTGCAGACTTTGCCACTAACTCTCTGTCGACACACACACAGGAAGCCCCGGCTGGTGGCACTCCTGGGCTCTGATGTGTTTACGGTGGGCATCTGCACTTGGCTGCTGTGAATAGTAGAGCTGCCAGAAGCTCTGCTGGTTGAACCACATGCACATTGACACACTTCCATCTCTATGTGGAGACACTTATATGTTGGAAGTAATTATGGACTTCAGGAGGACTCTGTAAGACCACCTGCCTTTGCTGGAGAGGGGCAAATGAGGACAGTGTCCTGACAGGGATTGACATTGGTGAGAGATGAGTGCTGTGACCTCTCTGGAAGTCTGTGCAAATGAAGGGTTTAAAATTACAACCAGACACTCACCCAAACAGACACACTCAAACCTCACTCACCTCAATGCTAAAGTAGCCTCGGTCTACGTAGTCTCCCAGAAAGAGGTAGCGTGTCGTGGCAGGGGAGCCTCCCACTTCAAATAGCTTCATCAGGTCAAAGAACTGACCGTGAATATCTCCACACACTGGAAAACACAGAAACCTAGTCATCAGTGCATTTGCATCACCATCTGTTGTCATTGTATGCCCTATATTTTTGTTTTTGTGTATGTGCTTGGGCGTTTCTGTTGCTCTGTGCACATACAGTTTTTTTTACTGCATGCATATCTTCATGTGTCTATGTATGTACAAACAATTCTGTGTTACAAGTTTGTGTGTGTGCCTGTGTGTATTCACACATATTGCTGAGTGTCAGCATTCGAATCAATTGAACATTGCTGCAGCTCTTCTCAGATCACTGGTTCGCTCCCCTAGAGAGATGAGTTACAAACTCATGTTGCCATGGAGACACAAAAAAATAAAGATAGAGACAGGCAGGCAGGCAGACAGTAGACATGGTATCAGAAAGGTAGTCATTAGTAAATGGGTTTTGAATTTATGAATTAAATATTAAGTATTAAGAACTAAGTATTAGATTTTAGCTGACACATCTCCAGCTCCATGTCCCTAAAGGAAGCATTTATATGATTGATTGATTGATTTACTGAGTAATGATCACACTGCATGTGGCTTTTCCTCACTCTGTGTTGTTGCTAGTTGATGCCACTTGAAGGCAGAGCCTTAGAACATCAGTCATTTTTATCAGACTGGCAAGGCTGGAAATTTAGGCTGTTGATTTGAATGAAAATGTAATTCTCATCAATTTAAAACATGAACCCTTCTCAGTACAGATACATGGACTGACTGCCATGATGGCAATGCCAACAGCATCTTACATAAAGTACTCTTGACCAGATTAGATGTTTTCAACTACAAATGAACACTCATTGTGCAACAAAAAATAAGTAAAATGAATGCCAGAACCACGTATTAATGACTGCACTACAGGCACCGTGTCCACAATAATGGTGCTAGCAACAGCCTTGTGAGGTAAGGTTAAGGATGCAGCGCAGTAGTTCGAGCACTTGCTTCATAATGAGAAAGTTCCTAGTTCAAGTCCTGCTGCTGCTGTTGTTGTACCTTGTGCCTTGTATTTACCTTCCATTACTGTAATGTCAGTACACTGCAGTGTAATAGCTGCTTTCTTCAGTGCAGCATGGAGGGAGAGTTGCTGTCATACCATCAGAAAAACCTAGGTTCAAATTGCTGTGCTCACTGTCACAAAATTGATGCAGCAAAAATAAGCAGCTGTATAAATAGGCAAATAATTGTAAGTAGCTTAGTTTGCAAATCCATCTTTTTAAGATGTCAGAGAAAGGCATCAGCTAAATAAACGAAGCCTAACAATGAATTCTAAATGTATAATTATTGAGTAATAGAACAAGAACACTTTCATAATAAAATAAAAATTAGATTTGTGGTTAGTAATAACAATATTTGTAATATTAGCAATGTAATAGCAATATTACATTTTTCTTCTTAAACTTCAAATGCGTCTGGGAATCGCTCTGAACTTTAGAGACACTAATGTCATCACCACTTGGACACTTAGTTAATTCTTGCAAAATGTCACTGGTTGTTCTCTATCTGTAACAGTTGAGCTGTGTGTGTGTGTGTGTGTGTGTGTGTGTGTGTGTGTGCCATTCTGCATGAGACTATTCATGTGTGAAGCAATTTGTGCCATGGTAGCTTTGTGCTGTTACACATTTTGGTCATGTGTGTTTCCTACTCTATTCCCTTTTTCTCTTGCATTTTCTCTACTGCAGGGTTTGTCTTTCTCTTGTCAGTATCTAAATCAATCAATCAAATACTACTTATTGCAATGTTTTCATCCCATGCAAGGCTTAGCCTGAATGCACTTTGAACCCCCTACCACAGGAGCTGGAGAATGCATTCTGACAGCATGTATGCACACGCGTGCGCGCACACACACACACACACACACACACACACACACACACACACATAAATCCTATCTCCTTAAACACCACTCACACTGTTATTTAATTTATATTACACGGATTACCCCTGGTATAACCCCTAACTGCCATCCCACCCAAGCAGGCCCATCACTCCTCGCCCCCAAGGCAGGGGGGCTCCCATCAGACCCACTAACGGTAACTCATGCTGAATGCTGCCATTTTTTCAGCCTCGTTCCTTTTTTCTCGTAGGCTACATTACATAAACCCGTGTGCAGTGGGCGTCCTGCAGATGCTGGGTGGACGGGCCGAGGCAGAAAAGAATGAGCTTCACATACATGAATGAACCACTCAGCCGGACCTTTTACACGTTTCAATGCGTTTACATATGCAGACTAAACAACAGGACAAGGAAATGATGGAGAGACAAAAGTCAGTGGGGTGTAGATTATCAGATTTACTCCCTTCCCCAGGGAACAGTGCCTTTCTTAGGCAAGCACCAATGCAGGCTGTGTTCGGTTTTGGTCCATGACGTTGCCCCAAGCAACACTGAATGGCGTCTGCTGATGTTACTGGGTTTCTTTCGGTCAGCTGAGATGTAATTGAGTCCATCGCCTGGCTACAAAATGCTCAGGCTACTTCTTGCTCCAGTTTCCAGAAAGGAAAACACAACAGTACCATATTGGACATCCTGGATCCATATCAAGCTTTTAAAATTTAATGAGAAATAGCCACGCGCGCAAACTCACACTGCCCTACTTTTGACAGAATGCTTACAAGCTATGTAAAAGCTACGTCGACTGGTTTTTCCTGATGAGCTGCTGGGTGAAGACGTCTTTGTTCCTTTCCCTCCATCTCTGGCTTTTTGTCTGTCTCACTCCCTCACTAAAGTACACACCTAAACACAGGAAGGGGTAACATCCAGGTAGAAACGCTATCTACAACTACAAACTCTGGAAGCAAAAGCTGTACATAAAGGAATGAGTTCACCATCATTTTTACTATCAACCCCACAAGTCTTAACAATAACACATATTTATTCATGCATAAATGCATTCATTCATTCATTTGTTGTTAATAAACAATTACACGGCAGGGTGGCAGTGGTCTAGAGTCTATCCTAGAAGAATAAGGTATACTGCAAGGTGCACCCTGGACTGAATGCCAGCCCATCACAGTGCAATTACATACACTCATTCACTCACTCACACACACCCACACACACTATGGGCAATGCAGAGTCATCAGTTCATATAAAACCAAGTCTTTGGACTGTGGGGGGAAACTCATACAAACACAGATACTGGCAACAAACAAACTAAGGAGGATTTGATCCCATGTCAAAATCCACAGCCCAGGAACAGGAGGAACCAATGCTACCTGCTACATAAATGTGCTGGCCTAGAATATATACTGAGTTAATATTTACCACAGTTAAAATAACTGCATTAGTGCTGCTGAGTTATTACACAAAAGTGATTCTGTAAAGAACACTTTAGGCCGTTTCCATCACAGTCGGGATTACCATTACTTCAAAATAGGTTGTTTTAACAGGCACAGTGGGTAAGAAAGAGACTTTAATATTTTGTCTGAAGGGCCAAAACCCCTGCAGAGGCCAGAAAGTGGTTAAAAAGGTCAGGCAGAGAATGTTTTCATCGACCTTTCAGTAGCAGACCGGCCTTCAACCAGGGACTTCTTGAGTACCTCGGGTCCACAAATATGATGTGGACTCTGTATGCTCAGAGTTGAATTTTGGGTGACAAATTGAGACCAATGAGAAAAAAGGCGGCACTAGTTATTGTACAAGGTGACAGCCATGTCTGAATATGAACAAAGTGATGGGTGTATGCACCCAAGCAGAACCATTCCCTACCCAATCTTATGTGAAATCCATGTGTCTTATCTACTCATGTTATCTCACAGACAAATGCATGCCATGACACATATTCCCAGGTGGCTTCACGCTCTCACTGCATTCCGACTGTCTTCCCCAGTATGTCTAATGTTCTTATTCATCGTCTTTTTGCTGTTTTCTTATTGTTAATATTTGTCTTCCAGATTCCTGCTTTTGAAATTTCACAATTCTACACAGAGGAATGTGTCTCTCCTTCTCCTTCATTGACTGCTTTTCCACTCAATTCCACAAGTTTGCTCTTGACTCCCACCTTTGTTGTGCCACTCCTCCTGCCCTGTGGTCCTTGTGATTGCTAGAGGCGTGGTGCAGCATATAGAATACAGCCTGTGCCTTCCACACCCACCTGGGATTGTGCTAAGAGGCGTTTGGCTTACCTCTGCTCATGCTACCATTACGATGTAAAGCCTTCCTACCTGTGACAGGTGCCTCGATGTCCAACATGGTCTTCTCTTGTCGCAGGATGGAGGCCCCTTCATTGATAATGCGCAGCGCCACAGCCTCCTCCACACGGCCCTCCTTGGTGAGGTGTGCCTTGAGCAGGTCAACACGGGGCTTCCCTTCACAGTCAAACACCTCCTTCATGGTGAGCCGGTGGCTCAAGGGGAAGGGCACAGCTGGGGCACACAAACACAGCACTGAGTGAGACAACACCCTAGGGGGCACTGGGAAGAGCTGGGCTCTATGTGGGGCTGGGAATTTAAATCATTGAGCAAATACCTAATAAAAAGTGAAAACAATATAAAATTTTAATACTGGAAAGAACTGAGAAGTGGCATTATCTGCAGTGCTAATACTGAACTTGAGCAAAGCCGTCACGCAACAGTACTGTAGAACACAGACTGTCTGCTGTTAAAAATACAAGCTCTTTTAAAGATGGTGAAAAATAGTGTGATAAACAATTTTACAATCACACAGAGTCATAAAGTAATTTAAAAAACTGGAAATATTTTTAATAACTTGGTTCACCTAAATTGAATCGGCCACATATTTTTATGAATTGACAATTTGGGGGTTAGCCACCTTAGACTTAAAACCCGTCCAAAAAGTGGTCAGCAATTTACTGTGTAAAAATGTGATCTGTGTAAGCTGTTAAAAAAATCTGCTCTGACAACTATTTTTTCCATTTATCAATTACTGAGAACTGCAATTCCAGTGTAGGCTGGTGGTCCAAAATCTATCCTGGAGGCACAGGGTGCGAGGCAATTTAGAGTGACATATTAACCTGAAGCACACCTCTTTGGACTATGCAAAGACAACAGAGCAAACATAGGAAGACCATGCAAACTCTACACAGTATGAGGAGTATTCAAAACCACATCCAAACACACAACACAGGATTTCTGAGGCACCAGTTCTGGGCTTTGCGCCACCAACAAATCATATGAATATAGTTCAAATATCTTCACTTGGGTCTTTACTGGATTCCTTGCTGGCTTCAGTAAGAGACAACGCTGTAGCCAGAAGTGTGTGCTCAGCAGATGTGTACAAGAGCATTTGTGCGCACACACTCCCCACGCACTTGCAAGAGACACACATAGGTCCGCCGAAAACCAGACGCTCGGCACAGGGCAAGAAGGCTCCACAGTCGGGATTCCAGCCTCAGCAACCAGTAAATAATAGATGTGTGACTTGAGGGGAGAGAGGGAGCGATCTCAGGGCCTGAGAGGGAGGACAGGCCCCAGCGTGGTGTGTGATTACTGCTTGAGCTCAGCTAATCCACTTCAACAGCGATGTGTGTTCTTTTGTGTGTGTGTGTGTGTGTGTGTGTGTGTGTGTGTGTGTGTCTGTGCGTTTTTGTTCAGGTATGTGCCTTGGAGAGCCTGAGAAAATGATGCTGGCACAGTGTGTGCAGTGTGAAGCAGCACATGTGTTAATGAGAGCGTCTGTGAACCTGGCTATGCGTGTCACACCTCTATTATGTCACGTGTATTTCTCAACAGAAAATATGCATATTATTATTTATTGATTTTGCTCACGTCTCCCTCCAGAACAACTTACAGCATTAGGTTTGTATATTAAGCTACTTACAACAATTGCATTTATACATCAGGGCAGTTTTTACTGAGCTGTGCAGGGTGCCACAGTAAGCATAACCAGGTCCTAATCGCTACGCCACCTGCTGCCCACTACTCATCATCTATGTAAACAGATACTATCAGGATGCATTACTGGAAGCAGTTTTAAATAAAGATGTAGCACACATTGGTGCTCTGCACTTTCGAATATATCCTGCCTGCCCTAAGGTGGACCCCCTTTACGGTGCCTGTGCTGTAATACTGTGCTCTGTGACTTTATGCTCTGTGACACTGTGTTCTGTGATACTGTGATCTGTGACTCCTTGCTCTGTGACACTGCGTTCCATGGTGCCCTATGATGGGGCTTGTTTCTGGAGTATGTTCTCTGCTGTGTGGGGGCTGAGATCCTTTGCTCTCCGTCGGCACACTAAGGAGAGTGGGCAGATCCCTGGCAGCTGCACCACTGCAGGCACTGCTCATCTCACTCTGACACTGTGCTCCACTCGCGATCCCGCCAGCCCACCCCATGAACCGAGAGTACATCCTCCCCTGAAACTCAGGGGGGAATCCTGTGTGAGATATATGACGTACCATATACCAAGGTGGCTGACTGATTTACATCTTGAGAAGGAAGTAGTGTATTCAGTGTGACAGGAAGGTTTAGCTCCCCACAGTGAAGGGTGAAATTGAAGGTGTGACTTGCTGGCCAAGGAGGTTCACTGTTCATCATCACAATGCTTTGAGATGACAGCAAATCAAGATCACAAACTGTACGCAGTATCCCTGTGACAACCGCCAACTCTATGAGGCTTCTGTGCTTGTGACACACTTTGTCTTGGTGTTACGCGAAACACTGGCATCGCATTCCCAGCACACGGGAGCTGAACTGAAGAGGGTGTCTGTTTAAACAGAGATGAACTGATGAGCAGATGGGAACGGAGACTGGGGGGGTGGGAAGGAGCCCTGCTTTCTCTTGGGCAGAAAGGAGCTGTGCCGGTTGTTGCTGGGCAACGCCAGCTAACTGATGGAATGCAGCCAGCCCAGTGAAGCCACAGCACTCTCGCTCCCCGTAAACACACACATACACATGCGGGAGTGCACACACATTTTGGCATACAGTAACACACACACTGCTATACTTTGTCAGAAACACAGACATTAAAGCACATATAAACACACTGGTGCACACACTATCATGAAATATCACACATGTATATTTTGCCACAAACACACTCAGGCATGTACCAACATACACTCTCTGTCACACGCAAAACACTTGAACACGCATTAACACACCCACTGCCATACACTCTCATTCTTCACATACTTAATCCTGCATTAACACACAGACATTCCTACACTGTGTCAAAAACACAGATGCTCAAGCAAGCATTATCACACATACAGCTACGCACTCTCTCTCTGCCGCACACCCTCAACCAGACATGAACACAAAAACACACAGGCTGATCTCTGTGAAAAGGGATGTGTGTCATTTCAACCATACATAATGTTCTACTGGTTCATTACAGTTAACAGACTTCACTCAGCTGTCTTTTTCCAATGTGGCAAAGCACCATGAACAACAGTACTGTTACAGTTGAGCGCTCCATGAGTGCCAAGAGCTGTTTTAGGGTATGAGACGCTGGGGAAGACCTGCTGTTGTCACTGGGAAGCACGCTGTCTTCAGTCAAGAGCCTCAAAGCACACAGAGAGACAGCCATGGGCAAAGAAAAAAGAGACAAGCTCTTTTAGAGCAAGAAAATGGGATGAGGAATGGGGGAAATAACACTCTCTACCATGCAGAACGACTCCTAGAAAGACCCAAACAGTGATGCATACAGTACAACTAAACAGCACAGTGGCTGAATTAAACAGCATGAGATCAAGATGAGTTTATCTTGGTGAAAAGACCGAGGCATCTTTCAAAGGGGTGTTCCTGAGACCTGAGGTGCATGAGAAGCCGTTATGGTGGTCTTGTACCTTTGCCCCTGCCGTATGATTAAATCCTTAATAGGTTCTAATGTAGTCTCATGAACATGGTAAAGACCTCCTGGTGTGCAATTCCTTCTACATTTTCTCTGCAACAACTATCTTTTTAACCAGCATCTCATCTAAGTGCTATGGTGATGCAGCAAGTAGCACTGCTACCTCACAGGACCTGAACTGGTGATTCAGATGCAGGTTTGAATCTGACTCAGTATGTGTGGAAGCTGTATAGGTTTCCTCCCATAGGGCAAAGGCATGTGTTTAAGGTGAAATGGTCACCCTAAATTGCCTGTAGTGTGCATGAGTGAGTCTGTTACCTTGTTCTGTTGGGCGGAGTAACTTAGTGTTCCCTACTTGTAAGTAACTTACTGTTGTGTATCTTACCATTGCAAGAGGCATCAAATAAACGTAAATTAATAATCTTATAGAATTTAACTGAGCAACTAGCAACCTCCTTCAGCATGGCAACTGGCCCCACCCACCATGGATATACTTCCTGCTGTTTACACGCTACCATCATGCTGATGTTTTTCTCCAATTTACACTCAACACAGGCTCTTCTTGCATGTCTCTCCATCTACATGTGTAGAGATAAGACACTGCAGTTTTTGTTTTGCTGTTCCTCCTTTGTGTCTTGTGAGGAGCCCCATGCATAGTAAAGTCCCACTTCCACCATGCAGAGCTTCTCCTCACTTGTGAACCTTGAGCTCCTTGTAATGAAGAATCACTTTTGGTGGCACATATCCATGGTATGTTTGGTAACATATCCATGTTGTTTTACTGTGGAGGAAACCCACACAGACATAAGTAGAAAATGCAAACTCCACACAGAGTAGCTTGAAGTCCTGTTCTAAAACTAAAGCTCTGTGGCACCAGTACTACCTACTGTGCCGCCATGCTGTCATATCCACTATAGCTTCTTTAAAACAACGAGGTCACAACACTCTGAGTGGATCGGCACCAGTGCTATAAATAGGCTGGTATTCAGTGTTATATAGTAGTTACTTCTACAGTTTGCTCTTTGGAGAACTGATATTTTTTCTTGCCTAGCAGTACTTTTCGTCAGCTCCCAATACTCTTCTGTCCCCAAGCGTCTGGATGGGTCTCCTTTGCCCCCCCACCCCCCCCATACCCATGGTTGCGGTTCAGGAGCATGTCAGATGCATGTTTCCCCATACTTAACTTCTTTTAACTATCCAGTGACTGGAAGTGAATATACAATGAATTGGCTACCAGCAGTTTAACGCAATCTCAGACCATGGATGATCTCTTCAGGTATAGTATCATGGTAAAATGTGTGTCTACTTGATGAAAATGTTTTTTTTGCATGAGGTATCTGGTTAACAAATTTGAACAGGAAATGAGCCAATATTTTCCCAGCTATTCTCCAGCAATTCCCAGAGCTGTAGAGCAGCTGTGGGTCACTTTGCTTTCACTCTTCTGTCCATCTCTGTTCACACCATAGTGGTACTGTCCAAGTTGACCAACCTTGTGACTATGCTTCAATTGAATGCCAGTCCTTGTATGCAGGTTCAGTGTACTTCATCTGAGATTGTTGACTGTACCCTCCTCACTGGACTGCATTTAGGTCATCATTCTCCACCAGGTGATACAAGGTGGAACAAGTATGTGGCATCAAATGAGAGTGAATTGTTGTCCATCAACAGCTGGTGGTGGGCAGGAGATGTTCCAGGAGAAAATATTCATAGACACAGCACCCCCTCTCACAGCATCCAGGCTCTCCAGAGCAAGTTAGTTCATACTGTGCCTGATGCAATGAACTCTGAGAAGCGTGAGGATAATATAATAAGGCACTGCCAGGAACAGTGCCAGCATATGTTGTGTTGTTCATGTAGTGGGGAGATAACATGCTCTCTCTTTGTTTTACGGGTTCATGCTTACACAAGAGATTTTTATGGGTTTTTCACGTATTTCATCCTTTGTGATCAACTCCAAGCAAGTGTGTGTGTGTGTGTGTGTGTGTGTGTGTGTGTGTGTGTGTGGGTGTATATGAGTGTCCTGGTGTGTCACTCTCTCTCTCACACTCCCTGTGTCTCACTCCCTCTTCCGCTCTGCCTCTCCATCTCATCACCAGACCCCAGGGAGGCTTCATTATGTAAGATTCCTCTGTGCTGTAAAACAGTGCTACAAACCAACGCTTTAATAATTTACCCGCAATGCTAAATAAAGCCCAAAAGAGCATCAAACATGTGGATCCCCAGCACAAAAAGCAGCCTCTCACCCTTCTCTACGGACTATCTTACTGCTGTCCAGCCAGGTCCTGTCCAGCAAAAGTGGAGCTACTTCCTTTAGCACTTATCACATGCATTGCACACACATACAAATGTCACATTTGCAAATAAATTCTTTAGTATGTGCTTAAGTGTGCAAACACACATTGGAGCATATGACTGCATGCAGACAAAACACACATACGATGAGGCTAGCAAGCTTGTTTACAGGCAGACAACTGGAAAACTAACACACACACACACACACACACACACACATATACACCTGAAACTGCCAATCTGAACTCATTTATTTATTTAGCTGATGCTTATCCACAACCNTGGAGCATATGACTGCATGCAGACAAAACACACATACGATGAGGCTAGCAAGCTTGTTTACAGGCAGACAACTGGAAAACTAACACACACACACACACACACACAGGCACATATACACCTGAAACTGCCAATCTGAACTCATTTATTTATTTAGCTGATGCTTATCCACAACCTACAGTATTAAGCTGTATACTCTCATTTACCCATTTATTCAGCCTGGGTAATTTTTACTGAAGCAATTCAAAGTAAGTACCTCAATGAAGTGTAAAACAGCCAGAGGTGGAATGCAAACCTAAGTCCTTTGAGTTCAAGGCAATATGTATGTATGCCTTCCTGAAACAGTGAAGCTCATCAGCTATTTAGGATTAAACTTCAGTGCAGTGGTGCCCATAACATGGTAAGGAAATGGATTTAAAGTCATGTATATCATCCACCCTATGGTACAGGTACAGTGATGGATAGCAGGGAGTCAGGGTATCCTAGGGGTAGGACAGCCTGAAGGTGATGTGGTGAGAGGGATTCTCCTTCTTTAGAAGGTCCTTCTAAGGAGTATCTCATGTTTAATGTGCCACATTAAAGGGGGCCATTGTCCCTACTTTTCCAGGACAAGGGGACACAACAGACTGTCCCCATCTCAGACCCTTCATAACACACACCGCCCATTTCCAGCTGCCTTCTTCCTTACAATACCTTCAAGTAACTCAAGGTATCATTCTAACTTATCACCTATTGCAAGATAACCTTAAAGACAACCCCTCCCACCAACACCCCTAATTGGGTCCGATTGTTCTGCAAGGTCCACAGCGCCTTGCTGGGCCCCACCAGTGCTAACACAGATAATGCCCTAGAATCACACTTTGCAAACTAGGCCACTTACAGCCTCACTTGTTCCCAGACCCAATAGGTGTCAACCTGAGGAATTATCCAGGCTGTAATGGCGCCTCCTGCTGGTCAGGAGACTCCACCCTGCCCTGTCTGCAAAGCCCAGGCTATCAACCCCCATACACCCAATTGGCACAGCTTAGCTGCAACAAATCCCCTTCAGATACACTAACCTCATGATGCTGGACAAATTTTGGGCCCCAGGAGTCTGTGGTGACACATGCACTGGATTGTGTCTCCTGTCAAAGAGTGTTTGTAAAGAAAGGCCACTAGAAAGGGAAACATGAAATCTTTTTGAAATTAACAGGGGTTCATTCCTCCACTCATTACCAAAGTTTGTTATACACCTATATTGCAGCACTAATATTGCCACCATCCCTGACCCAGATCAGCTGAACAGCTTGTGCATCTCTAAAGGAGGCCTGTGAAGAGCTGCTCATAGCAGTGTACTGTAATTAAAACACACTGCATTAGTGGGAAATCATCTGAACATACTGAATAGCAGGAACAATGGAGCACCATCACCACTGCAGGTTCCACCTAACTAGAACAGCTTCCATTCTTCTTACCTTTGCTGCCCCTCACTTGTCCCAAGAACCTGCTCAAGAGGGTCTAAAAATACCTGCCAACCCTCCCTGACACACAGTGGGGAGGTAGTAAATAAAGGTGAAACCTTCTTGTAGGTGGCACATGACTGTGGCTTTGACACAGCCCCTGGTAGTAAATGACCTTTATTTTTATTATTCCTGTTTTTTCATCTCTGCCAATAATTTGATCTAGTGGCTTAAATACCAGAGAGTGAGTCTGTCTGCCTTTGATCCAAGGTAAATATATCATAGCACCCCTAATCAACTTACAGTGCAGTACTTGTATATAAAGTTTACCTTATGAGTTACTATTGTATGTTTTAAATTGTGAAAAAAACGTATTCTACCGCTTTCTGACCACATTCCACAATGGTAGTTGTGGTAGCACAAAGTTGGGCTGAATTTCAGAGTGACTGGATGGTGACTTTGGAGGCTGTTGATTGGTCAGATTTGTAGGGAATGTTATTATATGATGGGAGTGAGATGTGTATTTGTCACTGTGTCGTGTTTTCAGAGTTTAGAGACCTGAACTGCCAGCCTCCCAGATATGGGAGTCTGCAATGCAAAGACTGCTGCATTTCAGACCCCATTTTTGACATCACTGTACTTACAGTAATGCAAATCTCTCTGGTTGGGTATCAACCCCAAGCCTGCCCTTCCTGAGCCTTTACTTTCTCATGTTTAATATCTAGTCTGATTCCCACTGACGTGTTTCTATGGTTTCGTCAACAATAGATTTTGCTCGATCCAAAGGAGGAGCAGAGATCAGAAAAAACAGGACCACTTACGGAATGAAGTTGGCTGTCGGTATTACAATCCCATTGCAGATACACAGTGTGCTACCAGAAAATGGAGTGCAAATAGAGCACTGCACCATGAGGCAAGAGTCCATGGTCTACATGGCTGTGGGCTGCAGTCTGCAGATGAAATGAGAGTTCAAATCGCAGAAAGAAAACAGTGCCGGGGGAGGCTTAATGAGCCCACAGCTATTGTGCATGGAAGATGCCTTGTCATCCTGCTGAGCAGAGCTAGCATGTTTGTGCCAAAACACCATGTGTCTGCAGGGAAGAGCGAGCAGCTGTTTGTCCATCCCTGCTTGGTCTAACACTTGGAATGAAGGAAACACACCCAAAGTACCTGAAATATGGCACTAACAAACCACCATTGCTGATTACCATTATGTTCTGTTTCACAAATCAATTCACAAATAACCTTTACTGTATATGTACTGTGCAAAAGAAATGCAGACTTGGCATGTTAAAAGCAGATTTTTGTCTTCATTCCACTTCCATATTCATGCAATAAGGCAAACATTATCATGACAAAATTTCTTACTGTAACAGCAAAAAGAGCTCATGATTTTTTAAATAACAAAATTAATCTGTTAACATTGATCTTTTACCAAAAATAAACTGAAACAGTGACAATTATTTTGTTATTTGATACTTTACAGAACTTTTTAATGTTATGACATTTGATATATCCTGCAAAGACACACAACACCTGCCCTATTTCGTATTACACTTAACAGATTTTCACGTGTTTATAATAAGCGTGATATATGACACAATATGAAAACTCCACTTCATATTACAAACACACTTTTTACTGTACACATCATAACTTTTTCTGTGTATACATAAAGAAGCAACAATGCCAATGTACACACAGAACATAGCACACACCTAATACTGTGAAACACATATAGTACTTTAATGTAAACCTTACACTCCATACAGAAGCATAAAACATGGTACTGTATATGATCTACAGCAAGGAGCTGCACCAGGTGTGACCTGTCTAGCAGGTTTTACATGTCCTTCACCTAATTCCTCACTATGAGTAAAAGGCTTTCTCCTTAGACGATACGAGGCAGGTAGGCCTCCATTCTTCTAATTCCACTTCTCTACACATGTTTTGGTTTCTTCGGTGCCCTCATTCTGCCCTTCCCATACTTAAAATCTCCATGGCTGCACTCCTACGGTGATATTCAGATCTCTAGACTCACTTCAGGCTTGTGAGCTCTCCTGCATGATGAAACCAGCACAAACTGGAAGTGCAGGCATTCTAAACAATAGAAATGGATTTACACATTGAACAACTTTTCCAAAGAATTTCTGCTGCAATCCAACTTCCTGTACACATTCCCAATACTTGAATTCCACAAATTAAATTTCAATTATGATGTCTGCAGCTTGCTATGTTTACAATTCATTCTGACCTTTCCAGTTCAATAAAGTAAATTGCTGCTGTCATACTTGTGTTAGCTGCGTTCTTGTGGCTGTACCCCATGGAGACCGACACTGCAGGCTGTTGGGTTCCACTGATGCATTTCTACACTTTTTTGTCATTTCAAGCAATATTGTTTGGCGGAAACTGGTCTGTTTGAATTAGTGAATAAGGCACACTTGTTTACTAGTTTATTTATATCAGATATAGTAACTGCAACTGACAATTACAGTTTTGTGTTTTTTCCTATAGAGACCATACACATGCACACACCGAAAAAAGTGCCCCAACTGCCAACTTAAGTCCAATAACTCTTCCACCTCCTCTTACCAACCAACCCACTAAAATAACATTAAAATCAAAAAAGTCCCAAAACAGAACTGAACAGACTGAGCACTGTCAAAGAATTAAAATTTATTATACACACACCACTGCAATACAGTACATATGTTACTGTACTGAACCTTGTGACCCCCCCATTCCCCCCTCCACGTCATCCCACCCACACACATGTGCTCAGTCATGTTTACATGTAACGGTTCTGTATCGGACAGTTCACATTCACTGTAACTACTGTCACATCCACGGGCCCTCCCTGGAAATGGAGATGAGAGACAGCTCATACATGTCATCTGCATCGGGATTCGGTCCTCGGTCGCTCGGATGCGATGCTTCTGGAAACATCAGCGAAGAGCGAATCGTGAAAACCCGACAATTGTCCGCGTTCTCAGAAAAACATGCTGCCGCCCAAGCGTCACTGAAACGGACGCAGGCCACGGCGAATTGGAATTTAAAAAACAACAACAACAACAAAGATGTGCTCTGATGCGTGCAAATGCTGACAGATGACGGATACATAAAAGCAGTCACAGTATCCCAAACAAAGACGACCAGCAGCACACCCCCCATCGACTATAATTCGCATAACACGTCCCGGCCGGAGACAGAGATGTCTGTGTCCTCCCACATGCAGACAACGCAGCATCACTGCAGGGTCATCCGAGCGAGCATGGCGAGCACCTTCTCCCGCATCCTCCACCTCAGTGTTTCTCTGGCGGTAAATCAGCATTTTTCTATGACGTTACTGGGTTTCACCTTGGACAGTACCGGAGTCAACTGAGTTGTAAAATACGTTATGTGCGTGGACGCGTGCAGAATACACAGGAATATGCGCGTATGCCGCATCTGTCTGCGTGTGTAGGATAGCTGAAAGTCACCACGATTCCTCCTACCTTTGAGTCTTCCTTTTGCTGTCATTGTCAGTGGGGAAATGTCTCATCGAAGCGGGATGCTAATTGCATCTCGCTCTCCCTCTCTTTCGCTCTCTCTCTTTCGTTCTCAATCCCCCCTCCTCCCTCCTTCCTCCCTCGCTACCCCCACCCCCTCAAGCTCTACAGTGTCCTGTAACCCAGCATGTATTCGCCAGGTGCACATTCCCGACACTTGCAGAAGTCCCACAGCGTCACAGCCTCGTGCAGCGGTGCGCGGCGGGTCCGGGGTGCCCCGACACCTTTTGGCGAACCGTGGCTCCGGCTGCACATGTAACGGGACAGCGGGATGCCGCCCGAACCAGAAGATATGGACCATTTAGTGTTCGAGCGGACCGCGGCACAGTTCATTACTAACGCCTTTAAAAATCATGAAATGATCGATTCAATCTGATGAACTCATCCTTACGAAGATACATAAAAATCAGACGAAAAAGACTGAAAACATGAACAACCTGGAGGAATTCAAACGGAAGGGGTATTTTACACATGCATATGCAGGAAAAGAACAACATAAAACTGATAAAGTGATCGAACACATATGCAGCACAGTAAACAGTAACCTGCACCTACATTTTACCACCCGTTCGGCGGCATTTAACACCATGTCAGCGTTGGACATCTTCATGGGCAGTTGCTGTCCAGAAGCGCGCGGCTTTTATTCCTCGTGCGGTGCGCAGTTTATTCGCGGGTCCGTGGTGATGGTGCGGGAAGCGCAGGCTGCTGGAGCATCACTCGGTGCGCCCCACCGTGGACCGCCGCCTGGACTGGGGAGGTCTGCTACTGCTACCCGGGGAGGGTGGATGCTGGGCTGCCGTGTGGAGGAGGATGGAGTGAGACGGATGCTAGGGAGGGTTATTCAGTGAGACGCTGCTCGTCCGAGGAGATCCTCACGCGCTGCACCACCCCGACATGGCGAAGGAGGGAACTCCCACGCAACCGCTTCCAGGGACTGCCTGATACCGCCATCAGGTGGAGGCAACGCCGGGGTTTCCCAAACACATGATGCGCCGTGTTTTCCCTGATCCACGGCGGTTTGCTCCGCGCGTGAAGGATGGAGGAGCGCGGGGAGCTCGTGACGCGCCGTCGGATTCCCTGTCTTCCCCCAGCAGCCAATCGTACAATGTGTTTTGTCAAAATTATAAAGTGAACTATTAAAGGTTCTGCGTATAATACAGAATCTCTGAATAGAAAAACTTACAGATTTGTGAGGAAGAAGATTCGTTTATTTGAGTGAAGGGTAAAAATTAACGAGCGCACTATCCCTTCTCGGCAACTTTGTTTTCCTCTTTTAAGTCTGTATTTTGGCCACAATGTCATCTCCACGCACAAAAGCACACGCAAGACCTGAAGAACGTGCAGTGAATAAACGTGAAAAACAGAGACAGTGAATGAGACTTAACATGTTTATAGAGACATTCATAACAAGCTCACATTTTTATGTTTCTGAGTAGATACTGGAAGGAGGTAGTATACCTACAAAAAGAGCACAAATAAAAACCTGACTATATATGTTTGTACATATTCCAAAGTGCCGGGTAAAAATAAGCCATTATTATTTATGTCTTTAACCATTTCAGGGTATGTCCCCTCTCTCAGCTGACTGTAGAACCATTACCAGTTTATTCAAGGTACTACAGTGTCTCAAAATTGGTGATCTAGTACAACTGACGAACACAGTTCATGAAAGAAGGAATATTATGAACTGCTTTCGGTTGTAACCTACTTATTCTGTTGCATATTGAACTACATTAATTACTTTTAAATTCCACTTAAATAAATTAAGTGCATTTTGTAGATTTCTGGTAATGGGAGTTTTGATACGGCATTCACTGTATAGTATTAGTGAGAAACTTGAGTACAATTTATTAACCTTGGCATTACTTGTAAGGGATGAACTGGTCAGAGGATTCTAGTGTGTATAAGAATGTCACGAACAGCTGTGTAGTCTTTATCTTCTTCACTAAATGCCTTGTGAGGGGAAAAAAGAAAAACTAATTTTTTAGTAAGTGTACTGTCTTGAAAAGACAGTGTATATATTGTTGTTATTTTTATTCATCATTTAAATGACACCTTTGTGCAAGGTGATTTATGTTGGCTAAGTTACTTAGTATGATTTACCTATATATACAGTTGGGTCTTTTACTACATCAGGGTAAGTGCCTTCATCAAAGGTGCTACAACAGGACTGATATTTGAACCAGGAAACTTATGACTGCAAGCTAGTATCACTGACCATTACAGTATCTGGTGTGCCTATGGTAAGTGTCACTGGATTTGAACAGAATTTACTGTTTTACTGAAGCTATTTATTCACAGTTGAAAAATGGAAAGTCGCCATTGATTAAACTTGAAATTGTTAACTCTTTAACATCAAGTGGGTCAAGACTGGATTACGAATGTTTCTTTGCTTAATATGCTTATTGTGTGTATACTGAGGACATTATAAACAGAACTCAACCTGCTTCAGTGAAGAGGTATTTTTTTTCCACAAGGCTTAAGTAATGAAAATGTTACACTGGTTATTCTGGATGTCTATTAGCCTCAGATTATGTTGATAGTAAAAATTCAAACTGGTTGGAGTAAATGTTAAACATCCTTATGGTTATTACTTTGAGAAGAAGGCTTCATCCTTGCACTGCAGTGATCCGAATTTGCTACAATTATCAATGATATTTTGAGTTACATTTAAAACACCCAGCAGAGACTTGGATGCTTTGTGCTCTGTCACGCTCTGTATCTTTTAACGCATATATTTGAACGCATTTTATATAAGTGGTAAATCTGGATACAAAGAGCTGTTCACTTTATTCGATACATCTTAGATCGCACCAATACAGCCTACAACAATACAACCTACAATAATACCACAACCGCTACCAAGTTCTCATCACCATTCATTTTATAAATTGTTACTCTCGCGGGGATTTAAAAACGTAATACTTACTAAAACATCACTAATTTGTTTTACTATTCCGCTTATCCTTTCGGCAGGTGAAACTGACTCCATACTTTGTACTGTACTGCCGCTGTTCTCGCGATAACTTCAGGCTGCGAGGAGGAGAATTTGCGGTATATCCCTCCGCTTATTTTCACGTTTGAAACTTCGTCCCTCTATGAGACTTGTGACATCACCAGCACTACTAAAAATATAAACCCGCATTCGAATAAGCTTGGGAAATCGATAGAAAAAAATTAATATGAAATTGAACATTTTAAATTTAATTCACCTCATTTTATCTACCACGGAAAAGTCTTAAGGCATATCGTGTGTTTGGCAGACTTAAACTCCTATGGGGGTCAGCCATTTTGGCTCAAATCGGTATTTCACGGACGCTCAGCTCTGCCTATGCCGTAGACTCAAAATGGCGCCGACTACGCTGGGCTGCCGAACGCAAAAAGGCCACTCTGAGTCGGCGCGCGCAGCGCACGTTGGGCGAACCCTCGTGCGTCCGACGCGTTGGCGGTCGCGCGAGCGTCTGCGGAAGGCTTCTATTAGAGCGCCGCCGAAGGGAGTGATGCGGTAGCCGCTGCTGCGGGAGGAAGGAAGGACCGCGGTTCCAGCTCTGGTGTCTTTCAGTTTCGCCTTTACATTTCTTTATATATCAACCGGCCCCGTCTCTTTTCGGCAGGTTAACGGCAACGTCCGTGTTAGAGCGGCTTGCTTTTTCTGTGTCGAGGCGAGAAAGCGCAGCGTCGAGCGGCGAGGGGGGAAGTAAACCGCCATTTTAGCCGAATAAAACACGTTTCCAGTGACAGCGGCACGAGCACAACAATGGCTCTGAAAAGAATTCACAAGGTAAGGAAGTGAACGGCGTTTCTGTTCGTCGGAAATACACAAACGGCTCGCTTTATCCTCTGTAAAGGCCGGTTTGTGCCGTGTTATATAATCTCTGCGGGGATATGGACAGGTGAGCAAGGGCTCATTTCCGCGTAGCGAGCTCCCAGCGCGGGTGACAGCGTGCAAGCAGCGCCCGCCGGGCTGTGGGGCCCTTAGGCTCCCCGTTGGTGGCTAACTTGCTAGCAGCCAGTCATCTCTGACGCACAAAACACAGCAAACAAAGATCTCTTTGGGCTGCCTTTGTATATACTGTTAATACTGGACATTTTTTCGTATGTTTGTAGATATTTCTAAGGCCGTATTAGTTTCGTAGCGTCGACAAGAAGGGGCTGAAGTTAGCAGGTCGTGGAAACCGTACTGCTATATGACACTGATCTGGGAACCCCTGTGTAGGAGAGGTTTGTAAAAAGGAAAACTGAAAATACTTGCACCTAAGTCCTTTGCCGGGCCCATGCCCAGTGTGGAGAGGGAGAATTGGGGCCCTCTAAGGAGGACTAATGGATGACGAGGCCTGACACCCAGGAACAGCCTTGGGTCTGTTTCTGTACTCCTTGGTGGGACCATGATGGAGGAATGGCCACCTGTCTGTCACAGAGCTGTCATCCTGCTGCATGTGGCACTTTAGGTGGTGTGTAAAGAGTCACATTGATCCTTACAGGCTGATCCCTCAGTGTACCTGTACAGTGGGGACCACCAGAATCCTGTATCTTGGCTCATATTTTCACTTTTCTGTTCTGGCTGTTCTAAGATTAACACACTTGGGGAATAAACCCGAAACCCCAAGCTGATGTCACTTTATAATGATTGCTTGTGTTGTAAGTGTAGGAGTATTCCCAAATGATTGTTAAGCAGCTGAAAAACTCCATGAACCTTAAAACCATCACTAAATCACATCAACCAATGCACTAAAAACTTCATCCTAATGTGCTCTGAAAGGATTTGGTGCTGTGGCTGTTTTGACATTCCCTGATAGTCAGTTTAGCTCTAAAAATTTCAAAGCTAACCTCTTATTGTAGATATGGGACATGTTTTGTATAAAACCGAAGTACTCATATAAGCTCTGCTTTCATGATAAAAATGGTTTAATCACATACCCTCATTACTTTAGTGGGTATATTAACTTCATGTAGTCAAGATCTTTGTATGGGTGTACTGATGGACCCGTAGGGTTATAGGTTTCTAATTTTTTTTGGTGTATTTGGAGTAAAATTGCGACTTCCTTTCAGCGTTTGACCTGATATTACCAAGTACAGGTCAAATGGTCATCCTTGACCTGTTACCTGTTTCATGCTTTGTATGGCATTGTTATAACCTGCAAGTTATGGGGAAACATTTTTGTCTAACAGTTTTAGTTTTTAGACTTGTATTTCGACATGACAAAGTTCTACTGTGTTTTCTGTGCTTAGGAGTTGAATGACTTGGCACGTGACCCTCCAGCTCAGTGCTCTGCCGGACCGGTTGGTGATGACAGTAAGTACTTATTGCATTCAGTCTTCTGACGTGGGATGATTCCCACCCCCCCCACTGGATGCTTTAGCAAGAAAAAGGTATTGTTTTGTATACATTTGAGACAAGTACTGTGATATGTTTCTGAAATTATAACATTTTTGTTAAATCATTTAGAAGTTGCCACAGATAGGGGTGTCTGAAGTTGAGTCTTTGCGAGCTAAATGTAGAAAAGCCTGAAGATCAAAGAAATTCCACTTGCATAAACAGTTGTGAGATGCTGTTAAAGGACATTTTGAGAAATGCATGCATGCATGCAGGCAGGCAGTGTTGGGCAGTTCTGTGCTGCTGGTTTCCTGCAGGCCTGGTGGCATGTCAGTTGGCACTGCAGTCTGATCTGGCTGTTCACACCGCCTCAGTACTGTGACATCTGCAGAGGAGAGCTTTGAGTGAATGAATCATGGCACCTTATTGTGAATCCTGTAGACAGAAGCAGCAGCATGTAGGAAGTGGCTGGACCTCTGGATATTTAATCTGGTGCTGGTGAAATCCCATCCAGGGTAGAAAATTGGCACAGAAGTAATGTTACATGGCATAATTGAAAGATGCAAGGTTCTACAATAAACAAAGATGTTATGTAACCTGGTGCCAATAATCTGAAATATTACTTTGTTTTATTTATGGAAGC
Source organism: Arapaima gigas (assembly GCA_900497675.1). Classification (NCBI taxonomy): domain Eukaryota; kingdom Metazoa; phylum Chordata; class Actinopteri; order Osteoglossiformes; family Osteoglossidae; genus Arapaima; species Arapaima gigas. The sequence continues at coordinate 34,362 of UFQX01000570.1, read as the reverse complement.
CCAATGTTTCAGGTACGTTCATAGATACATGTGTTCAGAATATCCTGATGTAGTAGAGAAGATCAGTGAATTGGTCACTATACAGTATGTAGTGGCTTTCTCTACTATGTGCCCTGCCTTAAACTACTGGTACTATGATAGAAATATAACTCCAGTCTAATATTTCCCACATTATTTTGTAAGCACTGTGCTGCACTTGTCCCAGGTTGACTCAAAAAGCACAAATTTTGAAGGTTGGTACATTGATTTGCAGAGTAGATGAAAAGATTGATGTTGCCCTCATTTCACAGTACTGCTGAAGTTTTGATAAGTTTGATCCTTCTGTGTTTACCTGGTGTAATTTCTTTGGGTGTGGGTACTATAAACCTTTACATTTATTTTTAGTTTACTAGGTTTATTGCCTTTGGCTTGAAACAATATACTTTTGAAACTTTCTGGTAATTCACACTGATGTCAAGGACATTTAGATTGATTCTTGGGCCTTCATTTATGGGTTTTCTTCCCCTCTCATTTTGCAGTGTTTCATTGGCAAGCCACAATTATGGGACCCGTAAGTAATACTTCTCCTCCAGGTTTGAATGATACAGCCATGCAGTAGTGCTTTAGTGATTTGACATATGATCTGATCTTATTTGACAGAATGACAGTCCGTACCAGGGTGGTGTCTTCTTCTTGACTATTCACTTCCCCACAGACTACCCTTTCAAACCACCAAAGGTGAGTTTTCTTTCTTCCTGTGCATCAGCTCTTCCCTGAAACAACACTTTTATTTGGATGTCTCAGGCCACTGATAAGATTTTAAACAGCAGGGAACAGTGGATTTAGTGTGACCAGTTGAACAGGTTTTCTTTTTAGAAAGGACAAATACCATCTCAGAAAAACACTCATTTTCAACCAGGAAGTAAATGTAGTTTATTTGGTAAGCAGTCTGTTTAGTTATTTTTAGATCTTGTCACTGATAAGGTAGAAATCGGTAAACTCTTGGAACTGTTCTTCCCTTGCAGTAACTCTAAAGAGCTGCTGCTTTCCCTCTTGTGTTTATACATGTCTGTCTAAATGTGTATTGCCCTGATTTCCACCTTTAGGTAGCATTTACCACAAGAATCTACCACCCAAACATCAACAGTAATGGCAGCATCTGCCTTGACATCCTGAGGTCACAGTGGTCTCCAGCACTTACTATCTCCAAAGGTATGTTAGAACTGGAAAAGTTGTGGTTCAGTATGTGGGCACCTTTGTACACATTGTGTTCAAGTAATTGCTTTAATGTCTTTTCAGCAGTGATTTTTGAAGCAGTTTTTTTTGTATTGTTCTTCAGTTCTGTTGTCCATCTGCTCGCTGCTATGTGATCCAAACCCAGATGACCCACTAGTGCCTGAGATTGCCCGCATCTACAAGACAGACAGGGAAAAGTAAGGAACCAGCCTGAATCAATGTAACATGTTTTATGGTTACATTTTCTTACTGTGTACATATTTGCTCAGCAAAGGTTTTCTTCTCTCCTGTTATTTTCAGGTACAACAGAATAGCTCGGGAATGGACACAAAAGTATGCAATGTAGTGCAGGTGCGGAATTCTGGAGAAAACAAGGCCTCTACATCTACAGCTAGGGGAGCTTTGAAAGATAATGAAAAATAGAAAAAGAAATGTTGTTGGTTTCCATTGGAGTGCTTTCTTTGAGCCACACCTCCCCAACCTCTGCACCTGTTCCCAGACCTGCCTGGTGGCCGTCTTGTACATATTTGAAACAGCAATCATAGTTCACTTCCTTTCCCAGTCTTGCTTTCTGTTTTGTCACAGGATGAGCCCAAGTTGGACCTGCTTATCATTCTAAAAGCATTCCTTGCCATTTTAAGAACTGGGGTATTAGTTACAGATTAAGGGATTTTGTTTTTCCCTCCTTTGTGCTTCCAACTGTAACATGAGTTGGACACTAATTTGATTTCGCCCCCCCCCCAGTAACGTCTCTAAGGAATTCTTTAAATTCATAACAAATCTTAAGTTATGAATGGAAACAAAAGGCCTTCTGGATCTTTTTTTTTCTGCTGGAAAGTTATAAAGGACCTTCCTTTCATTATCATGACCAAGACCCTGCCTTTCTAAATACATTAGGATCTGAAGGTTTTGGACCATTTATTTAAATATATTTGTTAAACAAGTGCCCCCAAACCATAACAACTGTAGGTTGCATTTGGCTATTGTTGAATTAGAAGCTAACAGCTCCAGTCAGCTCGCGCTCTTGGATTGTGGTGCGAGGAAATAAATTTGACAACTTCTGTATATTTAATTACCTGAAAGCTCGTGGAGCTTGTGTGTTGATTAAACTGTGTAATAAAATAATTACTAAAGTCTGAATTTCAAACTTAAGCATGTGGGCATCTGTGGACAGACTCAAATTGATGTTTAGAAGTTTTTGTAATAAGAAATGAAACCATGTTTAACTTTTTCCACTTTATGTGCAGATTTAAGTATTTTGCATTTAAAGGTGATCGTTATAGTTCAATTCACAGTAAAGATGTTACTGATTTGTGAAGTTGTTGCAAAGTAAATTCCTATAAAATGTTGCAGAGCATGTGGAAGCAGTATGTGATGAGCAATGTAGCAGATGTTGATTTTGAGGAGACAATGGCCCTCTGTGTTTTAACATAATTCCAGGTAACTGTATACATTATAAGTAATTAAGATAATGGCAGACTTTGAAGTAACTTGCCTCAAATAACTTGAAATATCACTGTTTCCGTTGCAGTTACATTGTATGAACACAGCCCTTTGGATTGAATAAAAAACAGGATGTGTTACTGCTGCTTAGGTCACAGTTGTAATACATTATCACGGGCTTTAAAGGGTTATTCTGTGGTGTGACACCAGATGTATGAAATATTCGTCGTTGTGGTTGAATGTTGGCACCAAAAAGGGCCAACAGTTCATTTAGGTTTACATTTTCACATGAATGTGATAGTTCTTACTGCTGAAGTTTGAAAATAGGTAAGAAATAGAAATAGAGTATTAAGACAAACTAATTTTGATTAAAGGTTAAAATTTTACAATTTTTTGGACCGGTAAATTGTATCCACTTTCCATAGTTCACTATTCCAGCGTTAAAAAGACGTCGATTTCGAAAGAATTACATACCAACACGTCGGGGGGGAGGGGTTTCGCGTGTCTCCTGATTGGTCGCTCTCTTTATTGCATAAAGGAGGCGGGGCGTTTGTTAGTTTCCTACACGGAAGCGAGCTTCCTGCACGGGCGGCGTGACCTTGTGTCCCGCACGGAGGTACTGTACTGTACGCAAGAGGGATTTGGACATGTCTCTGCGGGCGCTCCTGCCGAAGTCGGAGCTCCGATACGGATTCCCTCTGTCTAGAGGTACGGCTCGTGTCCCGGGCAGCGCTTCTCCTGCGCAGTTATTTAAAAACAAGCTGCGCTCGCGATCGCCGGTGACCCCGTGATAGCAGGAATTCAGGGGATTTTGATGCATCACGTGAAGCAGTTATTTAGGTACCCTGATCTGTATAATAAACTGCGGGAATGAGTCCAGGTCGAGGTGCGGATCCTGTGCCGCGGGGTTCCGGCTGTTGACAGGCTAACACGGTCTGGTAACACCCACTCGAACCCGGCTACGGGGCCCGTAAATACTCAGTAGAACCCAGACGTTATCAGCTGTCCTCCAGCCTGAGTGGCGCGCGTGATCGCTCGGGGGTCAAAGGTCCACATATTTCGCACTTCACTTTTAATTCTCTGGCTCTGCTGTCCAAAGTGACCTGTGATGTTAGATAATAAACTGTTAAAATGATTTGCCCATTTGTACAGTTGGGTGTATTTACTGTGTGGATTGAGGGTAAGTTCCTTGAACAAAGGTCCTACAGCAGGAGTGGGACTGAAACCACCAACCTTAAGTATATTAGTTAAGTTTTAGAAGGTGGTGTTTTGTTAGTTTTATTACTACACTACAACTCTAATTAACATCCACTATTACATATAGAAATAGAGATGTAAGATGATTGTTCTGTGTGGCATTTTTTAATTGACTTTTTTAAAGTTAAGCATGGCTGATTTTATTTTTTAAATTGCTAGACCTGCATTATCAAGCATTAAAAAAATAATTGTGGGTGATCAGTACTGCTCAGCTCCATAGAAACCATCAGTAGTGGGGAAAAATACGTATGCAATGCTTGATTTTAAAAATGCTAAGAACTTTTCAGTTCTGAGAAGGGAGTGAAATTCTAAATACTTTTTGATCAGTCTTTATATGTTTCTAGCAAATCAGGATCCAGGATTTTAAACAGATCTGAGAATACAGTCTGCTATTTGTGTTAAATTAAGCTTATTTAGGATCACATCTGCAGCCATGAGCCACTCTGATAATGACCCGTTTTTGTACCATTGGCAGCATTAACTCTGTATCAGTCGTGTCTTCTGGCTCAGCTATACTTTTACCGTTAATTGATAGCAATTAGTTTGAAAAAAAAAAAGAAATCTGTACGTTAATTGGTTGAAAACACTGTTTGTTTAAACTTTACACATTTGACAACCCTGGACAACCATCTATACGCAGAGTTAATTGCAACACAAAGGTGCAAGGCAAGGTTCACTCGACAGGGTGCCAGGCCATCTCGGGGCAATCTCACACACTTATTCACAAACTGAACTAACCTGAAACACGTGTTCAGACTGTGGGGGGGAAACTGGAGAACCTTTAGGAAATGTGTGAACACAAAGAGAACATGTGAACTCCACACCTGAGGAGGTCTGAGGCAGCAGTGCTACCCACTTCATCACTGTCTCCTGACCCTGCAGTTCTACAGAGTTCATGTACAACTGGGTCCACAGTGAAATATGGAGTTTTTACTGTGTAAATCACTGTCAAGTTATCTCCAAATGTGGCTGAACAAGATATGGCTGGCTAAATTATTCATCAAAGCAAAGGTGGATCAGTATCACATGCTGAAAATGGCCACAAAACCTCAACTGTGAAGAAGAAAGTTTGTGAACACTGGTGTTGTGTAACAAAATGTGACAGGTTTCTCTATGAAATGTGCTGAAAACAAAACCCAGTGAGAGATTAGTTTTTTTTTTTTTTTGTCAAGGCAAAGCTGTGGTTTAACGCCGGGAATTTCTCACATCACCACTTCGTAAAGCCGAATTTTAAATAAATCAGCTGGGTGAAGTTTTAAAAGGCTTTGACTTTGTGTCTGTTATTACTGCTTCTTTCTACTGCTGCATAGTTTTGCAAATTGGGATGCAGTTCATCAATCTGAAAGGTCTGGACCTACAATTGAGTATCTCATTGACAGGGTTAAACCTAGGGCAGCTGTTGTCACTCTAAGCATATACAGTACGAGTAAAATGTGTGAGTGGGTGTGGACGTGTTCTCTATGGGATGAACTGGGCTGTAGAATAAAGGGAAAGCAAAACACAGGTGTCCTGAATGTCTTGGACCTGCTCCATGTCAGCTTGTTTCCTGTTCAGAATTATTAGCTGCTCAGATGCCTTGTTCCTGAAGAGCCCGTTGTAAGACGTATTCCTGTAAATCAAAGACATAATTACCATTAGTTTCAGTAGTAATTTTTTTTGAATTCCTGAGCCCAAAACTGACATTTATGCAATAAAATCACAAAATCCTATTAAAATGGACAGAATTAATTCAATATTTGATTAATTATAGTACAAGTCAGTAATCGTTCATTAATGACAAAACATACATATGACAGTTTTCACATACAGCTAGTCTTTGATTTTTGACTGAATAGCACTTAATGGCAGTTCATCATAAATGGATGAAAACTGTGAAAAATGTGTATACATTAAAGTGTGTGGGCATTTTAAAAATGGACAGTATGGAAAATGTGGCCTGACAGTTCTCATCTGCAGGTCCTTTATGAATGGCATGTGGTGCACTAAGTTGACATTGTGTGTGTGTGTGTGTGTGTGTGTGTGTGTGTGTGTGTGTGTTGCCTTTTGATAGAAGGAAGTGATTTTCAAATAAAGAATGCTAAATTGCCCCTGGGTGTGTGTTTGCCTTTCAGGTCACCTGACTACCATTGGGCCGGTGGCTCTGGTTGCTGCTGTGGGAACCTACGTCCTCTGCAGGTACTTAAGCGGGAAAAGCAATGGCAAAAGCAAAGTGAACCAGACGATCAGTAAGGACAGCGCCAAGGTGGTGCACAGCTTTGACATCGAGGACATCGGCTCCAAGGCGGTCTTCTGCAGGTGCTGGAGGTCCAAAAAGGTGCAGGACTCTCTGAGACACAGTACAGATGAGAGTACTGTTTTTTTTTTTAAAACAAATATTTATTTATTTAAAGCTCTTGTTAAATGTTGCCTCCAGCCTTCTTCATAGTGCCTCACTACATATTTGTCTTTTGAAAAATTTTTACATTAATTATTTTTTTCCTGGTGCAATGACCAATTTTCTAGACTGCTGAGTGTTTTACTGGGGTAATTTTAGGTTCCCTTCTAAATGGTGCAGCAGTAGGGCCCTTTCTGTGATGTAACATTGCCAAATGTGTTAAAATTGTGCATTTGAAACCGTTATGCCATCTGCTGTCTGTTAACATATTTGAGTGTGATGGAAGGCGACACTTGTCTGTATCTCGCACAATAGTTTCCTTACTGTGACGGGGCACACACCAAGCACAACGAGGAGACGGGGGACAACGTGGGTCCGCTCATCATCAAGAAGAAGGAACTCTGATCGCCTTGGGCCTCTAGAGCACTGTCTGACACTGACTCAAACTCATCACACAATGCAACACGTCCGTTCGTCACCCCTCTCCCCTGGACCATTGGGAAATGATGTCTGAAATGTTGCGGGGCAGGGCTCCCTATCCCTGGTTCTGGCAGGCCATTCTGTAACCACTTATCTTCTCTAGCGAAGCACTTAAGTACTTGGTTGAAGTAAATATTTCCCTTAGTGAGGGGTGGTTAAATAAGTTCAATGAGAGTGTCGGGGCTTTAAAGAGCTCTGAAAGCCCTCAACATACATGAGCCTTCTGAGACCTTAAGGTCATCTGTATTTATGGTTCAGCTCTGTAGTTCCAACTGTCCATATCCATCAACAATGTTTGTCCCTGCAGTCATTTACTAAAATTTAAGCATTGCTATCCACCACTTTATATAATACTAATACCGTGTTAAAAATTTTTAATGTCAGTTTTGTTTGGTGAAGTGCCCTGCAGTGGTGAGGCAGGAGGTACCAATATCCAACTTGAGACAACCACTACTGACCTCAGCTTTACAACTGTGGAAGCGTTGGCTAAGTCCACATAATTACATCTCAATATGACTGAATTAAGTGTTGTGTGTCTCCATGTTTGAGCAGAATATATATATATTTTGAATAAATGATTTCAACTTTGCTTGTGTGACTGTTTATGTAACAATGCTACGACTGGGACTTGGGTCCACTCACAAAGTGCTTCAGTATGCTTGTATTTATTCATTTAGCACATGCTTTCTTTTGAAGCATTCATCCATTAGCCTTAACCACTTATCCTGGTCTGACTTGGTGTCCCAACCAGGGGAGAGTTTCCTACTTTCACCCTCTCTGGTTCTGGGATAGGACACGTGTGCACAGTAATAGCAATTTATTATGGCACATTAACCTACAATCAATGTGTTTAGACGGTGGAGGAAACCCACGTGAGCCCAAGGAGAACATCCAAACTCAACACAGACTGAGCTGGATTTGAACCAATGCCTGAAAAGCCCAGGTGGCATGAGGCAGCAGCTGTCTTTACTGTGCTGCTCTTCTCTGAATCAATTTAAAATTACATTTTTTAAAAAATGTATACAACCAAGCAGTATATCAATATATCGCACATTAAAGGTAATTTAAAAGTCATCAATTCAGTTAAAACAGATTTTTTGGGAGATGTAAGGAAAATGTAGAAACTGCACAGAGTTGGGTTCAAACCTACATCAGAACCTGCGGGGCCCCTGTGCCACGCTGGCAGTACAAGGACCATCATAAAGGTACCAAAGGTAGTTTTAACAAATGCGTTACAGCTTTTTCTCCCGATGCCCAATGTCTAAAACCGTCAATTTCATAATCCTTGTGTTTGATCTAAGCATAATATTTTGCCCATCCATTGTGCTCCTGTTTAGAAGTAAAGCATCCAAGCAAAGCACGAGAAAAGTGTTTAGATTCATTGTTAGGTAAATAATGTTTATTTAATAATGAGCTAATAATTGATTGATAATTAAAAGTGCAGTCCTCTTGTGGCCTGTAGATTATTTCCCCAACGTAGGACCTGTGTTATAACCTCCACTGCGCCAGGAACTGATAACTGGGCGCCGTCTCTGCCTCTGCCACTAGATGGAGCTGTGTGCCCTGCATTGGGCCTGGGTAAAAAGTGCAGATTAGGGAATTTCCGTTAAGACCCACCCCCGTATGAGCGGTACGCTTGTAATCGGTGTCATGCTGAGAAAAACGTCCATTTCCTCGAATGATTTCTCTCACTTTTATGGATTTTTTTGCCACTTCAGCAGAAATAATGGAATTTTAGGAAAATGTACCCCGCTTGTCACAAATTGTTTGCACAAATAACAACATTTAGACAGAAATAAGATGCAGATGATCAACCACGTTCCACCCTGTAATAGAAAAATCTTTTACCTTCCAAATATTAGTAGAGGTACATTTTCACCGTGTGCAGAAGTCTGGTTCTGACCATCAGGCCTGCCATGGTTGAACTCATGAATGGATAGATGATGTCGTAGTAAAATCAATACTGATTTATACTGATACTGATAACACACCTCATGGCATTTTCCTGGAAGAAAGACGATGACAAGGAACCAAAGGGGGACTCTAAGGACTCTGACATAGAAATCAGAGTCTGTGGAACGATGGGAAGGCTGTATTGGGTTTTGTACACCAGCACTGGTTATCGGGATGTTAGCAGAACAGTAGACAGTAAATTTGGGAAGAAGACGGGTGGAGGAAACAGCCAAGAAGGACTTGGGATTTCAGCAGGGACTAGTCACACTGTGTTCACTTGGGAAGCTCGATGACAACATTCCACGGCGTCTGAGAAACCGGATGTTCGTTCCTTTTCCCTCTCCCTCACTCGCTTTTTGTTCAGTCTGGCTTTGGGCACTCCTGCGGTGCCGGTCATGCGTCTGGCTGGAGCGTGAGGCCATGTGACACTAATCTACCAGCCCACCCCTCCCCCCCACAGGGGCCGAAAGCAGCACTGGCCCGCTTGTTCGCTGGCTCGCCTCGCCTCGCACATGGGGGCGGACAACAAAGGCGCAAGTGTGGCTGTGGCGCAGAGCTGCCGAACGCCCACCTGAGCTGTCCTGCGACTCTTTCATCCCGTCCCTGTGGTGCAGAAGGTTCAAATGGCACCTCCTCAGCATCTTTTTCTACGCATACCTTGAACAAGTGTGAAATGGTTGGTTATGTGTGGCAGTGCTTTATGTGCACTTTTCAATGTATGGCGGCATTATAGAGGGGTGGGGTATGGAGGTGAGACCACAAAGGGGCGGACATTTTTAAGACTTCGGAGAATGGAGTGATAAAGGGGATAAGGACAGAAAGGCAGGGTTTGTGATGGGACAACAGGGAGACTGAGTAGTCATTAGAAAAGAGCTGAAGGCAAAGAATAAATCATGTAGAAAGGCTGGGATGTTGACATTTGAGGTTGGAATAGAAAGACTGAGGTGTGGAAGGTTGAGGTTAGTGTGGAAAGGTTTAGATTTGGAAGGCTGAGGTCAATGTAGAAAAGCCAGGATGTGGAAGGGTGAGGTCAGTGTAGCAAGGCTTGGGTACAGAAGGTTGAGGTCAGTGTAGAAAGGCCAGGATGTAGAAGGTTGAGGTCAGTGTAGAAAGACTTTGAAGTGGAAGGCTGCTGTCAGTGTAGAAAGGCTAGGATGTGGAAGTTTGGTGTACAAAAGCTGTGATGTGGAAGGTTGAAGACAGAGAGTAGAGTGAGAGAAGGGGGGTGTGAAAGGGGTGGAATGAAAAGCAGCAGATGATATGGAATGATTAAGGAGTTTGGAGTGCTGAGAGGCTACAGAGAGGAGGCACATGCTGTTAAAATATCTAGAGGTTTGGTGAGAGGATCAAGAGTGAGGTGGGCTCATGGTGACAAGGGTACAGGGTAACCTCTGGGCACTGAGATCAAACATCACTGTCAATGTAACTGTGTTACAGTCATGAAACAAACAGTCTCTGGCCACCTAAACCTTCAACTGTCTACATCCAGTGCGCTAAATATTTACCTATTTACAAAAGGGAATTAACATGAATGTCTGCCTTCTGCTCTTCACCAACAGGTTTCATTACCTGTAAATGTGAAATCCTATTTTCTGAACATGTCTCAGAATTACTTATAATTAGCATGGGATTTACACTCAAAACAGCCAGTGACGCAGCTTACTATCCACATAATTACTTCAATAAAGTGGCTAGGAGTAGAGGCGAAGCACCACGTGGCCTGCAAAGATGGGAGTTTCACTCCCTTGTTGTAAAAGCTTCAGTCTGAAGGGTACCCTGCACAGACCAGTGGTTCCCTGACCTGGTCCTGGGAGACCTGTCTGTATCCAGATTTTTGTTCCAGCTGAAATCAGTTAAGCACGACTGAGCTGTCAATGACTGATCACTTTTTTAAAATTATTGTTGGAGGTGTTTTACAGTGGTGCTGAGGATAAAAATATGTATATTATTTTTTGATCCACAGGGACGTAGTGGGAACAAGCCAACCCAGTCCCAATGTGATACAGATCATTTTTACTGTTTCACATAAACTTTAATTGGACTTAATTGTCTCTATTATTGGACCTCTGACAGTGCATCACAGACACTTGCTATTTCCCTGTTTGGATGCGGTTGAGTAGATTTTGCTGCAGTAGAAATGTAGACCACTGGTTGACAGAAAGCGACATAGACTGACAAGGAGGTAGAGGTGATGGGAACATCTTCATGAGGGTTCTGCTGTGGGCTCTTGATGGGGAGCCAGGAAAGTACGAGTGGACAGAGAAATTCTGGAAAGCAAATGGATGAACGGGAGGATGTCATGGGACAACATTCTGGAGAAGTGGAATGGACTTGGCTAATCCACATGTTAGCTGTGGGTGGGGAATGTCCAGTTCCTGGACATGAGTGAAATAGGAAACAGATGGTCAGTTAGTTGGTGCAGAGAGACAAGTGGGCCTTGGTGTTGGTGGCCTGAGAGATATACAAATGCTGGTGATATTTCATGTATGAAACACGATGGGAAAATAGTGTGAGACTGGACCCTATTTATGAATTAATGAATAACTTTATTAATGTGTAATTAAATACAGTTGTATAGCTGTTTCAGGCCTGAACCTGCAGTCACATTCAATAAGGCCACATGACATGTGACAGTAGCAGTTACTTAGAGTAAGGAATATATGAACAGGGACAGAATGATGGAGATGTTCTACGGGGTGTGCAGTGTTCAAAACCCCTTTTCTGTTCTAAGTGTATCATCTTACCCTATTTCCTCTATATCCCCCTGAGAGGAAGTCAGGGTCATCAGCAACAACATTCAAAGAAGAAAGGAAGAGAACCTCCTCTTCACACCCTCAACTGTCATTGAGTGGGTGGGCTGTGTGTGTGTGTGTGTGTGTGTGTGTGTGTGTGTGTGTGTGCAAATGAAGGGTGGCCGGGTTGTTGGGGGGGGGGGGTCACTGTGTAAAAAAACAGGAATGCAGACAAGCTGTGCAGGCACAGGAAGAATGTGGTCAGTCTGGACTGTGTAAAAAGATACGGTGGCCACTGGGAAGCAACAATCAGGGACGTCAGTGCTAAGAAGACATCCAAAATTGCTTTTTTGTCAAATTACATAAAACATTTAGCCTGTTACAGGCAGCTCTGAGATAAACCCTGTACACCTGACTAGGCTGATTATTATACTGCATGAAAGCTGTGATAAAAACACTTGTTTATCCATAATATACAGCATTACATACATATATTACATACGTAAGATACAATTCTAAATAACTGATAGATTTTCGATATTTAGACATGTTTATAGATGATATTCATATGTGAATACAACAACTAGAACGTAATTTATTTTATATATCAATGTTTCTGTGTTTTTGCTTGGGGTGCTTGTAGTTGCCAGCTTGTTGGCAGGAGCGGGTCACGGGGAGGGAGGCGGTCAGCACGGTGGTGTGGGGGCCATTTCCAAACCGGGGAGCGGGGGGGAGGGAAAGCAGTCTGGATAACACAAGATAGGGTGAAGCCAGGCACTTGGCCAGGACCAGAGAGGCGCGCTTCCCTCGGAGGGATTAGGGAGCGATGCGTGTCGAACCCGCGCTCAGCGGCGCGCTGTCTGCCGCCCTCAACACGCCATTGTCCCGCTTATCTGTCCCGCTGCCCACCCCCCCCGTGTTAGTCCGCCCACCGCCGCGGAGCACGTCGGAGATAAAATTTAGAAAGAAGAAGAAGAAGACAAAAGAAGTGGTCCAGGAAAAGAAAGGTGACTTCTTTAGTTCATGGCCGGAGATAAGGCGCTATCTGCTGTGCGGGAGCTCCAGTTCGCCCCCCCACAGCGGAGGGTGACCATTAACAGACCCGGTTAATATTTATTAGCACGTTGTTCATTCGAGCTTTCCGTAGATTTCCACCAAGTCTGAATTATGGAAAAACTCTTAAGAAGAAATACAAGCGTTTCGGTATTTGGCACCAAAATCACAGGTGTTAATTGTATGCAGCGTGTTTCTAAGGTCTTGAAAAGCCGCCATATACACGATTTTACGTCCGCACGTGCGTGTGTGTCACCGCGAGGCTGCAATGGACAAGTGGTCGATGTTAATGGAAATATGAAATTGCACTTTGATAGTACTTGCGCCCGTTGGTCCTATTCTGTTAGTTTGTCCTGTAAAAGTGTGAAGATGGAGCGAGCAGTAACAGGTACGGCGGAGGTGCTGCGGGCAGATGCTGAGTGGGGCGGCTTCACGCCACCTGGAATCTGCCGAACTGATACTGCTGTAAGTGGTTAACTTTTAAACGTTAACTTTTTCGGGGGGAAAAAAAAATTCCAAAGTCCAGACTCGGTTGTGCGCTGCTGTACTTTTAAATATTTAAATGAAGACGGTGTTTAAATTAAACTGATGTACAGCGCACTCATTTGTAATTACTTATGAAATTATACTACAAAGTGAGCAATAACCAACAACGTTTTAGAGTCTATTGAAATCGCTGTTATATTAATGTCCTCGGCAGCAGCGCGCGCCGAGGTGGCCTTAAGGGGGAGATTAGGGACCAGTTTGCGCGTGCGTGTGTGCGTGCGTGGATCTGCGGGAGTGAGAGAGCTGGGCTGCTACCGGTGGTGATGGTGGTGTTAGAGCGCACCCCCCCCCCACCCCCACCCCAACGCCACACTGCCCCCACCTCCCACCCCCTCCTCGCGCTCCGGCTGCTGTGTTATTTTCCAGCCCGGAGCCCCAGCCCGCGTGGCTCGATCGATTCGCATTGATCGTCCCTGACGAGCTGCTCCACTTTCCAGCCAATGTCAGGCCGTCTGCGATCGGGAAGGAGAGAAATGAAGGAAAATCTCTGCCGCCCTGGCGGTGTCATTTCCACACACTTGGGCTGGCCGCCCGCCAGCAGACAGGACGCTCACAAGAGGCGGAGTGGAGTGGAGAGGAGCCGAGACCCCGCAGCTGACCACGGCTGACCACAGTGACACTGCACACGACAACACTGCACACAACAACACGACTCACTACAGCAGCTGACAGAACACTCCACTTCACCTCTACCTGTTGTTTATTTCTACTTAGTAATAATGTCCGCCGGTGCACAGCAGTTATTGGTTATATCAGTCATCATTCATTAGCGCCTTTATTCGTCTGTGATTAATTCATTTCGAACACTATAACCCTACATCCTTCTCTTATTTACAATAATTAGATGGATATTTGGTTTAGATGAATGTAATTTATTTAAACATCCAATACAGTTTACACAGGTTGAGACTTCTAAAATCACCGTAATGGCTTTGGAAACGCCACTGTTGTTCTCGCTACATCCCCTTCTGCTTTGTGTGACTTAACAGAAGAATATACTTAGAGGTGGGAAAACGACAATAGAAATCCACCCCATACAGTTACGTAAACATATAGCGTTTAAATAAACTAAGTGTTAGCAGGAACTATATTCTAGGAAACCTTTGTTCGAGTAAAATCTGGTAACAACTGCCACTTCAGGGAGACACTCGGACAGGAAAAATGCCCTCTGGGGTCCACAGTGTGTAACAGAGTGTATAACACTGCATAACAGTCAATAATAGGGTATATATTTCAATGTATAATTCAGTGTGCGTCAGAGTGTACCACAGTATGACACAATGTATAATTTTATACACTTTATAACAGAACCTAAGAGATTTACAATAAAGTATATATTTTAATGCATAATAGAGCAATTCAGCCTATAACCCAGTGTATAGTACTGTGTATAATACAATGAGTAAATCGGTGTACATCACAGTGTATATCACGGAGCGTAATGCAACCTCCGGATATTCGTGTTGAGGCTGCCGAACTGGCTTCCATCCCGGTATCTGAGCTCACACACTACTCAGATCATCTATAGGACCTCATCAGTGTGTAACTCCTGGATAACATTTAGATAACCGTTATATTAGTGTTAAAAATAAACATTGCGTCACTAATAATAATGTAGAGTAATAATATATCCGTACAATCAGCAACAATATAATTATAATTGACATAATCACCATAATTTTCAGAATACTTTTCAACTTATTACTCTTGCTGTATATATTCATGATCATGTCAACATACTTGGCGTTCATGACACCGGACCGCCGAAATATGTGGTATGTGTCATTATTCAATTCCATTTAATCATCACTATAACATATGTCGTTCAGTGTTTTCGTAACGACCATTCATTCATTCCGCCTCTTCTCATTGTAAATAACACACCTCCTACTACAGTCCGTACTGTATTTATTATGCAGGACAGGCGAGTTAAAGTTCCTGGGAAGCATGAATGTGTTAAATCAAAGTTGTGTCTTAAAGCGGCACGAGGAAGAAGTCCGCGCGGTTCACATGGAGAGAGAGAGGGCAGCGCGCGGTGGAGGAGGCGCTCCTCTTCTACACACCGTCTAACATACGGACAATATCACACCTATAACAATGGACAACTGCTCAACAACATAAAAATCAAATATTTAAAAAGTGAATATCGCCCATGCCCTGTTTTGCTATTTTTTTCCTTATTCTTTCTCTCCTATCTGTCTCTGTTTGTCTCGCTCGGAAAGTCCAGTTCGGTTTTTGCGTGGAGCTCCCGAGATCCACGCGCTGTGTTTGCATGTTCTCCTCCACGAGCGGGGATGTAGAGGTGGGACAGCCGCGCCGCCGCACGCTCGCCTCCGACAAAGTGCGTCTCGCAGCGGCTCCTCGCTCGGGCTCCCTCGCCCTCCTTTCGCCGGGGGGTTCCGCTCTTTCTCCTGGGTTCCGCTGTGATTTTTCCCCCCTCTTTTTCGGCCCCGGTCCCCGCAGCAGGCGCGCACAGGGACCCCCTCGGACTGCGGGATCGCGCCCCTCCGCTCGGACCCACTTTGGTAGGTGCGAATGAAAAGGGCCTGTGTTTGCAAATATGCAGATACATTGAAGGATGTGGTGATGGTGGTGGGGGGGAATCATACTTTGTTGAAGTCTGTTCAAAGTTGGGATGTGATCTTCCGGGCGACTGCGCGCACCGGGAGGATGCGAGTTCCGTGTCCCCGCGAAAGGTGCGGGAGCAGCGCGAGCGCAGGCACCGCACACACCCCGCTCTCACATCAGTGGCTCCGCACAAAAGGTATTTCTGTGTCACTTTTAACGTTAATAAACGCGCTTTTATTTCCCGCGTGGTCGTACCTGCCGCGTGCGTCGTGAGCTGCTACGATGTAACTTCTGGGAATTCTGGGTTCCTCGTTAATATTCTGATAATATTCAATATTCTGATATTGCGAAATTAGTTATTCCAGCGGAGCACCGGCAGCTAAATTTAAAATATTAAGTGTCAGTGTTTCGTTAATGACAGCGCCGGAGACTGAGAAGTGTTTTATATCCGGTATTGAATCCTATTATTTATGACTTGTTAAGGGTTTTATTGGCAGAGAATTCTAAAAATGCTTCAAGTTTTATGTAAATCTCGAAAGAACTTTTGAAAAGCACATTTTTGAGAACGTTACGAACTGAACACATCAAAATACAAAAATATTTTATGTGTCCGCGGTCTCAGTCGACACGTCCGTATTGTGTCTCCGTACGCTTTTTAGACGCTGTTTTGACGATATTATTCGGTTTTATTTTCGTGCTTAAACAGTCGCTCTATTCGGAGTCTGCGTTTGTCACTGAGGAAAGAACCAGCCAGCTCCGCTTGCCGGGAACCCGTGAGCTGTCGCTGTCGCTGTCGCTTCCGCCGCGTGCGGGCGACTCGCCGTCGCGAGCTCTCGCTACGAGCCCCTCAGCGCTGCCGCAATCCGCGTCCGGCCGGGTGTCACAACTCGAGACGGACAGCGCCGTGCGACACAAATTTACAGATGTTTGCCGTGCTTTTTGTTAAGTCGCACGGCGCTTTGAAGGATATATTAAAGATGAGTTCGGGCTGGAACGCGACACTTACTGCTGAGGCAGTTAAAGTCGTTATTAATGGCCGAGGCTGAACTGGGTCCAATGAAACCAATAACGCTCTGAGCCCGCGCGGGTGCGCGCGCGCGAGCTCTCTTCATTACCTGAACTAATAAAGATCCGACTGACGCCCCTTCCGAAGCACCCACGGCTCTTTCAGAACTTCAATTTGGAAACGATAACCGCAATAACCGCTGCGGTTACTGTATTTATAGCTTTTTAATGCAGAGTTTCGCTCAGACGGAACGCAGTTTAATGAGTTACGAGCTGTGATGTCATAGTTCATTCATTGTGTGTCGTTACATTGTCAACTGTCGGCTTGTTCCTGTCTGTGTCGCCGCGGTGTCCTTCAGTCGGTGAAGCTCGGTGGGGCGCAGGGTCCATTCATATAGGCAGGCTAGGCTCAGGGCACCAGTCAGAGCTGGGTGCTCCTGGGTCTGGACCCCACAACATACAACGCAAGAGTATATCTTGCCGGGGGCACCGCGCTGACTCTGGGACAGAGGATAATGCTAATTCTACTGAAAGGGGGGAATAGTGGAGTCACACCCCCAGGGGGTGAGGTGAGGGTGGGGGTTGGCAAATCTCAATGCCCCCCTGTGATAAGCAGCACTTACCTTTCTCGCCTGCAAGGTGATTTCCAGAGCAAGGCAACTAATATTATAGTCTTTGTTTTACTACCACAGGCATGTTATTAGTTATGTACTGAACTGTCTTGTAAAATATCCAGGACTAAAGGTGTGTTAAGGTCACAGCAGAGTTCAAGCAGTATTTTTCAATAAAGATTATTTCTGTTTGAACCACAAATTACAGTAATTTATAATTTACTTAATGAATGAAAATGGGAATATATTGGATTAATATCATTTATAAGGCAGTAAGGTTTAGTTATTGCTGTTTATTAAAGGTACAGCAGCTGACTTTATCCAGGCTCCATCCATCACTCCCCTACTCAAGCTAAACTAAATAATGCAGCTGAGTGTGTGTTGTTTGTGGGGTCGCTAAGGGGCCTAGGTGCATCTGAGTGCTCGTGTACTGCCACCAGGTGTCAGAGGACATGATCCCACAGGTAGCTTTGGTTGAGCGAAGCGTGGCGTGGCGAGGCTTGGCGTCCTTTGCCATGTCCCAGCCTGTCTACAGTGTTAGCTCCAATAGCACAGCTAGCTCCTTACGCCATGCTGGCTTTGTTACTTGGTGTCTCTTCCCAAACAGACAGGTCAGGGACCAGCGAGTGGACGCAGGAACACTGGATGGTGAAGGACATACAACTTTCTAATTGGAGGGACACAATGAACTGGAGAAACACATGGAGGGAAGGGGGGGTCAGCTTTGCCATGTTGTTGATCTGTCACGCATACGTGCTGTTAGCAAAAGGGACAATGAGTGAGACAGGTACTGCTGACCAACAGTGAGATGTTGGACAAGTGTAGCCAAGACATGGAGTGACTGGATAGAGCAGGAAGTTACACGGACGGCATTTGACAGGTGCGGGCAACAAGACTGTGACAGTCATAGTGAGACAAGCGGTGCGACAGAATGTCGGGTTGCGACGAGCACACTCAAAAAGTGCACCAAAGACAAAGAGCTTGTTCAGAGAGACGGGTACAACGTACCACACACTGGGGCGGAGTGACGGGCGAGCCGTTTAACTGCCAGTTAGGGGACGGGGCCTTTTCCTGGGATGGGGCAGTGGGAGGGCTGCGCTGCACCATGCATCCATGGCGGCTCTGACACCGAGCGCGACTGCCTGTGACAGTTGACAGCGAGGGGGACGGGGGGACCCTGCGGCTCCCTGTCAGACGCAGCGGAGGATGGAGAGCGGCTGGCCCTGGTCCGCTGGCGCCGCGGGCTCCGGAGCTGGCGGGAACGCGGGGGCTGCGCTCCTGCCTTTGAAGCTCTACCTCCTACTAATTCTGGCCTTCCAATTTCCACAGAGTCGCTGGGCTCCCCCCGGCTCCCCTCCCTTTGTTTCCCTTATAAGGGCTGGCTTGGCTGTTTCCCTTGCCGTTTCTTTCTGGTGTCATGTGTGCGTGTGTGCGCTGTGCGTGTGTGCGTGCGTGCGTGCGTGCGTGTGTGTGTGTGTGTCTGTGTGTGTGTGTGTGTGTGTGTGTGTGTGTGTGTGTGGCCCATGGTGGCCAGAGTAGGAAAATAAAGAGGGCTTCATCTCCAAAACCTGGCTGGCGACATTGTAGTGAGGTCATGTTGGGAGACCAGACGGGGTGCCGTGTGGCTGAAACTCGGCAGTGGTGGTTTCAGTTGTTTCTGCAGGAATGGAGCTAGCGGTGGCGCTATGGGTTGGACAGGCTCTGGCCTCATCGTGTGTGTTAGAGTTTGTGTGTTGTGTTGTGTGTTATCTAATTCGTTCCTGCCAATGCTCATGGTCCCACCACAGTTCTTTTTTGTATCTCGATACAAGAAATTGCTTGCCCATTCTTTCCATGATCATTGAGTGCTGCTGGAAAGGGCACGACATTGTCATTTTGGTGGTCAGCATGGATTTCCACAGCTATTTTACATATCTCAGATGCAACAGGACCTTCACTTGGACCTCAGACACTGATAGAGAAGGAGCCTGGAGGTACAGAGTTGAGATATTGTATCCTCTGCTTGATTCCACTTATCTTTTTATCATTCATTGCAGCATGGCATGGAAAAGGAGTTAAGGGTCAGTTCAGAGGTCTTGAGTCATGGTTGGTGGTCTGTGTAGGTGAACAAGTGTCATGCAGGTTTATGAGAAACGCTAGGTTGACTAGGTTAGGTTGACATAGGCCCATGCTACTTACAAACATACATACATAAATATAGACAACATGATATTTTATAAAATTCTTATTATTGTCTGTAATTCAGTGTCTGCATGTCTGTGTAAATTTAATGATGTGTTAATGTGTTTGTATTTATGTTAATAGTGACAGTTTGTGTTGATGGATTGATAATGTTAACAGTAATGTTACATCAGGGCGGTAGGTGACAGTGGTTGGAGTTGTCTTGCAGTGAAAAGATCCAGGTTTGACCCTCAAATACAGTATGCAAAGCAAGGGTACTCATCCTGAATTATTCAGTATTATTGGTATATGATACTATAAATTAGTATACTCTGAACTGATTACTTGTATTATATTATGGTTTAATATTTGTAAGTAGATTAGGGACTACATGATTGATTGGAAAAAGCACTGGCTGTAAGAAAATAATATATAGTATAATAATATATAATTTAAAATAATAGTAATATCTTTCTCTTTATGGCTGTCATGCACATACGAGTCATTCAGTGATGAATATGCGTCGTCTCTGTGATGGCAGCTTTGCGTGGTCATTCGCGTTGGCTGCAGACACGTGTGCTTCCGGTGCGATGAGCAACACTCAGCAAACTGTGTTCGTGGTCATGTTTTCATTGCGGGTACCTTCGCTTAAACTGACAAGAACCTTGACAAATAGCTGTGCTGCTCGGTCCAGTGACAAAACCTACGAGGAACTTGTACCCGAGTTTCCCGAAATACTAAATGTCTGTTGCTGCTTAGGAACTTAAAGGCTTTCCTCTCCTTTTTCCATTCATCAGCTTTCAGTTCCTCCAAGACAAGATGTGGACAAAGGCGGAGCTCTAGAACGAAGGCAGGGGCTCTGGGGGCTTCCATTGGCTGACTCACCAGCAGGGGTGTGGTCACTCTCACCTGGGCTTTGAACAGACGGTCAGCTTCGACAGCACCCCGCACGCGCTGGACCATGTCTGGCGCACACCCTGAGGGCAGCCGAACCACCGAGGCCCTGGACAAAAGCAACTGCAGCGAAGACGCCCCGCCTCCAGTGACCGAGCGCCGCAACCGTAGCGGCATCATCAGCGAGCCGCTCAGTAAGAGCCTGAAGAAGTCTCGCACCCTGTCGCAGTACACGGCCAGCTGCTCCGTGGCCAACGGACTCTCGCAGAATGGCGTCAGCATCAGCGAGGCCAAGAGCAACTCTACCTCCACGCAGCCGCGGCAACACGTAGCATCGGCCAAGCCAGAGCGCACTTCAGAGCCAGCCCTCGAGGGACTCAACGGGCTGCACTTCGCCCAGGCTGCCGAGCTGCTGAAACGGGCTGGCATGCTGCTGCCTGGGGAACAGGGCGCAGGCGACCCGGAGGGCGTGTCTGCTGGTGACGCCATCGGCAGCCCTGCAGACTTCCCATACATGGCTGGCTTCCCCTTCAATCCTGGGCTCTTCATCATGACGCCCGCTGGAGTCTTCCTTGCTGACAGCGCGCTGCACATGGCTGGCCTGGCGGAGTACCCGATGCAGAACGAGCTGGCCTCTGCCATCAACTCGGGCAAGAAGAAGCGGAAACGGTGTGGCATGTGTCCGCCCTGTCGACGGCGGATAAACTGCGAGCAGTGCAGCAGCTGCCGGAACCGCAAGACAGGCCACCAGATCTGTAAATTCCGCAAGTGTGAGGAACTTAAAAAGAAGCCTTCTGCGGCTCTTGAGGTGAGGGTCTGGGTTTGGGTTCCGTGCTTCACAGGGCATACTATGATGGCTGCAGGATGGTGTGGCCTTGAAGAGGGTTGGGCCAGGGATGTGGATCTGTTAGATGGGTAGATGGCTCATAGCAGGGGTGACAGGAGTGGACAGGTGGTGGGGGGGGTTCAGGAAGATGTAGATGAGACACACCAGAGGATTGTCTAATTAGACCCCTCCTATCTCCCACAGTTCCAGCACAGCTAAAACTACACAGTGGTGGCCATTTTCTGCTTAATTCTTACTTTCAGCTTGCAGGCCAGCCATGTTCACATCCCTGTTGATGTTTCCTGCTAATGGAGGCCGTTGTGGGTTTGGCCATGTCCATATGAGGGCTGCGGCAGGCTCAGAGAGAGCAAGTGTGCGTGCATGCGTGCGTGTGTGTGTGTGTGTGTGTTTGATGTTATGCATCCGGGAAAGAGGGCTGCATCGGGATCAGGGAGTGTGTGTGCTGGCGAGTGTGTGGTGGGCTCGGTCGGTCCATCTGGCCGCGAGGCTGTCATCTGGAGCACCAGGTGTCAGTGCAGCACAGACACTCCCACTCCGCGGAAGACAGCGAGCTTGCCTCCCTCATTGGTGACTCGCTTCATCAAACGCCCCTCCAGCCCACACACCCTGGCAGGGTCACTCCTCTCGGCAACATGACTCTCCTCTGAATCCTTGCGCTCCACCCCAGTTTGGCCAATTTCTACCTCTCTTTCAAGCAACACTTTAAAACAGCACTTGAGAAAAGTAGCTCCATCGTGGTCATGCCAAATGGTGAGCAGTTATGAGGAAGTTTTAAGGGAGACTAGGGTACGTGGTTCCCGGATGCTATGTAAAAATAGAGGTTGTATTTTCCTCTGATGTCTGATCTACATTTAAACCACCATCAGAAGGCCCGTGAATGTCTCTGGGCTCCTTCACAGCAGATTTACTGGGAAATTAGTGGTTCTGTGGAATTACCATTGTTCCCTTGTCACCCTTCATGCCATGGCTCTTTGGAGGGTATTTAGCGAATCAAGTCCTTCTACACTGCTTTTGTCAAATGTGTGTAAAAAGTAAGAACCGAAGGTTGCGTCAGCAGGTAGGTTAGTGATTATAGCCACTGCCTTGCACTCAAATGACCAAGGTTTGAATCTCACTTATTGCTCTTGTATCCTTGAACATGGTACCTACCCTGAATTGGTACAGCAAGAATGCCCTGCTGTATAAGCAAATAATTGTAAGTATCGTAATTCTGAAGTTTCTTTACGTCAGTTAAATAAATAATTCGTCTGCATTTCCACAAAAATCCCTTTAACCAACATCTGTTTAAATTTTGAATTGGGTCATATTTTTCCAAATCCAGTAAAAGGTGACACATTTTACTTTTGCTCCAGGTCCCACAACTTTTTACGTAAATAAGTAGTTTAAAACGATTACTAAGTTGCCTTTTCGTTTTCCAGCAAGTGTGGTGGTAATAGTTAACATCTTGCATGTGAGGCAATGCAGTATTGTTTACTATGATTGTCTGCTTTGAACCTGACTTCTCTCTTCTGATTGGTGGATCCAGATCAGGTGTCAGTGCAGTCGTATTTAGCCTATGTCCCTCCTGATTCATTCATACCAAGCCATGCACACTAAATGAGTAGGTTTTATTCTACACCTAAAGATTGAGAATTACTGGGTGCAGTAATTTACACTGAACAACAAGTATGGTAAAGAGATGTGTCATTATTAAACTAAATGGACAATGTTTCACCGATGTCACACTTCTCATGCTGATATCTACTGCTTCTTGGAGTCTCTGGTAGGTCACCCCAGCAACCAGTTTCTACGACATTTTAGCTGTGGAAAATGTAAGAGCAGGAAGTGTGAGTATTTAATTTCCATTGTATTTGCTCACGTTTTTCACCTGCTCCCGAGGACCTTCAGGTGCGGGGGGCGCCACTGAGCTCACGGAACAGTCGCTAAAGGCATGTTCTCTCTGGCACTGGAGAGCCTCTCCATGTGACAGAGGGATATGAAGGATCGCAGCACTGGAAAGGAGGACCATTTATCTGGAACTTCTTCACCTGCTGA
Source organism: Arapaima gigas (assembly GCA_900497675.1). Taxonomy (NCBI): domain Eukaryota; kingdom Metazoa; phylum Chordata; class Actinopteri; order Osteoglossiformes; family Osteoglossidae; genus Arapaima; species Arapaima gigas. The sequence goes on along the minus strand of UFQX01000570.1, from coordinate 11,190 downwards.
AATCATGTGATGTGTGTTATCCATATATGGATATATATTTGCACTAAAGCCTGAAATTAAGATCAATATTATTTATGCATTTAACACTTTTCTCCACAGTGAGTCACAGTGTGAGGCTTATATAGTGAACCACTTTCAGTTACATATTTAGTTATTTGCACAGTTGGCTAATTTTTATTGTATGAATTCAGAGTAAGTACCTCAATCAAGGAAAATACAGCAGGAAGTGGGATTCAAACCAGTACACCATCCACTGTCCATGTTTCACTATTAATATGGGGTGAGCTTAAAAAGTGTGCTGTAAATGTATAAAAGTATGTTTAATTAAACAATATCTCTATCAAGAGCTTATATTTGTTGTATTTTTACACATTACCTGGATATCCAGAACATACTTGTGGCTTTGGGGGTATTGTGTCATGGGCTGTCGGTGTTTTACTGCAAACTTTCCACCGAGTGCAAAAGAGGGCGGCGAACACAGGTCCTGCTCTCTCCGCTGTTTCTCTCAAAGGCAGCTTTCTGTGTGTGTGTGTGTGTGTGTGTGTGTGTGTGTGTGTGTGTGTGTGTGTGTGTACGTGTGCACGCCTGTGTGTGTATGTGTGCGGTGGGGGGTTAGCGTCCAAGGGCTCGAAGGGGCGGCATTGACAAGGCCTTCAGGCTCTTTTCCATTGAAACCTCATGGCAGCTGCGAGGCCGCCATAAAAAACGAGTGAGGGGGAGGCAGCATGCAGAGGCCCTCCTCGCCGCTTCATACCTCGCTGGCTGGAGGCGTCTGGCTTTATTTTGGGAAAGCGACGTTGGCTGAACGGAAATAAAAAAAAAAGTGTGTGCGTGTGTGTGAGCAAGAGTGAGAGAACTGGGGATAAAAGCAACACACTGTGACACAGCGATGTGCTGGGCTGTGGAACGTGGTGGGACGATCCGGGTCCCCACAAACTTGCAGAAACAGCAGCGGTCATTTAAACCAACCGCACTCCCACATTATTATTTAAAGTAAATAGAAAAAGAGTCCCACCGATGTTTTTGTTTATTTCTCAAGCAGCCATCAGTGGTAAACACTGAGTTAGAGCACAACGCGAATGTACCAAACTGGAAGCTGAATCTGGACAACTGTGTCAGATAAATGAATAAATAATGTGTTGATTTGTGTGTTTGAGAAGTTTTCCTGTGTGTCAATGTGAGAATGTTTACCTTGTGTGTATTTTTAGTGTGTCTCCATGTGATGCTTGCTGTGTGATGTTTGTGAGTGCCATACAATTACATGTTGGTGTATGAAGGCAAGGGGGTATTAATCTGGTGTCAGTGCTGTGACTGCGCAAGGCTGTCCGTCTGTGTTGGCATGTCAGCGGGTGTGGGGGCGGGGCTGTGTGTGTGTTGGGGGGGGTAACGGGGCTGGTGAGTTAACCTCATCTACAAATGTCAAACCCATCCAGTATGGCTCACTGGCACTGGTTCTGCCTGGCGCAGGAACACGGACTCACAGGCAGACACCTGTTGGGACATATGTCAGGGCAAAAGTTAGCAGTAGCTTGTGTGTTTATGTGGGTGGGCGCAGAGGTGTGGACGTACAGTCAAGCTCCACCCAGAAAACGACCCTCTCCTCTCATCCAAGAGCCTCGGAGTCACGTCTGTTAGGTGACTCCCATATGACTCCCATGTGACCATTCCTCCTGGCTGTACCGCCTCTGAAGGGGAAAGCGATCCATAGTTGAGAGGCGTTTATTCCAGTTCCACGGCCCCTCAACGCTGAAGTGCCAGCGAGGGTGGAGGGTACAGACTAGGGGGGTAATTGAGGGAGTAGGGACCAGATTAATACCCAAAGGAGATTTGTCTGCTGGTCAAGCCAGCGGCTCAGGGGGCACTGGTTCAATTTCAGTGGCCTAGTCTTCCTCACTCTCTCACTTTTGCCCTCTGGTTCTCCCAGCATCTCTTGCCCATCCCTCCAATACAAATTCAATTCAGTAAAGTTTTATTGGTGAAACAAGGTGACTTATAATTGATGGATCTTTCGTGCATTTACATTGGACCTATTCCTGGGGGTCACGATGTGTTTGGAGTCACTAAGTTGATCATCTTAAACTGCTTGTTGGGATTGCCAAGCTCAGGAGACTGCTCGGAGCTGGGATTGTGGGGATTTTGAAATGTAAATTTGCAGGTGTGTGTAAATACATCGGTGTGTATTGTACGTTTATGTAGAGCTGAGCCCAGCGTGCAGCAGCAGGGAGCCGCCAGCAAGGAGCTCACAGACTCTCAGCTTTTCACTGCACTGTAAAGAACCTAAATGTGAGCATGCATCAGCTTGGTTGGAGGATAACACTTTGCACACTGATGTATTCAGGTATCTGGTTTATTAATGAAAAGTGTGTGCATGTGGGACACTTTGGTTGTGCGAATATAAGCAGGTGTGCGTAAAGAATGTGGATTTGTAGTTTACAGTGTGTGTCTATGTGTGCAGTTTAGTAATGTAAGGTCTCTAAGTAATGGTGCTTGTCTTCTATAAATTGGTTATATGAGTATGTGTGATTCTGTAATTTTAGGGTAGCATGTGTCTAAATTTGTATTGGTGTGTGTGTCTGTGTGTAAGTTGGTTATGAATTCTGTGCGACTGTCAGTGGACTCTTTAATTTACTAAAGGTGTGTGAGTGGCTATAAGTTATTAATGGTATGTGTTTGTCTGTGAAATGGTAATGATGGGTGTTTGTGTGTCTGTATGTTAGTACAAATAGTTCAGCAACTGTGGGCCTCTATATGAATGGTATCTCCCTCAATCTTTAGCTCTGCTACGATAGACACACTGGACCTATTCACATATATCACCACAGTAGAATGGCTAGGAAGGGGGTAGCACTGCTACCGGACCCCCTGAGGTTTATTTTTCCCATTTTTCTTTTGGAAAGTTTTTGTTTTCCTCTCCTCATTTGCCAGCTGGATAGCTAACTGTCTGTGTGGTGTAACAATGGATGATCTACATATGTCATGTCATTCTCATCCTGTTGTTCATCACTCAGACCTTTGTTAGTACTTTGCTGTGCACTGTTGAGAAGGGTCCTATATAAAAATTGTGTCTGCATATGCGTGATTTAGTAATGGTGTGTTTGTCTGTACCAGGGTAATGTATGTGTTTGTGTGTCTGTCAGATGGTTATGAAGTGTGTTTGTGTATGCCTGTAAGTTAGTAATGGAGTGTGTCTGCTAGTTGGTAATGGTGTGTATGTCTGTAAGATGGTAATGATGTGTTTGTGTGTCTGCAAGTTAGTAATGGTGCGTGAGGCTGTTAGTTGGCAGTGGTGTGTACCTCTCCTAGCTGGTGGTGTGTGTGTGTGTGTGTGTGTGTGTGCGTGTGCGTGCGTGCGTGCATGCGCAAGTGGCTCCCTGTGGTGCTGATGAATGTGTGAGGCTGTGTGCCGCAGTAGCTGCGGTTGGGGAGCGTCTCTGCAGCTGCCGGGTGGCGCGACGGCCCTCTGTATTTACGGAACGCTGCGCCGTCCACAAGCGCCCAGTCAGCCGCCTGTTTGTCTTCTTCACGTCAAATAAAGTCACGGGCCGAGTGAAGGTGGACGGAGCCGCCGAAACAGTGTCACCATTGCGACCGGGTGCGAAGCCGTGGGAGCGACTTGTTTGGCCATCGGTGTTCTCACTGGGTAAATAATACATGTAGGAGATCAGGTTTCACAGTGGGAGCCAACGGTGCGGCCCTCTGCAGGCGCGGCGCGGGGCGGGGGCGGGAGAGAGGTCTGTTTGGGACAGCCTGGCATGACGCCTCACTCACCCAGCTGCTCTAGGCTTGCAAAGGGGAGTGGGGACAGGGGACAGGGAAGAGAAAGGCACTATGGGACAGAGATGGTAAAGGGCATCGGGCAGGCGATGAGGAGTGACCAAGGACACTTACTGAGAAACCAAGGTGAAAAAACATGGCTGTTCCAGTAGATCCTTAGCAAGGAAATGTGTGTAATTATCTTTGACCATAACCTTTGACGGTCTCAATATTTTCTCTGTCCTGATGTCCAAAATCTAAATATCATTATTATAGATGCTCTTCCAGATACCATTTCTTGTTCTCCCAACACTGACATTAGTCTCAGTATTACTCATATTTCCTCCAAATGGATACTTCCAAAAGTGCTCATTCATCAGCACTGATTCTCACCATGAACATTTAAATCACACAAACCCATATCCCTGGCCCTGACATCAGTGCATGGTATTCCTATGGCACAACGATGACATTCCCATAGCACCATCACAAAACCAAATCCCCATGACATCTCCATGTTGCCATGACTCCACCACACCACCACCATGACACCACCACGATCCTGCTGCTGACTCTCCTCTTCTCTTTTTTTTCCCAGAAGGTGATGTTACCAACGGGAGCAGCATTCAGATGGTTCCAGTAGGACGTTGACCCCCAAAGCTCTGTCATCGAAGTGCAATGCCACTGCTTGCTTTGACTCTTGAGCTGAAAAACAAACAAAAAGTAAAAAATAATGAATAATAATGGATGCACCTACTTTTTTCCTGAACCAAAAATAAACATTGAGAAGTCTATGGCAACTTTCATTCCTTTTTCTATGTTCTGTTTTGGTACTGTTTGTCCTTTTTCCAGCAGTTTTTGGTCACTTTGACATGGAAGTTTTCATTGCCAAACAGAAACAAGGGACTGAGTGTGGACAATCAGCTAATTTCTGTGTCTGGTGTTTATGTCGTTTACGTGTGGACAGATAAAGTACTTGTGTAGAGAATGTAAATTTATGGCTATATTTTAAAACTAGCGACTAATGACAAGCACTATTGTAATTTAGCACCATTGTTCTTACTTACCACCTTCTGTATTTGAATTGAGTTTTTTAATTATATTTTTTGTTTTTTTTGTCATAAATCTATAGTTTTGAATTTGCTCAATGTTTGTTATTAAACAAAAAAGTTACAAAAAAACAAATCTTTTAAGATGTAGCATCCCATTTTCTGATTGAAAGAGAAATTTTTGTTTTGGTGGCTGGCTGCAGTGCACTTCTTTTCCCCTCCTGCCCCAAGCCCCCCCTCTTCCAGAAGAGCCCCCTCAACTATGGTCCCTCTTCCTACAGGTTGAGATGGTGTCATACACCACCATGGTCCCAGGAAACATCTGAACCCTTACCGGTTTTTCTGCTCCCTCCTTTGTGTGAAAAGCTGCCTCTTTACACTGCTGATTGTTGGCTGAGGGCTCTGCGACTCATCCTGGCCCCATCCTCACCTGATCACTGAGAGAATCTCTGTTTTTCATGATGCTAGCAGATCTACATCTTTTGGAGAAAAAAAGAGCAAAAAAAAAACTAAGAAAACGGTGATGTTTGTATTCATTTAGAAATTTGGCCTGATTTTTGTGAATAAAAATGAATGCATGTATTTGTGTCAAAACCTACAACTCTGAGGTCTCTACTTTTATGAATCGTCCGTCTCTGTCCAAACTTTCACGCACCTAAAAGGAAAATTTTTTTTTACAAAATGTGTAGAAATCTGACACCTTTTTGACCACTTTGCTTGCAAGTAAGCAAACTAACTGAGGCGGGCATCTACTTAAAAATAGGATTTTAGATAATGTGTGATTCTGACATGCTTTGCTTTCTGGGTGCAATTTTACATTTAATCAGTGATAAATACTCAGTAGGGTTACTTCCCCCCTCAAGAAGGAGAGGGCTAGATTTTAGTCCAACAACCATTTTATTTCTATTTTATTAACCCCTGTATTATTTTTGTTTACTTTTTTTATTTAAAAGGTTTTTGTGTGTTTGGTTTTCTGTAAATGCATTTGACAAGTTTGCAGTAATTGGTGAAATACCTCAGTGCATCTGTTGTACACCCTGTGGTCACAATATGTACTAATGGCGCCAATGTTTGAATTTAATTTTGGTAATGAGTGGTTTAATTTGGTTAGTTTTTAAATTGGGTTAATTATCTCAAATACGGTGGCTGAGAGGTGCAAAAAAATGTGCTCTCAGTGGCAGTTTGCTTTCCTGCAGGGTCCTACCCTAAAAAGATTTGCATTTGTATCATAATTAAAAATACATTGAACGATCGTGGTTTGGAGGGTTTCAGGCTCTACATGGGCCTCATTCTGTTTCTTTTTCACAGCTGCACTTCTATTCTGGCAACAGGAATTCCTCAGACCCCTGGGGGGGTCAAAGGTTATGGCAGGATCACTCTGGGGCAGATTTGCCTCCAGGTGAGTTGCATCTGCCCCCTCCTGCCCCCAAGTGGCTTGAATTTTTCCTCTCATATATCCAGTTTCACTTGTCCGGATGGCTTCTCCTCATTCTGTGTCCTCGGTTTTTTTTTTTTTTTACTCCTTTCCTATCAAGTTGATTGATAACTGGGTACTTTTAGGTAATCCTAATAGGTGAGCAATTACTCTCTGTTTACTTCGGTAGTACTCTGTTAGCAATGAAAGGACACATTGTAGACACTATACGTCGAATTACCATGAAGGTTGAGGTTCCAGCACAGGGCAGGACAGCAACAAGGGCACTCACTGTTGCTCAAGAAGCAAATTTAGGTAGCGCAGGCCTCAGCACAGGGTAGGGCTCGCTGCCACCACTTGTTTAATTCCCGGTTCCCTTCTTCTGCACAGCTTCTGAAGATTGTTTTTCTGTGGTGGAAAACACAGCCCCACTCCTGGAATGTGCCACTTCAGACAGGTGATTCTCTTGGCTCTAATCCTGAGTCTGATTGGTCGGGAGCTGAAGGGATACCATAGCGGGCCTGATGTTTCCCTGCATCCGCTATAGACAGAGTGCAGCTTCCAAGGCCTTCAGGGAACATTCAACCGATGGGTGTCTTCCAGCTCAACACCATATCTCCAGAAGCAGAACACTGTCACCTTTTCATTTATTTGAGGCAGCAGCTGACGTAGTAGTTAGAGCTGTTGCCTTGAAATGAAAGATCCTGGATTTGAATGTCCCCTCCTGTAGCAGCACCTTTGATCAATGTACATACCCTGAATTGATACTGTAAAAATTACCAGGCAGAATAAATGAGTAAATCGTTGTAAGCATCCTGGCACTATGAGTTGCTTTGCAGAAAAGCATCAGCTAAGTGACTAAAATTATTTGTGCACAATGTCACAACAATGTCAAAAAGGTGACAAAAAACAGGTTATAATTCCTACCATCAGTTACTGCTGTTAATTTAAGAAGTTACTCCAGCCTTTTTTTTTTTTTTACAAAAATATAATCTTGTTTAAAATACGTTTCCAGTATATTTGTACTGAAAACTAATGTTTGGTAACAGCCTACACGTCAGCCATGCAATACTTCAGCCAACATATCCATTGGTCACTGTCTCACTGATTTTGCAACCACAGCCATGATCAGCCAAAGAAAATCGATCTGCCGGCACATCATAATAACTGTCTGGGGTTAATTAAAATACTGAATTCTATAATGATGTTTAAAGTTAATTATGCCTTTAAACTGCTCATGTACACTCCACTGATCTGGACCCTAAAGGCAGCAGTCAGTAAGCAGGCAGGCAGCCCTTTAGCCTGGACCCAGGGAGGTGGTGGGGTTAATGGTTGTTGTCCATCCAGCTTAGGTCTTTCTTCTTAAATGATGAGTGAAGATAGGGGTTATGATTTAAAAAAACCTAAAGTCTCTTTGCAAAATGGACAATATTGGGTGATCTAGCCATTGATGTTGCAATTAAGTTTAGAAACAAAACCATAATTTAAATAGTGTTTTACTGGTGATCAGAGGTAGAGAACTATATTTTATGCATGAAGATTAAAGAAAAATAATTGATTGATCATACATTATGAATATACTGTAGCTTGGTTATATTTATATGTATTTATATAAATAGGTTTGTCTTGTACAGGACAAATTCTGGCAAATTCAGAATGGAGAGTATATTTAGAGTATTGCTTTTATTATTATTTATTCATTTAGCTGACACCTTTCTTCAAATTGGGTTATGGCATTAGGTTTGCATATTAAGCTACTTACAGTTATTCACCCATTTAGACAAGAGTGTATTTTTACTGTGTTAAGTACCTCAAACAAGCCTAGCACCTTCAGTTGTTAGGTGATGTTAGTAACTGCTAAGCTACCTAAAGCCCTTCCAAAATGTTCTTTACTTAAGGCATTTTATGTATATATAGATATTTATGTAAATATATATTTTATATATATTTTTTCAATTTTACTGTTGGTTTACCTTTATCCAAAAAAATAAAAAATATGCTATGTTTCTTTCTAAAACATCTAAAATATAATATCCTTAATAAATGTGTTCAGTTTATATTCTGATTAAATGCATGTGTCACAAGTTATAGTTATTCCCTTTTTAGTAACATTACTCCATAACAGTTCCACACCTGGAAAGTACCACATATTCACAACCTGTCATAAGGTCCATACATACATGAGAGCAGCATGTGCTAGGACGTTAGCAGGCAGGTGAGTTAGCTGGTTCCATACATGTCCTCTGCTCTGCGCACAGTCACAGCAGTTGGCCAGTGCCATTACCTCTGTGCTCAGAGGCAGCAGAGGTCCTACATTATTAATGTGCTCCATGGCATCCTTGTCTCCTTTTCACTAACGGAGCTCGCCGCCCACCGAGCCTTCAAAGGGAGAGCCTTCTGCAGTCGGCCAGCTCTGGGGTCTTGGTGCAGAGAAGGGGACCACAAGCAAAGCGGAGATGAGGGTTGGACAGCTGTAAAGAAAGCCGGACAGCAGAGAGGAGGGTTGCATAGTCAAAAGGATGGCTGGACACTGGAGAGAAGAGCTGGACGTTGGAAAGGGTGACTGGACAATGAAATGGATGGCTGGATAATGAACAACATGGCTGGACCTTGACGAAAAGGGTTGAACACCGAAAAGGTTGGGAGGAGAGAGAAGGGTTTGACAGTTGAGAGGGTATGAGGACCCTGGAGAAGAAAGCTAGACAATGGAGAGGATGACTGACTGGGCACTGTAGTGGAGGGTTAGACAGTCAAGAGGAATGGAGGGGAGAGAAGGGCTGGTCAAGTGAGAAGATGGGAGTACCTTGAAGAGGAGAATTGGACAGTTGAGAGGATGGCTGGACACTGGAGAGGAGGGTGGTGAAGAAAGGTTGGGCCTGGAAGGGGATACACTGGAGAGGATGGCCTGGTCGAAGAGAGACCTGACGTGGAAAGACGTAGCGAGACGTCAAAGACGTTCAAGACTCTTATCTCTGGTGCCCAGACACTGAGCTGCACCAAGCTGTATAACCCTGGCCAACGCACACACACACACACACACACACACACAAATCCCCCAGCAGTCCCTTTCCTTTCCTTCCTCTTTCCTCTACCAGTGAAATGCTCAGGGCCTTTCCACCATTACCTTCTACTGTCACTGGATGAGGAAATGATTTTTATCACATTTATTATCATGCATGCTAATAAACATAATTTTTGTCTTACAAATTATGTGGTCCCAGTAATTTTCTGTAGCACCAAGGCAAGTGGTGGAGCTGGAAGTTCCTCTTCCCTGGTGGCGTAACCTTATAATGGCAGCATTTTTAATCCTATTAATTAATATTTTCAAACTCAATGTTCTGAATCTTCACTGTTTCTCATTTTTGCTCTGGTTGATCTTCTTTAATATTTGTCATCTACAGTCGGCTCTCCAGTCACAGATAGGGGGGTACTTCCTGCCACACACATCTATGGGTCCCACCTGGATAAATTGAAACTAACACCCTATTTATGACAAAGTTTGTGTGTTCACAGTTGGTATCACGCATGGTGTCTGGAGAAGAAGAGAGTGTTTGGGGTGACGGCATTGAACTAATTCATCTACAAGAAAGAATATTATGTCCATCTTTCCTTAACAAAGTTAAACTAAAAATAGTGTAGTTGTAGCCAGCAGTGAAAGTATAAGCAGTTTTAAGTGTGTTAAAACATTTGATCAGCTGTAATTCTACTAGTTAATTTTGACGTTTCTAAACTTCTAAAATAGCATCTAACTAGTTAATCTAATTCATTAGTTGATACAATTTTTAAAACTGTAAGTCACTTTAAATAAGTTCTAAGTAGTGAAGCAAAATTATTATTATTATTATTATTATTTTGTCTGCTATGTTTGCTCTAATCTAATCCTCATTAATGAATTTTCTGTGCTTGTCACTTAATAATGCATCTCTCACATATGGTCCGTTATGTTTTTGTTTATCTGGCAGACGCACTCGATTGGAGCAAGGCTGTGACAATCTGCGTTTCCTCTAATTGCATGAAATCTTCAGGCCCCAGCCGGAGGGTGTGAGGAGGCCTCAGTGCGCGACAGTCACGTCTGTGGTCAGGCTTGGGGATGAAACGCCCATCAAATATGGTCTGGAGGTCGTCCCGACAGCTGACACCCATGCAGCAAAGAGCAAGCCGGAGAAACACAGCGCCGTATTTTCTCAGGAAGACCATCTGCACTTCAGAGAACCAAAAACAGCTGACCTTCAGTGCCGATATCCGTGCGCTTCTAATGCTAGCCATGTCTTGAGGTCACATTCTTTTGTTTCCAGTTGTTGGGCTGCTTCATGGCAAATGTATGTAATTTGGAGCATGTAGTGGCGTGTAATAAAAACATGATAAAATAAATAACATTCACTTAAAGCACTCGCTGCCTCTCTCTCTCCCTCCCGCAAACACCCACATGGAAAAAAAGCGGGCTCCAAATCTTTAGCGAAGTGCAGACGTAGGCTGGTGGGTTAGCAGGGAAGAAAGTGATAATTAATTTGGGCCTCGGTTTGATAACTATCCAACATTAATCTGTTGCGGAAAAGGCTTCTGAAGGAGGGAGAAGGAAGGAAGGGGGGGAAATCAACCCCCCCACATGCGGGTGCACCCGGAGCACAGTCACACAGACAAATACACACACACACACACACACACACACACACACACGGCCACGCGCACACATGCACGCACGCAGAGCCGGGCGCACACAAACAGATTAAGCACAAATCAATGGCAGGGCTCATGTGGGAGAGAGATTTCACCCTGGGTTCCTGTTAAGGCCTGACGCAGGCTGCGGGGGCCCGGGGGAGTGTTATTACCAGGGTGATGGTTGATAAGACGCTCGTTCCTCCACGGTGCGTCCCGGGGGAAGTGTGTGCATCGCGCAGCCATGGAAACGGCAAGGCTAGGTGTTACGCTGTAATTGGGCCAGCGCTTTTAACAGCACAGCCGCACAGCCAGGTA